>JACEVL010000390.1:365000-445000 GCA_020284085.1 Aporrectodea caliginosa
GTTTGTTGTTTTTTGATGATATTTTGAGCAGTGTGTTAAAATCTGGCCTGATTGATTTGGTGCTGGATATATAAGCTTGAATGCATTCGACTTTCTGTGAAACTGGCAAATGCAAGTGCTTTATTTACACACTCAAACTTAAAGGATAGAATTGGATCTTCGCTGGACATCGATCTTTGGACAACCCCTCTGATACGACGCAGCACTCGTAAATAGACTGGTGCCCTGCGCTTAGCTTTAGAGTAGCGCTGTAGAAAGTCGGAGTTTACGATTACGATTACGACCAGAAACTCGCTCTTCTATAATAATAGTTGAGAGGTTTTGGTATTTGGCCATCGCAGTACACGCAGTTATAGCGTCTGCTTCGGTCCCGCACCTATCAAATAATATTATTGTAAACGGACTGCAGCCCACTGTAGCTTATATAATGTTACAGAAAATGTGTATAATCAGGGAATATGTATATACCATAGGGAATATACATATACCCTAGGGAATGTGTATAATCAGGGTAAGTGTATAATTCATGTATATCTAACCCTAACCCTAACAGTAACCCTAACCCTTACCCTTAACCCTTAACCCTGACCCCTAACCATCTAACCCTCTGACGCTAACCCTAACCTAACCCCTAACCCTAAACCATAGCCCTAAATTCTCACGGCATATACACGTAGCCTGTTTATACAAATAGGCGTATACCCTGAAATTTCAGGGTATGTAAATATTCTCTGATTATGCACATTCCCTGTAATATATATATATATATATATGACTTTTGAATGAATGCATAATTCCAGTATACCTGTAAACCTAAATGTACATGTGGTGATATCTTACGTGAACGTATTCACCGGAAGTCACAGGGTACATGGGTCGTCGTCGTCGTCGTCCTAAGCAGCAGCTGAAGCAGCAGCAGCAGCAACTGCGCCCATCGCTGTCAGACAGGTTCTTCCTTCCCTCAGGTCAGCGATGTCCAGTGATTGGCGTGTTGGGATCTAGTCGGCCGATCGCCCTTCCAATCCTCCATCCACTCTCAACTCTCCAGTCGTATTACTTGATTTTCACCAGAGAAAGACGCTACAAGAACAGATCCGGGACAGAGCCACAGCGGTAACGGTCGTCTTCCTTTTTCTCTGTCTCCGTCTCTCTATCTCCTCGTATGTCTCTTGTTCTCTATGGTGTACTGTTTGTGTGTGTTTACGCGTTTGGTATACAGACTCAAATGAGAACGTCAAGGCATAATTATATACAGGCTAACAATGTATACATAGGCCTGAATCATTATTATTTTGACTCTGTCTCTGTCTCTGCCTCTCTGTCTCTGTCTCTGTCTATCTATTTTTATCACTCTCTGTGTCTACCTCTGTCTCTGTCTGTCTGTTTGTCTGTCTGTCTCTCTATCTGTTTATCTGTCTCTCTGTCTCTCTGTCTGTCTCTCTGTCTGTTTCTCTGTCTCTGTCTCTGTCTGTCTCTGACTGTCTGTCTGTCTCTGTCTGTCTCTGTCTCTATCTGTATCTCTGTCTGTCTGTCTGTCTGTCTCTGTCTGTGTCTCTGTCTGTCTCTGTCTGTCTCTGTCTGTCTCTCTGTCTCTCTGTCTGTCTCTCTGTCTCTGTCTGTCTGTCTGTCTGTCTGTCTCTCTTCTCTCTCTCTATCTCTCTCTCTCTCTATTATCTCTATCTCTCTCTCTCTCTCTTCTCTATTCTATCTATCTCTCTCTCTTAATATATTAATATATTATATTATATGCAAAAATGCGAAATCCGAGGTGCAGTTAGAAATACATATAGATCTAAATGATGTAGATCTATATGTATATGCTCGGTAGGCCTTCGTCAATAAACACTGTACTCGATCGAGATGCAGTCGTACGATTGTTCGTGATGCCACGATCAAGATCCGATCCGCGGAGGAACAGGATCAATTTGATCATGCGCCTAATCATCAAGCCGAGGCTCAGCACTTGGATCTCATTTCCGCAAAATCGATGACACTAAAATGATTTCTCGAAGACGACCCGTTTCCCTGTCCTCTGTGTCCCATCCCTTCCCTACCCTCTTCGCCCCGCCCCTTCCCTGCCTCTGACTCGACGTCCCTCATCCGTTTTGCACATTGCAATTGCCATGGAAACTGAACAACGCGAAGCTGCTGTTAGAGCTCACGTCGTTCCGCGTCCCAGCTGACGGGGAACGCGAAACCAATGGGTACTTTTTTGTTCCTTCTGAAACAAGAAGGATCTCTTCTAGACTCAGAAGAGCATGTTTTAATAAATCAGTGAGAAAGCGGTAGGCCTATCATGTGTCTTGCTATTTTATGTCATGCTTAGGAGGGGGAGATAGTATTAAGGCTAACACTCTGGCCTGAAGTGCTCACGGACCCGGTTCGATTCCCGTAAGACCCCTGGGTTTAGCTCATGCCTTCATTCCTAGGTGGCAGTACAAGTACAATGAGCTTGCGACTTGCAAGACTGCAACGTTGTTGATTTATGTTTTCTGTAATTTGTGTTCTTGTGAATTGTTTAATCGTCATAACATGTACATATACAGCGCAGTGCGTTTGTCAAGCGATTCATTAAAGAACAATTATTATTATTATTATTATTGTTATTATTATTTTTTTTCTCGCCCGAGGTAGAAAGGATCCCTCAGGCTCTAAGAAACTAAGCATAATTGTGTTTTACGGGTTCTCATCTCCATCGTGTTGCATAAAGGAGCCCCTATTATTATTATTATTATTATTATTATTATTATTATTATTATTATTATTATTATTATTATTATGTATGATTATATTATTATGGGTATGATTATTATTATTATTATTATTATTATTATTATTATTATTATTATTACTATTACTATTACTATTATTATTATTATTATTATTATTATTATTATTATTATTATTATTATTATTATTATTATTATTATTATATTGTGTTATCTTAGGCTTAGACTGAAAAGGTTTAGAATAGACGTCCTTTAAACACGATCGATCAATAAAAAAAGAACCTTGCCTGCATTGTTGTGTGTTGGAGAACCCTGCCAACTGCGCCATAGAATACATTCAGTCAGTCAACCTATAATCATCGTACTACTGCTTGTGGCAAACACTCTGGTCTTAAGTGTATGGGCAGTCAAGCGATTGTGGCGACTCTGTTGGTGACTTGGCCACACATCGAACGTAATCTAATTTGTAAGCTTATGGCGCCTGAAGCCATCGGATCTTATTGAAAGTATTGTCGAAAGGAAAGACAGCGCCAGGACTGAAATTCATTTCGTTAAACGCGTAGGAATGTGTAGACTATATTATAGTTGTGGTTGGTTAGTTTAAAAGATGCCGAACCGATATCGCTATATTCAGAAAAACCCACATCGAATTCGGTATTCGGAAAACAGAAAAATACTGAAAAACGGAAGATAAACCTGAGAAAAATCGAAAAGTCGGTATATTGCGCAAAATGCCCAGACAGCTTTCCCCATCGGATCGGTGTCGGCCCAAAAAGATTAATCGCCAGCAAAAGACGAGCGCAGTTACTTGTGGGCAACTTCATTTCAGTTTATACAGCTTAATCCTCACATTGCCAAACCGATAAGTGCAGGGCAGACTTGTACACGAGACATCAAACTTCGAGACCGAGACCGAGACAGTGGGGACCGAGACCGAGACCGAGATTGAAACAGTGTGGACCGAGAAAGAGACTTTCGCTTCGAGACAGTTTACAAAAAGGCAAGAAATTACCTCGAGACCGAGACCGCAACCGAGACAGTGGGGTCCGAGATTGAGACATCAAAAAACCTATCTCGAGACATCACGAGGCCGAGACAGTGTCTCGAAACAATCCAAGTCTGGTGCAGGGATCTTACTTTGCCCCACAAAGTCCTGGTGATCGATCACTTCCATCGCCAAATGAAGACCTAATCAATAACCAGATATGTCGACATACCTCTTTCTTGCTAAACAAAAAGTATACCAGAGTGATTGCAATATAATAATCGATGTACCCTGCGAATTTGGTACAGATCTGAATATTTTTATAGTCATTTTTTAAAAACATTATGTCAACATAATATGCCATTACTCCATTCAGTCCATTGCAATATCCCGGTATGATAACAAGCATTGTCATTTTTTTCTTGTAATCGTTGTATTAAAACCGGCTCAACAATCAGGTTATATGACATACCCAGCTTTTTGCACGATTTTCGTACTGTGTAACAGCATGACCGTTTGGTGCAAGAATAAAGTGTGTCGATTAACACCAGATGATGTGAGCTATTGCTGCTGCTAGAAAACAAACTTTGTCTACATAACCTGCTACTGCACCCTTAATGAAGCTGATAGTAAAGTGGTGGTGTTGTCAATAACCCGGTATGAAGCAAAATGTTGTGTAAAAAACAACAATGTTATCTTTCGCATTCCCTCACGTAACAATTTCATTAAAGACAATAATACTTACATGGTGCTTCAAACCGTTTGTCGATATATTTATGTCGTCAAATGGTTTAGATACACCAGTTTTAAGTATAAGATCTTTGAAGCCATTTTCCTGAAACTCATGATTTCCGACTAACCTGGATAGCCTATAAGGTCTTCAATTATTATTATTATTATTATTATTATTATTATTATTATTATTATTATTATTATTATTGTCGTTGCTTGAACTTGACTCAGACCAAAATAACGGTGTTATGTGGCAAAATTACTTCAGCATAGGGCCACACACGGTGGTAACTGTCAATATTACTTTTAATTAACAGTGGTAGTCACAGGTTGACCCGACACCACCGTCACAAAGTTACGCCTATGCATGGATAGGTAGGAGTATCCTAACCGCTGATACGCATGTGTGCTGCGAGAATCAGTTGGTATAGACCGGTCATTTCGCTTTGTTTAGAGTCGCAGAAGAATTTCATCAGCAGTCCATACGTAGGCTATTCCTGTCAATATTAAAGCGAGCCCTAGAAATGTTTGAAAAATTCTTCAGTTACAATGGCAAGACTACTTAGCCTAAGTCTACTTAATTTCTAATTCAGGTGTATTAGCCTACTATATATGATGCATATAAACATGAAGATCGCACGCTATTTTGACCCTACGTTGTTAGTCAAAGCCCAATATACATGTAGATGATGCTGCTGCTGTGAAAATACGCTGGTTTCATCGTCTATACGGTCAGTCTACTAAGTCTTTACGTCAGTCGATTAATTCCTTAGAGATTGACTTCGTGAACTAATGATGATAATGATGTTGACGAAGATGATGACTGATAACAGCGTTGTTATAATTAGTGATGATGATGATGATGAAGATGATGATGATGATGATGATGATGATGATGATGAAAACGACGATGATCCACAGATGCTCACCCTGGTGGTGGGGCCGCTGTAGGCTTGCGAAAAGGCTGAACAGAACAGAACAAATGGTGCTTCAGACCATTTTGGATCGTCCAAAAAGGACGCCGCAATGAGGGGAAAGGAATCACCCAAAAGCGGACAAATGCGAACAGAGGGAGAGGGTTATGACCGGTGCGGACGTCTGCATCTATATCTTTCAGTACAACCTAGGCCTATGCCTAACACATCAACTTAAGTCATATGACAGACAGTAGGCCTATGTAGGCCTACCGCATTGGTTTTTCATTAGTAATGTTTCGTTGCAAACAGCTGAATAAACATTTCATATTTCAACCTCAGTATCTTAAGTTGTATAAATCCACCACTGCATTCATACATTTTGTTAGATGCATATATATATATATATACAATTATACATATATGCAATGCATATAATAATGGACTTTCCTAGGATAAGCCTAAGAACTTGCACTTGTACCAGTGTACCATAGCTTATAATCGCTATGGGGGTGAAGTGTGTGTTATAGTATCGGATTTCATCATGCATCAAGTTTAAGTAAATCGTACATGTGGGAAAAACACATTAAAATAATACAAGATTTCATAATAGAACGGACCAAAATTTGTGGGCCAGCGGGGATCACAAACTCAGTTGGTGGGACACTGGCCACTCTGGCTCCTCTGCAGAGCCGCCACGGATTGGAACCAGTTTAAGGAGAAACCAAATACGCCAAACCAGTTCTCGAATGCGACAGATTAGTCAAGAAGAGCAACTGCAGTTACATGTAGGCCTACTACCATTGTCCAGACAGCGGATGATGAAATCGTGTACAGAAAAGGGCACTTTCGGTGGAGTGGAATAATTATTATTTTACGACATGCTGATTGGAGAGGAAGTAAAGATCACGTTGAACATTAATTGGTTGTTACTCGAGTATATATTACTTTGCTGCAAAACAAAGCAATCGAAATCGAACTTGCTAGGCAAGGATGGACATTTTATTCGGTTTGGTGACATTTAATACAGCGATATAGGCTACTTAATACCACGACAGTTAATACCTGACAAATAATCCCTATCACACTTAATCCCGACGATATTTAGTCCTAGCGACCTATAGACCTAGGCCTAATCACACGAGTTTTGATACCGCGACAATCATAATAAAGTTTTCAATAAGTATAATCCTTAAAAGCAATTGAACTAGCTATTAATTCACTATTAATGTTTGATTAACTTCATTCGATAGTGCCAAGTGTACATCATCCGTCAGATTTCCGGAAACTGTGCCCTGAGACGAAGTTGGTGTAGCTAGTACTAGCTACGATGCCATCCATGGCCGACTTCATATTGGTTACCGCCTTAGGAGCTACAGCCGAAGGTTCGCATCCATGGTCACTGAAAATTGAATCTCTCTAAATTTCATTTAGCGGTTTTAAATTCTTGAGACGCGCCTTTTTGTCCTTATATATGGACAACAATAGCCGTACAAATAGTCGTACTTCGGTACTTCTGTGTACAGGTAGCCTATTACCAACAGGTAGGCTACTAAAGGTCTGTGAGATTAATTGTCATCGGGATTATTTGTCGTGGGAGTTATTATAATTGTCATAGGGATTATTATTGTCCGGTATTAAGTGTCACGGTATTAAGTATCGCACTACCTTTTATTCTGCTGTGCATAAGCCTAGTAGGCCTACTATAGCCTAAAGATGACACCTATAAGTAATTTGCTCGTTCTTTATATTATACGTTATAATTATATGAGGTGTCTTATAGGTATACGGAACAATACAGATTTTTTAGAAGTGTTCATCACACTTTTACGCCTAGTTAGAGGACGAATTTAGTCCTCGACTTGACGTAGAAAACTTAATTATTAAGAACTTTATTAACTTTACGAAAGACTAAGGTTCACAATTCTTCTATTTTGCTAAAAGTCAGCAGACGTTCAGTCAAACATCTTAACAGGAAGAACTATTATACGTAGCTCCCAGATTTATTTCGCTTATATATCCCCTTCAATAAACCGGCTTCATCACCAGATCAACTAGTCATACATAACCAAAGGATTGACTAGACTTCCGACCTTCAGAACACCTTGACACACCTTATTTAACTTTATTTTAACTTTTTGTAGCATCACACGTCCCCTCACTTCTTACTTCCATGTCCCGAAGACGCGTCATGCAACAAAACTTAGGCCTAAACACAGAAATAAACTTTTAATTTTTACAACAAAGGGTCAACTCTTGTTTCAGCAAGACATGTGTAGTTGTGTACATTAAAAGTTTTACATTTTAGGGTCCACTGTGTAACTTGAAAGTTTACCCTGCACAGCAGCTTAAAGTCGGACTATAATTATGAAGGATAGCCTACAGTAACAGAACACAAAAACTAAAAAAGCAGAAATTGCTATCGTGATCATCGATATTCAGACAAACCTAAACTGATGCCGAAAAGAGTTTGAAAAAATTTCAAAATTAATCCATATTCTACCTCCACACAGCTCTAATATTTAGGCTCGAGTGGCGATTGTAGTTCAAATCATAGGCCTTCGAGTATACATCTATATTCATTTATTATGCAATGCAGGTTGGCACACCGCAACCTGGGACATTGAAACAAAGTACTATACTGAAAGAGACGGAGGAGTAATCAACGTTAGTTAATCGTTACCTTTGGGGGCTCAGTAGGCCTATGTATGTTTGAAAAGAACACCAAAAATTCCTCTCGTCTTTGTACGAAAGTTCAAAGTTGTGCACACGGGTCCTGAGGTCGTAGCGTGAACTATTCTATGGCGGTTTACATCGATAAAGGCGCGCATAAAAGGGCCCGACACAAAAGAGCGCACACAAAAGGGCGCTCTCACATAAGGCCGCGGTCACATAACAGCGCTGTCAAATAAAAGCGGGTCTGTTTACTTGCGCAACTTGACATCAGTTAGTTATGACGGCGCACAAATGTAAGTAGGCCTGCTTACCTGCGCAATATGACATCAGTTAGCTATAAACGCGCAGAATAATAAGTAGGCCTGTTTACCAGCGCCTGTTTACCTGCGCAATATGACATAGGTTAGTTATAAAAACGCAGAAATGTAAGTAGGCCTGCTTTTATGCGCCATATGACATCAGTTAGTTACACAGGCGCAGAAATGTAAGTAGGCCTGTTTACCTGCGCAATATGACATCAGGCGTTAGTTATGAATTTCTCATGACGAATTGCTGTTTACCGCCTTTAAACTGGCGCAGAAATATAAGTAGGAATATTTTTCATAATTCAGTTTTATAGAATGCTAGAAGAAAAATTAATCTAACTAACAGGCCTACTTACATTTCTGCGCCTTTATAACTAACTGTTGTCATATTGCGCAGGTAAACAGGCCTACTTAGTCTCATTTCTGCGCCTTTAAAGCTTTTTCCGATTCCATGGTCCTTCCGCAGGCCGGCGCTGGTAAACAGGCCTACTTATTATTAACGACAGGGTTTCACGCGCTTTTATAACTAACTGATGTCATATTGCGCAGATAAACAGGCCTACTTACATATCGGCGCCTTTAAAACTTCTTCTTTAAGTTCTCTGCCCTTCGGCAGGTTCCAACTTCCAATGACGCCACTCTTCTCTGTGCTGTGCTTTTTCCTTTCCTTTATAAATAACTGATGTCATATTGCGCAGGTAGACATCAGTTAGTTATAAAAGCGCAGATATGTAAGTAGGCCTGTTTACCTGTGCAATGTGGCATATATATATTTATACATTCGTTTATTGTGAAAAACAATCTGACAAAAACGCAGAAATGCTAACATGAGTGATAATAAATAAATAATATGCGCCATTAAAGCCAAAAAATATGAGATATGTAAATAGGCCTGTTTACCTGCGCAATATGACAACAGTTAGTCATAAAGGCGCATAGACGTAAGTAGGCCTGTTTACCTGCGCAATATGACATCAGTCAGTTATAAAGGCGCAGAAATGTAAGTAGGCCTGTTAGTTAGATTAATTTTTCTTCTAGCATTCTAGTTGAATTATGAAAATATTCCTACTGTGGTTGAGCGTCGATATGCTTCCAACGAGGTCTGTTCCAAATACGCTGCGAAGTCAATCGTCGGCCATATCGGGAAGACCTGGAATCGGAAAGAGAAAACAACAGAGATCATAATCGACTGCATTGCTTGATTTATGGCTTTAAAGGCGCAGAAATGTAAGTAGGCCTGTTTACCTGCGCAATATGACATCAGTCAGTTATAAAGGCGCAGAAATGTAAGTAGGCCTGTTTACCTGCGCAATATGACAACAGTTAGTTATAAAAGAAATGTAAGTAGGCCTATTTACCAGCGCCTGTTTACCTGCACAATTTGATTTCTTTCTTTCTTTTTCTTTCTCCTCCGTCAAGTATTCGCTGACGATGAGGCTCTAACAAAACTTCTCCATTTCGGTCGGTCTCTTGCGAGTTCTATTGCCCTTCTTAAGTCCCATCCTCTGTCTTCTATGTCCTCCAGTACGTTATCTATCCATCTCTTCTTCTGACGTCCTCTGCTCCTTGTTCCCTCCACCTCTCCGTGCAGCGCCTTTGCCGGCATTCTTCCGTTCTCCATCCTGATCACATGTCCATACCATGTTAGTCTTCGTTTCTTTATTCTTTCCACTATCGTTTCCTTCTGTCCCAGTTCTTCTCGTGTCACCTCATTCCGTATCTTTTCTCTTCGTGATCTATTCAGTAGTCCTCGTAGCCATCCCATCTCCGCCACCAGGAGTCTTCTCTCGTCCTCCTTTTTCATGCACCAAGATTCTGCTCCATACGTGAGGACCGGTATCACCAGTGTTTCGTATAGTTTGGTTTTTGTTCTTGTTGAGATGTTGCCTGATCTCCATAGTTTCCTCAGCTTTCCAAACATTGCTGACGCCAGCCCAATTCTTTTCCTTATGTCCCTTGTCGACTCCGCGTCCTCCGTAATTACGCCCCCCAGGTACACAAATTCCGTTACCTGTTCCAGCTCCTCTCCTTCCAGGGTGATGTTTATCTTTTCTTTTTCCTTACCAATTGTCATTGTTTTGGTCTTCTCTCCATTGATCTTAAGCCCGAATCTTTTGCTACTTTCGTGTACCCTGGTCGTTAGTTCCTGCAGTTGGCTTCCGCTTTCCGCCATCAGATCTATGTCGTCTGCAAATCTTAGGTTGTTGACTATTGTTCCATTTATTCTCACCCCTATTTCTGTATCTGCCAGCGCTATGTCCATCATTGCCTCCAATATCAGGTTGAATAGGTATGGGGATAGACCGCAGCCTTGTCTTACTCCAACATGCACACGAAACCATTCCGTTAGCTCCCCATCTACTCTCACTGCGCTTACCGTCTTGCTATATAGGTCCTCTAGTAGCTCCACTAGCTCCTCTGGTATTCCATAATTCCTCATCACTCTCCATAGCCCCTGCTGCCAGATGCTATCAAAAGCCTGTCTGAAGTCTATAAAGTTGTTATAAATCACCTTGTTCTTTTCATAGTATTTCTCCGCTAGTTGCCTGATTGTGAATATTTGGTCTACCGTTCCCCTTCCTCTTCTGAAACCCGCCTGTTCCTCTCCCACTATTTCCTCCACATACCTCCGTAGTCGTTGTTGCAGGACTCTGGTGTACACCTTCCCAGGCACGCTCAGGAGGCTAATTCCTCTGTAATTGCTGCAGATGGTTTTGTCCTTTTTCTTGTGTATGGGGACTATGATCGCCTTTCCCCAGTCCTCCGGGCATTTCTTCCCTTGGTATATCCTGTTGCACAGAGTGTGCATCATTTCCACCGAGCACTCCTCTCCTTCCCTGATCATTTCTGCTGTGATGTTGTCTTCCCCCGGTGCTTTCCTCTTTTTTTGGTTATTTATCGCCTCTTCTATTTCCCCTCTGAGTATGTGGCCTAGCCTATCCTGGTTGCTATTCTGTGGCATCTCCTCCAAGACCGTGATGTCCGTTGGGTTCTCTTCGTTATACAGTTCCTCGAAGTGTTCTCTCCATCGTCCCCTGATCTCGTCCCTGTCCTCTATCTTTTTCCCATCCTTGCTTCTGATTTCTGATGATCCGCTGCTCACCGTGCCACATATTTCCTCCGCCATCCTGAACAATCCCCTGGTATCTTGTCTCTCCGCTCTATGCTCCATCTCTGTGCATTTTTCCTCTATCCATTGTTCTTTGCATTTCTTTGCCTTCTTTTTGATCTCTCTAGTTAGTTTATTGTATCTTTTCCTGTTTCCTTCGTTGTCCGTTTTGGTCCTTCTAAGTTCCTTCCTTTGGTCACTTAGGTTAAGCACTTCTTGCGTTATCCACGGCTTCTTCTTTCTTGTTTCTCTGTAACCCAGCACTTGTTTTGCTGTCTCGTTGTAGATTTCTCTGATCTCTTTCCATGTTCCCTCTACGGAGTTCTCAGCTCCCTCCTCTTCTTCTTTGGCTTTCGTCCATTTCCTTCTTAGTTCCTCCTTGTACCTTTGTTTCGTTTCTGTATCCTCTAGTTTTTCCACGTCGTATCTTCTTATTTTCCCATGCCTTCTTGCTGTTTTTAACTTTATGCGTATACCTGCCATTACTAGTTTATGGTCTGACGCTACATCCGGTCCTGAGTATGTTCTGCAGGTTGTTACACTGCTCCTCCATCTGTTGTTAACTATGATGTAATCAATTCTGTTCTTGGTTTTACCGTCTGGCGACTCCCACGTCCATTTCCTACTGTCCTTCTTTTGATGGAATGCCGAGTTCATGACTCTTAGGTTGTTGCTCGTGCAGAAATTTAGCAATCTTTCGCCTCTCTCGTTTTCCTCTCCATATCCGAATTTTCCCAATGCTCCTTTCCACGTTTCCCAGTCCTTCCCCACCTTCGCGTTGAAGTCACCCATTATGATCAGGATCTCCTGACTCGGTATATCCTGTATCATTTCTTGTAGGTTCTCGTAGAAGTCTTCTATCTCTTCCTCTGTTGAGGTCGCTGTTGGTGCATACACTTGGATGATCGTCGTCTTTCCCATCGCCGTTCTGAATCTTGCTTTGATGAGTCGTGACCCCCTCGTTGTGTAGCCTATCAGGGCTCTGGTCGCTCTCTTGTCCATGATCAGCGCTACTCCTTCTTGATGCTTCCCGTCCTCTCTTCCTGTGTATATGATCTTATGGTCACCTTTGTTCATCTCTCCTGTCCCCGTCCATCTCGTCTCTGCTATTCCCCCAGTAGGGACCCTGGGCAAGTCCTTCAAAGTCGCCGCAATTGCTCATGCGCTTCGGCGTGAAACCCGATTCAGCGTCCGCACTGTAGTCGGAAGCGCCTCTGAGCAAAAATCTTGAAGGGGCGCTATACCAGTCAGTGCTCATACATACATACTTACATTACATACATACTTTTGTGTGAATTTTCATAGGTTCCTATGTCCAGAGCTGGAGTTTAATTTTAATGACTTTCTGTCCTTGACCCTTGTTTATGAAACTGAATAACAGATTGGCATATTATAGTAAATGCATAATGAATGGTGTTTGTTGTGATTACGATGGTGGTGGTGGTGGGGTGGTGGTGGTGGTGATGGTGATGAGGATGATGAGGATGATGATGATGATGATGTTGAATTTGTTTCTTGTTTCACAATGTTGGAATAAACAAACAGAGTTGTCAGAATTAAATTAAATAGAGTGGAGCACTTGAAGCAAAAATCATAGGAAAATAGCAATGAAAGCAAGACTTAGGGGCCGTCCATAAAGTACGTCACGCTCCAGGGGGGGGGTTTAAGAAAGTGTGACAGTTTGTGACAGGGGGGAGGGGGTCAGGCCATGCGTGACGTCACACATTTATTTTTTTAAATTTTATTTATAATTTATTTGCGACAAAAGTGTGAAATTTATGGATAAAAATGGGAAAAGTCTTGTTACTAGCCCCCCCGAAAAATTTTTGGTGTCGAAAACTGTTGTTACTACCCCCTCGAAAGTCATGAGAAAACACCTGTTACTACCCCTCGAAAATTCTTGGGAAAACTGCTGTTACCACCCCCCTCGAAAATTCTTGGGAAAACTGCTGTCACTACTTGGGAAAAGTGACCGTTGAGTGTGACGTACTTTAGGGGGTCCAAGTTTTGTGACAGTTTGTGAGGGGAGGGGTAAAAATGGTCAAAAACAGCGTGACGTACTTTATGGACGGCCCTAAGTCGCCCAAATTCTGATAACATATTTTCTTACAACAGTTCAGATATGACCACAGAAGAAAATGAGTTGTTTTCTGTAATTGTGCCTGTACTTCGTTTTTATCTTAAAAGAGTCACTGTATTAATGTTACAAAATAAAGTACACTTAGGCATACGTTCAAAAATAATTTCGATATGCCAAAATAAAGTACACTTGGCATAATGTTTAAAAATAATTTCGATATGCCAATTTAGTATGTTTATCACATGATTAGGTAACGAAACAGGGCACTTGGTATGCTTTATTCCTGTGATGTTGTTTACAATAGGAACCTAGATGTGTGAGCCTGTTGTGGCATAACTACACGGAATAGTCTACATTAAAGTGATGCTGTGCAACAGAAACGAAATTCTGCTGATGTTCAGACTGATCTATGGTTGCAATGCATGATGCTGTTTTCCACTGTTTGAATACCAGGTGTCCAGAGCTTCCCTGCAGTCGTTTGATGTTTTCGTTTGTCTTTCATAGTAAAACAAAATCTCTGTGCAATACGATTTTTCAGCACTGTTTCTCAATTACAATTACTTTATTTGTTGTAATGCATGTTCAATACATGTAGAATAATTTTGTAGATTTTTTATACTAAAAAATGCAATCTCGAATTTCAAAATAATTATATGAGTTTAGTTTATTACCAGCTTTTTAGCAGTACTAACCATTAAGCACTTTATACATTTTTAGCATTACTTAACTTTTGCTGTCAGTATTTTACTTTAGTGTTACACCTCACCTATAGTTTACAATAATTGTGTGCGACACTATTGAATAGCTAGCACTGTAAGAGGCACTTTATAAATTCTCTGATAGGGTACGATATTGATTGATGTCTTATGTGTTTGGATAATGGAGTCAACACGGTCATCATCATCATCATCGTCGTCGTCATCGTCTGTGGTGTGGTCCTCTCTGTAGTGTTGCCACTTCCATGACATGCCTCCAGGCCTAGTGTGTTCAGTGGGTACAGATCAGCTGCCACCGTTCTTGCCCATTGGTGGTGAGGGCATCCAACTGGCCTCTGCCTATTTTAGGATGGTCCAGTCCATGGCTGATGCTCGAAGACTAATAACAAACAGTGGCGGCGCCAGGATTTCAGGTTGGGGCTACAGCCCTAAGCCCTTCCCTTTCATCCCTCCCCTCCCTTTTCTCCATCCCTTCCTTTCATGTACCTTCCTTCCCTCCCCTTTCCATACCACTCCTCTCTCCCCTTCCTTTTCCTTCCCTCCATCCCTTCCTAGTCCCTTCCTTACCTCCTACAATCATAGTACAATGCCCCCTATCCCTTGCCGAGAAGTGGGGGTCCGGAGGTTTCCCCAGGAAAATGTGTCGGGTTCCAGATGCCTGTATGTGCGTTTTAGCACACATCCGGTGAAAAACGGTATTTGCATGTCTGGCAACTGCTGTAGTAGTATAATTATTATACTAGAAAGTTTACTAGTCGTCATTTATAAGCAACTGCGTTCAAGTTCAAGCGTTACGTACTGTTGGTCATAGCGCAGAGGCAGTCTTCTGTCACCATCGCTGAATTTGTCAATTACCGTTTCCCAGTTCACAGCTGATAGGCCTACGTCCGACAACTCCCTTTCAATCGCTAGGCCTAGTATGGAAATGCTGTGCAATCTATCATGCGACATCGTGGATCGCAGGCAGCGGCGCCGCTAGGATTTTAATTGTGTACGCACAATCAGCATGCGACCATAGGCCGGGGCCCGAGGACGAAAACATGTGGGGGGGGGGTACGAAGAACGAGCGTCCGAACTTTTTAAATTTCCACACTGTAATGGTAGCAGTTTTAGCAGTCATCTGAACAAAATTGCTCTATAAATTCAGTGCTGGTAGGACCAGCTGTCACTGGTAGGTAAGATGTAGTTTGAGTCGTTTTTTTATTTTGACTGCAGACAATACTATAATATAGTAGCAAACCAGACATTTATCGAAATTAACATAAAAACTAGAAAATACGTTCAATTTCCAAGAACGCCATAGGCCTAAGCCTTAAGGATGAACTTAGCCTATCGCTGACTAGACACAAATAGCAGAAATAGTTAACAAATGGTACACAAACCAAGCAAAAGGATTCAACTACCGAGAATCATGTGAAGCCATGTGGTAATGATGTAGTTAACTAAAATGTTCAAGGAACAAAACAGTTTGAAATATATTTTAAATTTGAAAGATAACACTCGAGAAGGGCCATTTAGGTGTACAAATAAAATATTTGTACAAATGTCATATTAACAGTATTTTACACTCATTATAATATGATAGTATTATATATATAGTAATAGTAAATAATATAATTTGGCTATACCTACCAAATATCAGGCGCGTAACTAGCATTACGCAATTACTACGCAACTGCGTAAAGATTTAAACAGCTCTCAAAAACTACAAACCGTTTAGATTACTAATTAACATCCTAGATTACTATTATTCGTTGAATTTATATTGTGAAGACTTTATTATTGTGAGGTCGGCAAACATTTTCCTTCGATCACAGACCCCAGCCAGGTTTAAATCATCGTAGGCTAATGTCATATGTTCCACGCAATGCCCATGAGTTCGTTGATTCAGAATGTGTGGTCAGTAAACTCTAGACAGTATTGTCGCAGAAAGTCGTGCGGGCAAGTTTTACACTATATTGCTAGATATGAGCGCAGACATCAGTAGCACAGAACAGATATCGGTCTGCTTATTAAAGTTGATGGCGGTAAGAACCCCGGTTCTCAGAATGTGGTAAAAAAGAACAATTTACAGCTTTCATCCGAACTCGTGACGCCACTGGCGAAACTATTACGACAATCGTCGAGCAGCAGCTATCTGAGGTCGGACTGGAAGAGAGAGAATGGAGGAAAGGGAGGAAGAGAGCGCAATGGAGGAAAGGGAGGAAGAAGAGAGCGAAATAGGGTAGGGAAGAAGAGAAACCAGAATGGAGGAGAGAGGCAGTAGAAGAGGTGCGAATGGGTGGAAGGGAGGAAGAGCGAAATGGAGGTAAAGGAGGAAAAGAGCGAACTGGAGGAAAAGGAGGAAGAGAGCAGGAAATGGAGGAAAGGGAGGAAGAGAGCAAGTGGAGGGTATGGAGAAAGAGAGCAAATAAAGAAAAGGGAGGAAAAGAGCAAATGGAGGAAAGAGAGGAAAGAGAGCGAAATGGAGGAAAAAGGAGGAAGAGAGCGAAATGGAAGAAAGGAGGAAGAGACAGAAACGGAGAAAGGGAGGAAGAGAGAGAGAAATGGAGGGCAAGGAGGAAAAGAGCAAAATGGAGGAAACGGAAGAAGAGCAGAAATGGAGGAAAGGGAGGAAGAGCGAAACGGAGGAAAAGGAGGAAGAGAGCGAAATGGAGGGCAAGGAGGAAGAGAGGCAGAAATGGAGGTAAGGGAGGAAGAGAGCGAAATGGAGGGTGTAAGGAGAAAGAGAGCAGAAATGGAAGAAAGGGAGGAAGAGAGCAGGAATTGGAGGAAAGGGAGGAAGAGAGCGAAACGGAGGAAAGGGAGGTGGTGCGAATGGAGGAAAGGGAGGAGGAGGTGAATGGAGGAATGGGAGAAGGTGCGAATGGAGGAAAGGGAGAGGGTGAAAATGGAGGAAAGGGAGAGGGTGAAATGGAGGAAAGGGAGGAGGTGCGAATGGAGGAAAGGGAGGCGGTGCGAATGGAGGAAAGGAGGAGGAGCGAATGGAGGGAGAGGGAGGAGGAGCAGAAAGGAGGAAAGGGAGGAGGGTGAGGAATGGAAGAAAGGGAGGAGGTGCGAATGGAGGAAAGGGAGGAGGTGCGAATGGAGGAAAGGGAGGAGGTGAGAATGGAGGAAAGGGAGGAGGAGCGAATGGAGGGAAAGGGAGGAGGAGCGAATGGAGGAAAGGGAGGAGGAGCGAATGGAGGAAAGGGAGGAGGGCGAATGGAGGAAAGGGAGGAGGTGGGAATGGAGGAAAGGGAGGAGGTGAATGGAGGAAAGGGAGGAGGTAAAGGAATGGAGGAAAGGGAGGAGGTGCGAAATGGAGAAAAGGGAGGAGGAGCGAATGGAGGAAGGGGAGGAGGTGGGAATGGAGGAAAGGGAGGAGGTGCGAGAATGGAGGAAAGGGAGGAGGTGCGAATGGAGGAAAGGAGGAGGTGTGAATGGAGGAATGGGAGGAGGTGCGAATGGAGGAAAGGGAGGAGGTGGAAAGGAGGAAGGGAGGAGGTGGGAAAGGAGGAAAGGGAGAGAGGTGCGTGAATGGAGGAAAGGGAGGAGGTGAAAATGAAGGAAAGGGAGGAGGGTGAGAATGGAGGAAAGGGAGGAGGTGCGAAAGGAGGAAAGGGAGGAGGGGTGAAAATGGAGGAAAGGGAGGAGGGGCGAGAATGGAGGAAAGGGAGGAGGTGCGAATGGAGGAAAGGGAGGAGGTGGGAAAGGAGGAAAGGAGGAGGTGCGAAAGGAGGAAAAGGAGGAGGAGCGAAATGGAGGAAAGGGAGGAGGTGCAGAATGGAGGAAAGGGAGGAGGTGCGAAAGGAGGAAAGGGAGGGAGGAGGTGCGAATGGAAGAAAGGGAGTGAAGTGCGAATGGAGGAAAGGGAGGAGGTGAAATGGAGGAAAGGGAGGAGGTGAGAATGGAGGAAAGGGGAGGAGGTGAGGAAAGGAGGAAAGGGAGGAGGTGAGGAAATGGAGGAAAGGGAGGAGGTGAGAATGGAGGAAAGGGAGGAGGTGGGAAAGGAGGAAAGGGAGGAGGTGCGAAAGGAGGAAAGGGAGGAGGAGCTGAAATGGAGGAAAGGGAGGAGGTGCGAATGGAGAAAAGGGAGAGGAGGTGCGAAAGGAGGAAAGGGAGGAGGTGCGAATGGAAGAAAGGGAGGAAGTGAAGAATGGAGGAAAGGGAGGAGGTGCGGAAAGGAGGAAAGGGAGGAGGTGCGAATGGAAGAAAGGGAGGAGGTGGGAATGGAGGAAAGGGAGGAGGTGCGAATGGAGGAAAGGGAGGAGGTGCGAATGGAGGAAAGGGAGGAGGAGCGAATGGAGGAAAGGGAGGAGGTGCGAATGGAGGAAAAGGGAGGAGGTGGAAAAGGAGGAAAGGGAGGAGGTGCGAATGGAGGAAAGGGAGGAGGTGCGAATGGAGGAAAGGGAGGAGGGAGGAAAAGGAGGAGATGGGGAGGAAGAGCGAATGGAGGAAAGGGAGGAGGTGGGAATGGAGGAAAGGAGGAGGTGAGGATGGAGGAAAGGGAGGAGGTGGGAATGGAGGAAAGTGAGGAGGGTGCGAATGGAGGAAAGGGAGGAGGTGCAGAATGGAGGAAAGGGAGGAGGTGCGAATGGAGGAAAGAGGAGGAGGTGCGAAAGGAGGAAAGGGAGGAGGTGCGAAAGGAGGAAAGGGAGGAGGAGCGAATGGAGGAAAGGGAGGGGGAGCGAAAGGAGGAAGGGAGGAGGTGCGAAAGGAGAGGAAAGGGAGGAGGTGCGAATGGAGGAAAAGGGAGGAGGAGCGAAAGGAGGAAAGGGAGGAGGTGAGGAGAGGAGGAGCAAAGGGAGGAGGTGAGAATGGACGAAAGGGAGGAGGTGCGAAAGGAGGAAAGGGAGGAGGTGCGAATGGAGGAAAGGGAGGAGGTGAGAATGGAGGAAAGGGAGGAGGTGCGAATGGAGGAAAGGGAGGAGGTGAAAATGGAGGAAAGGGAGGAGGTGAGAATGGAGAAAGGGAGGAGGTGCAGAAAGGAGGAAAGGGAGGAGGTGCGAATGGAGGAAAGGGAGGAGGTGAGAATGGAGGAAAGGGAGGAGGTGCGAAAGGAGGAAAGGGAGGAGGAGCGAATGGAGGAAAGGGAGTAGGAGCGAATGGAGGAAAGGGAGGAGGTGCGAATGGAGGAAAGGGAGGAGGTGCGAATGGAGGAAAGGGAGGAGGTGCGAAAGGAGGAAAGGGAGGAGGTGGGAATGGAGGAAAGGGAGGAGGTGCGAATGGAGGAAAGGGAGGAGGAGCGAAAGGAGGAAAGGGAGGAGGTGCGAAATGGAGGAAAGGGAGGAGGGTGCGAAAGGGAGGAAAAGGAGGAGGGAGAATGGAGCAAAGGGAGGAGGTGAGAATGGAGGAAAGGGAGGAGGTGCGAAAGGAGGAAAGGGAGGAGGTTCTGCCTTATATTGTCCTTTCCTTCTAATCTTGCATGTAGTGCAGCGTGTGGTTTTCGGTCAACTTGCATTCGCTCTATAATATTATGTCGAAACCATCGAAGTCTTCTTTGAACGACTTTGTCTAGCAGAGTTGTTTCGATCCATATGCTGTCTAATGCCAGCGTTTCTTATTTTCTGAAGTATTGAAATCCCTCTGATCTTCCGCAGTAAACTAATTTCTGCTTTAATAATTCTTTTCTTGTCTTACTTTGGCACTGTCCAACATTCCTAGAGGCAAATCGGTTGTATCTTCGTCTCGCATAGTGAGCTTAATTATCTTTGTCTGTTTTTTGGTCTTGGTAGGCCCTAAATAGTAATAGGATTGCAAGGGGTGTTCAGGCAGGAATGAGGAAGCTTTTCGCCTCGCAAGATATAATTAAAATTATGAAATTATTTAATTTCCCAAAGAACTGATTTAAATTGTTATTACTTTTAACCAAAAAGATGGTATCCAAAATGCACCATTATACACACCCAAATAAAAAGTTCCTTAATTAGGCCTACAGCCTCTTCCCGGACCCCTCCCCTCAGAGAGGTTGGAATCTGCGTAATTTTTGGGAAGCTCTGGTTACGCCACTGCTAGGTGGTGTTAGACTGTTAGTTTACCTAATATTAAAACTAGTACCTAAGTTATTATAATTTTGTAACTTAATAACAATATTTAACTTTTTCATTTTCAATTTTTCGTTTCTTAACCTTTCAGCGCTGTACGCACGTGCGTAAGTGCGTACGTCTAGCGGCGCCTCTGATCGCAGGTATGGTTTAATACTTTTCATAACGGCGCTTGTGACTGGGACAGTAATAGCGATCTGAAGCATGCGCAAAATCTCTTCAAAACCTGTCCTAAACCTTTACCGGCACTTTTGACGTTGGCGCGGTATTTGATAACTGTGGACCATGCAATACTCTGAACGGTTGCAAAATATCTTTTAGCCTGTCTGGAACCTTTGTTGGTCGACTCAATGATGGGAGCCCTTGAGGCCTGGATATAGCCTAATCTAACCCGGCAGCGGCTTAAGTTAACTACACTGAAACCAACCGAGTTCATCTGGCTGGGCACCCACCAGCAACTGGCTTGGTTAGACATGGCTGCCCTCGCTGCCGCCTCCCTCCCCCCCCCCCATTTTGCTTTTCTCCTCTGTTGTGCGTTACCTTGGACCGATCGAGTCACCGAGAACACCTTTACTCCCCATAGGCCACCTTAGCCGTGACTGCTTCTACCAATTACGCTATTTCCGCACTGTCGCCCGCTCGCTCACTGCTTCTGCTACCTCCACCCTTATTCATGCATAATATATTCGTCACAACTAGACTTGAGTCACTTGACTACGGTTGCTAGCTCGACGCTGGCCTCCCGGCTGGTCGACTGGGGTGCTTGTATCAAAGACCTTACATATAAATGGCCATTTATATGTAAGGTCTTTGGCTTGTATCGGATCCTGCGTTCTGCCATCTTGAATGCCGCGTATATTTCTCAAGCATGTCATTCTTTGCATGCACAGTATACATGACCTTCATAGATACATGTGCAGTGTTCATGCACTTAGGCCTACATCGTGTCTCTAAAGGCAGCGCTGTGCATTGTTGTAAATGAAATATGGCACACATCAAAGAGTGAGCGAAATAATAAATTATTAACTTTGCAGACATTGCAGAGCCTGTCACGAGCAGAAGCAGTAGAGCGTCGTGCGTTAATGTCTGTGGGAATTTCAGGTCGTCTTCTGCTGCATTCTGCATGGCTGATCAGCGAGGCGAGATGCGGTCGGCGTCGACATGCTTCAACTGTTTGCTCTGTGCAATAACGAAACGTGCGGTCTGCGTAAAGATAGAGACAACGAATAAGATGCAGAGACACAAAAGACACACAGAAAGACAGGCAAACAGTCCGACAGATGAACAAAGAAACGTAGGCCGTACATGTTCATCCTTGACGTAGGCCTAGTTTCGAAGCGACGCATGCAGTGACCCATAAGGTAGCAGGTACGTGTTCCAAATGTTAACACTCCCTCCGCTTCCTGAATTTGAACTCTGTTGTATATTATTCTGCCTAACAGTAGGCTAACCACTTTCCTCACTCGATCTTTACGTCTGAATGGAAGACCTTCCATTTCTCTCATCATCCAATCTATAAGCCCTTGGCTTGGCCTCCGTTAGTAAACTATACAAGTGCAACTTGTAAGAAACAGCCAAATGAAATAATTGTAAACTAAGTGCATTCAGCTTTAATACTTTAATGGAATTAACTGTAATATGTGAAGAATTGTCATTGTAATTAAAAAACTGAACATAGGCTATAGATAGCGCCATTCAAAGAGCAGCACAAATCAGAGTCCTCTCTGCACCAGTCCCGTAGACGTATGATGCTAGATGTAATTAAGAACTAGAATATTGCATCAGTTAGCAAAACAAAGCACAGTAAACTGGAGGCTGTTAATGTATACTTATTTTTTGATTCAGGGTGTGTTGCTTACTTGCTTGATCGTGAGTTGTCGATTTGGAACCGCTAAACTTTAATTTTAAGAGTCTCCAAGGTACTGACATAGGCCTATAGGCTATTCTATAGTGACATTTATACTGAACCGTCACAATGATGTAGGACCTACTTACCGAAGGACATAAATTTATATACATTTGTATTCGGAATTCATAAGATGATTAGAAGCCCACTTTTCGTCAGTTGCTTTATTGAGGACAGCACACGGTCGTCCCTTAATAGCAAGTTCTTTGTGATACGGTGAACGCCTGAACGGGTGAATTATTATTATTCTCTTTACAAGAAAGCCTTTGCTGGTCAATCCACTGAAATTGGCTCATACGGTGGCCTACATAGCGCACAGCCTCGACAGTAAGCCGCAAATGCAAAGCAGTGCATGCGCAGAACTTTCAAAGATGAATAGAGAACTAGAGATTGGATCTGACACGTCATGGGTTAATGCATAACCGCAGCCAATGATAAAAGCGTCTCAAAGGGTGATTTCTTTACCCGTGAGGTCGCTACAAGAAAAGCCAACTGCATCGGCCTCAAAGTAGCGTATATACTAAAAGAAATTAGTAATCGAATTGTGCTTTTCGACTTGACGAAGGGTACGTGTCATTCACTACTGGCTCTGGAGTTATAACAGCCTCAATTTTCGACCGAGTAGATACAAAATTCGGGCGTAGGCTACCTTCGTTTCAGTGTGGACTTAGAATGCTGTTTGATGAATGTTCTTCGTTTGAGAATATATAGCAGAAGAAAAAAGTTCATTTTCTCACCTTCAGTTTTCGATAAAGTTGCAAACACTTGTGTCACACTTTCTGGGGAATGCGTTCAAGCAATAGTGGGGCTACTGTTGTTGACTTTGCGATTGAAAATATAGACTGAAGACATTCAAGACGACGACATTTGCATGGCAGCATATTAACCTGATCTTGCACGAGAAAGAAGCAATGCGTATTTGTTTCGGCAAGTGTTTCATGGTCGCCACTTTGAGGAGCAGGGTCAGTTGGCTCCATCTAGTGTGTGTGATGGGCCTCCTACTTTTCACGTCTTTAGTACAAGTGACGATTTCCACACAGGACTGTCCAGCGGAACCACCCAACTGCACCTGCATTTCTACCACATATATCCCACTGAGACGGAGATCCAGTGTCTGAATCTTGGGAATCTAAGCCAATTTTTCCAGTTCCGGAATGATAACAGAACCATTTTGCGCGTCAACGTCACCGCATTAACCACAATCTCACGCATCCAAGATGGCGCCTTTGGAGAGCTGAAGATTCGCGAAATCCGATTATCTAAATTATCTATAAAGACAATCGATTCTGCAGCTTTCAACGGCAGCAGACTGTCCGAATACCTGCAGATATTATACCTCGATCAGAATCAACTGGTGTCTCTTCCTGAAACTGTTTTCTCCGGACTACACAACCTCGTGCAACTGCGACTGAACCTCAACAGGCTGAAGGTAATCGAACCAGGAACTTTTAACGAACTCACTGCTTTGAATGTCCTCGATCTTTCTTCAAATGAAATCGATTCTCTGGCAAACGGTACATTCGCAAATCTTTCTAATCTACAGGACTTGAAGCTTGTAAGCAATCGTATCAAGGTTATACAGGATAGACTGTTTGAGTCGTTGGAAAGCTTGGTAAATCTGGATCTCAGTTACAATGCAATAGCGAGCATATCAGAGAACGCATTTCGAAGCATGACCCTGCTCACGGGGTTGGATATTTCCAGTAACAACCTCTCCTCACTTCCCGCAAACTGTTTCCAATACAACGTAGAACTGAGAGTGTTTCAGGCAGGCGAAAATCGACTGGATAATATCGATCGCCTATTCTATCGCACAACAAAACTAGACACCCTATTATTATCATCGAATAAACTTAGGTCATTGAAAAGCCTACCTTTCGAAAACACGGCTCTGCTGACAACTCTTCAACTCGACTACAATTTGCTGGAAAATCTGGAGGCCAATCAGTTCACAGGCCTTGTTGCACTGAAATACTTATATCTTCAGTATAACGCCATCTCCGTCGTGAATTCACAGACGTTTGCTGCCCTTTATCGTGTAACCGACCTCGATATGAGTGGCAATCGTCTGCAAACCATTCCGGAAACGTTTTTCGATTATTTGCAATCACTTCTTCGGCTGAATGTGAGTGAAAATCGAATATCCTCGATGGGGCGAAGGCCCTTTGACTATGTGGTTAAATTGATCGAACTGGATTTCAGTTGGAATGAGCTTCCTAACATCTGGGATGCGATGTTCATGAAACTTGTTAACCTGGAAAAACTCTGGTTGCAAGGGAATCGAATTGCGAAAATCGACGGCATGAGCTTTTCCAATCAAACGAATTTGGTTTACTTAGACTTAAGTCAAAATTGGATCACTGAAATACCAGAGCTTCTCTTTCAGAGAACCAGAAAGCTCAAGGTTCTAAAGTTGGCTCATAATTCTTTGTCTGTACTGAAAGGTAATTCACTCTACGGACTCACTGCTCTTAAAGAGCTCTATCTAAACAACACGTGCGTGTCTTACTTCAGTAGAAGCATCCTACTTCTTTTCAATGCCAGCTCTGGATGTTCTGTATTTGCAGGGAAACGCCATTTCACGCCTATCGGGTAACAGTTTCAATGGACTCAGAGCAGTTAAACTGTTAAACATCTCTTACAATAATATATCCTCTATGGAAGACAGTGCATTGACGCCACTTGTGTCTCTCGAAAAGCTTATCATGGCGCACAACTCCTTGGACACTTCAATGGTGGCAGCAATGATGCGAAATCTTCCATACACGGTGTCTAGTTTGGACCTAACTTGGAATGCTATTACTAGCCTTCAAGGAACAGAACAAACCCGATTGAATGTCTTGACGAAACTGTATCTTTCCGGAAATCCACTCGTCTGCGACTGTTCCTTCCTTTCTTTGTCAGCGCTCAGAGACATAGAGAAGATGGCGTGTACTGGTTCCACGTCTTCCAATCGGACGAACTATACAACGGTTCACTGCTACACTCAAATGACGACGCCACAGTGCGGCGCAAACCAGACGATAAACGTCACTGGTGACACCTGTCTGCTGCCGCATCCTGCACTGAAATACAACAGGACTCAGACAAGCGATTACGATCCAGGTGTCTGCGACCCAAACAGATACACAACAACCGTTACAACAGTGTCGACGACGACAACCACGGCCAACACACTATCGTCCACAGTGGCGCTGAATACGACGCCTTGGTATCAGTATTCCAGCGCCAAATATGACACGTTCAGTTACAGCCCTCTGACAATTCGTTGGCGTTCCGATACGTATGATTATGTTGCTGTCACTACTATTGTTCTTTCAGTATTACTGGCGATATCCATTATAATTATCTTCCTGTTTACGTTCTATGTCGTATCGAAGACGCGCAGGCAAGCATCTCCTGCACTTCGTTTTCCAGCAGCAGCAGCAGCCAACCAGTTGGCCCTTCCAGCAGTTGGGGCCTACATGGGCTCAATACGAGTCCCATATGGTAAAATGGGTCTCGTGTGGGCTCCATTTGGGCGTTTTGACAGAGGGGTTCGCTGACGAGGACGATGCCTTGGACTGGCCTGGGGCAGGGAACGTCGAGGGAGGAGTGGAATAGGTCGTCCAAATGTCTCTTCTCTGGATGAGCACAGAAACCGCGGGAAACGATCATGACTCTGTTAAGACAGTTGAACTGCAATAGTGCAACCTATGCTGATGCTCTGTGTAACGCCTGTCAGATCAATTCAAAAGCATTATATTAACTGTTTATGAACAAAGAAATATCCAAAACAATAGCAATTATGTCGAAGGTGATGGTCTCTGAGGTTACACTTATTTCACCAATTTAATCTATGGCGATCGATTTCACTTGATGGACCCTGGATTCGAACCCCGGTCTTAGAGGTGAAAAGCCTTCAGCCCATGGTATACCATGGGCTGAAGGCCATGCCTGCTGTAGGCTTACAGTAGTTCAGTGCACTAGGATATCATATACTCCCATTGTATACTGCACCTTTCACAGCCATAACCTATGCCCTATTCAAAGCAATGTATTAGGTCTGTGACGTAGGCTACGTAGATGACATTCGGATAAATCGTCCATGGTCTCTTGTGTGCAGTCACCTCCGTAGCTGTTATATTCCGACGTATATTCATTCACTCCTATATATATAGAATGGGTGTAAAAATATGATTAGCATAACAGAGGGTAACAAAAGTAGACACAGTGACATATGGCATTTGTCAGAATTATATTGGGGGCAGCCTAAGTGATCTACAGCGAGTATACTTGGTCATAAAATCTTGACTAAGACGCTGGCAGATGTATACCAAGAACTGCTTACAGCTATTCACTTTTGTCTGATTCTCACAAAAAGCCAGAGAACCGAACGCCATTCTGGCTGTGGCACAACAGGAGTCACAACATCCTTTGATTGACTTCAGTATCAGATATATTTGCCGGAGTGGTTGGAATGGAACAGAGATACATGCGAGTCTTTTGGATAAGATTTAGTACGTTTACAGCTTTCCGACGGGCTTGTATGAGCATCAGACAAAAGTAAATGACTGTAGGCCCTAATCAGTGTTTGGATATACGTCTACCAACGTCCTAGACAAGATTTTGTGAACTTTGTGGAACTGTAAGGCAGACTGTTCTTTGCGCAATAGGCAGCCGATATTTAGGGGCTTTTGCTATGATGCACTATAAGACTTTAAATTATTTTACATATGCAATGTAGTAGATTGACGGTGGCCGGTAGGGAGGCGTAGATAGAAACGAGGAATGTGCAGTGGACAGATGTCGTTGATGACGATTCCACTATCAGGGCTTCTGTGAGATGGATAGCAACCCAACAGACATTACAAGTGAACAACACAAAAGAGCAATGAGCATAGGGATCCATAGAAAGAAGATGGATTGGCGGAATCGTAGATACATTAGCAATAGCATCTTTCCTAACGAGGAGGAATTTCTAAATTTCACTTGACACAGGAATATGATAGAAATGAACGAACATATCAGGGAATCTCTTTCAGTCTGACGTAAATGTAAGAACAAACTGTTATTATTGCACAAAAATAAAACAATTTTGTAGTTGACTCGGAAAAGAGAAAGGAGATGTACAAAAATAATTGTTATTTGCTTTACAGCATTCCAAATATGACCATTGGCGTTCCCATTCTAATTTCGGATGGGACAAGTCCTCTGTCCAAAATCAACGCCCTGGCAATTATAGCATCCCTAAAAATTAGTGATTGACTGCTCTTACATCTAACACGGATAACTATACAGATAACGCGACGCGGTTTTACAAGTAGGTTGCACGAGAAGCCGGTAAACAATTATAAGTGCCTATGATCTAGTAGCTAGACTAGCCTACGCACGATCAGCAAAATTACGAAACTTGATCGCTTGTCCTCCGTCCCGAAGTCATTTTTACAAACGAATTATTATTAATAATTAAACCTTTAGAGGCTTCATAAAAGTTACCGGCGCACATTCGCTAAAAATAGGGGCAGGTACCCGTATTGAGAATGCATACGCCTTTGCTTAGCTTCAGTTTGGACGCTTATCTGGACATTAAAGCTATGCGTTGCTGACACGCTTTACACGTTTGGTCCATCATAAACGCTGAGTTTCATGCTGCCATGACTTGGACAGTTCTTCCTCTGCCAGCATGCCATGGGAATTAGATAGGACCAACATGGACCCTTAACTGGGTGGGAATATGGGTCCTGTATGGGTTCCATGTAGGCATGCTGGCCGGGCGACCGACTCACTTCTAATCACGACCGATGCATGGTAAAACGTTCACGCCAACTCGACCGTAGCCAAACAGGATGACGTAACCGACGAGCATCGCTAGTTCAATTATTGTCTGACGCCGCATCCCGCTGTTCATGGCGGGTCCTGATGCAGAAGATCGGGAGCAGACGCAGCCATCCGCCTCGGGGTTGATGGTCGACTGACCAGCGTGTCCATGCGCAGCGGTCGGCTTTCCGTTGACCTTCACGAAACTGGCCATGTGTTTCGTCTCCTTGGGTCCGCTCAGCGGCATCTCCAGAACGTCCACATCGCCTCCGGAAAGCGAGCTGCGGAATCGGACTGGGATTCGGTCCCTGCGGAACCAGATGACTCCGTCGTGGGCTCCATAGAAGGTGTCATCCGACCGATTGTAGTGCAGGTCTGCCGTGAGGAACCGACCCATCGACAGGCGCAGCGCGTTCCTCGTCGCCTCGTACGACACGGTGACGTTCCCGAAGACGGAGTTGGCGTAGACGCCGAGGAAGTCGGGATGGGGTCTGGGCCGGGGATCGGTCGGCAGGTCAGTGTCGTCCAGGGGCTCTGTGGTACTGCACTCCGACCGGATCGAGGAGACGTTGAACCAGGGCTTTTCGCGCAGAAGTAGATCGGAGATGAAGTACATGATCTGGCTGAGGCCATGGGTAGCGCTCGAAGACAGACTGTTGGCCGCTATGAAGATGCCGAAGTCCTTGTCCGGGTAGAACCACAGCTGAGACTTGTAGGCTGAAATGCTTCCGGAATGCCACAGGCGTTTGTAACCTGCCAAGATGTATGCACGTGTCAACGCGTGTGATGATGCGATATAACAGGCGATGAGTTCATATTATATACTAGGTTATGTCATATACTATGCCAAATACTGTATGTCATATAGTATGACATAATGACATATACATGTCATATTGTATTGTATTTGTATATAGCGCCGCTCACAGCAGTGGCCATTCAGCGCTCCCAGTTCGATAACCCCTATAGAGAAGAAGAAGGTTTTGATGAGGGAGAAGGCTGTAGGAAGAGACCCAGGAATAATAGCAACACGTAGAGAGGAGGGAAATGCATTACATAATCCATTGTGGCAAAAGATCTAGTTTGAGCCATAGTGGTCCTATAACTCGTGGAACAAAAAGAGTTTGCCTGACCAAGGAACGGAGAGGTCGATGAGAAACTGAAGAGAGACGGTAGCGAATGAGATCCCTACGATATTTAGGAGCAATGCCAAATTTGGAGTTAAGGACTAGGACAAGAACTTTGAACTGAATATATACGGTATGCCACCTACTATACCAAACGATGTCACGCAAACTGATTACGCTGTAGGCCTATCAGATCAATTCAAATCTTCTTTTATTGCAACCAAATTAAAATGAACATAATTAAACACAAAAAGGGGTACTACTTTGGCAAGCAAAGGGAAACCCAGAAGGGATAAAGGAATCCCGCTGAGTATACGGCCACCCTAATAGTAATCACAGCAAGAAATTACCAAGATGGTCAACACAGTAAACAAATTTCTTAATCTAATCATAATGGCTGAACCCCAAAGTTCAATACAGTCAAATAATCAATTGTAGGCCTATTAGAAATAATGTACACTTCAAGCAAAATACTAGATAATTCTTAACTAAGAACTTAACTATTATCTTAACATCCGACACTTAATAAAGGCCATTTCAGCAGCAGCAGTAATCTACCATTTAACAGCCTAGCTAGCTTTGACTGTATAGAGCACAGTGACTGTGATTAACAACTAGACACAAAGTTTATCTGTTGGCACTCTCGCCATGAGTTATAGTAGCTGAGACTGTCAGGCAGTATTTCTAAACTGATTCCTATGTTAATGATATGGCATAATGGCAGCGTACGTGTACCTCTGTAGTAGTTGGTCATCCAGCCGAGGTCGTAGGCCACGTGTATGTCAGAGACTGGACTCTTGGGTCGGACAAGGTCACGGTCGTGGAGCTGGCGGACGCTAGCCACGTTCTGCTCGGCGTAGGTGTCCATCAGTCGCTGTATGTCCGTTAGGATCGGCTTTCCAGTTGGGTCTGGAGAACAGGCGCCATTCAGATGGAAGGACATCCACTTGGTCATGTCATGAGCCGTCGAAACTATCGATCCAGCGGGGCCAGCCACGTCCACCTGACTGAATGTCAAAAAAGGGTCAAGGATGTGTACCTTAGGGACTAAGTATAGGTGATTGATTGGTTGAAACCGTTTATTGAACCACCACACAAATCAAATAATGGCAATTCCGGCTATAGAATTTCAAGTGCTAGCGTCAAAGGACAATACAAGGGGCTAAAAATCTAGCACAGCCTGGATTACCCTCTCACATAGTTAGTTAACAGTTTACAACGCAGCATAACATACAACTTTACGATCATTTCTAAGTCCGCTTATCCAATTGATATCAAAATAGGGAATCTGTGACATAGACTGGACCTGAATCTGTTCATACTGTCTCGTAATCGTAAATTGACATTTACAAGGTCAAATATCCAGCCAGCAGTGGCTCTGTCTCGATATAACACTCACTTCCAGCCAGCATTTGTAAATGGAGTCAATATCACATAGAACACCCGTGCATTGATCTTCAAGCAATGAACCGAATTACCCGAAACATCATTACTTTAGCTACTCCAGCGTAAAAAGTACAGTAGATGTGCATTTGTTCTCTCTGTGTCATTAGTTAAGTAATAGTTAATTAATAGTTAAGCTATTCTTAAGTTCGTTATTTTATTTACTGCTGGCCACATTATGTCATTTGTTACATACTGTTCTCAGGTGGCCCTGGTTAGCGGGACCTCCGGCCCCTTCTGGGTCTCCTGTGTGACCTTATTTAAGTTGAGCCACCTCAGTGTAAATTGTTGTGTTATCTTGGGTTACAAAATAAACGAAACGAAACGAATATAATGCTATGCAACCTAGCTGTTGCGTAATGAGGATCCAGTAGTTAGCCCAGCTAGTATCCCTATAGTTGTTGCATTTTTATAAAGTCAAGAAGGTAGGTAGTTTGTCTAACGACATCATGACAAAGATGACAAGTATTGCCCTTCTTCTTTATCCAGGCTTGGAAACGACTGTGGCGGGACCCAATTATTGCTTAAAGACAGCTTATGGCTCATGACGTCGATGGGAATATAACAGTCAACGAGTCCGAAACATATTATTATTGTCATTGGTTCATGTGACATATGAAGAGGCAACAATTGTCAAGCTTAACTATAACGATAGCAATGCCAGAGATGGATCGGCCAATTATAGTATAAGTACACAAGATAATTATTCTTTTATGACAAACAGTCGGGTGTACATAAGCAATCAATTTCATGTGACATATGTGATCCAATTAGTGCAAAATACGTCCAGGCCAAAATACAAAGGCGCCCAATTATTACGGGGGAGTTAACATTGCGATCAGGCCCAGAAATGATTTTCTAGCGCGAGATATCTTCTGTATAGTAAGTGCCAATCAATGTGTATGCAGTAATAACAAACCGTTACGGTTGATTCCACTTGTCTCAGTGAGTACTTACTGGAGAAGATCTATGTCAACGGATCGGTGTTTTCCATCAACGTACGCATAGGAAGCCGCCATTTTGTCTTGAACTCTGAGAGCCTCTGAGACGAAGAGGGTGGAATTCATCGACAGTGGTTCCAGCAGATAACTTCGAACCAGATTCTCCCAAGGTCTGCCTTCAAGGACTTCCGCCACATAGCCAGCCAAGGCGTACATGTGGTTGTTGTACAGGAAGTCAGTCCTGAAAGGAGCTTCCGGCTTGTGGTAGCGAAGGCTGCTGCATTTCATTAAAAAAACACACAGTAAAGCACCCACGTCCCAAAGTGGTAGGTAGGATAAGCGCTAATAACCTACTTCTGAGTCCTTAGCTTGTAATGGACGAATCCTATCCCAGACAGCCGGGTCCCAATGAACCTCCTATTTACTAAGTATTTAGCGTCCTATATTCAATTCCCCAAACCAAGGAGGCATCGCAAGGTCAATGCACTTTCAGCGTACCCGAGCAAGCTTTATGGGTTCTGGCAGGCTTAGGAACCCGGTCTCTTGCAGGCCCTAGCACGGCAGGGCAGACCTGAAGTGGCCCACCATCCTCACTTCTGCGGGTCAGTAGCAGGCCCCACAGAAGTGGCAATGCGTGGACAGGTCCGCACCAGACCATCAGTGGCCCTTGGCAGGAAAGTTGGAAGCCCGATAATTAAGGTTCCATGAAAGGGTTCAACCCTCCCAATTCATTTTGCAATCCCTCCAGGGAATTATTAGTCTAGTACACACTACATAGTTTGAAAGTGAAATTGTCATTGACGCTCCGCATTATTACAGTTCACTTGACCTCTGTTATTGTGAAAATGTTTGTGAAAAAGTTTGTTAAAAATTTGGAAAAAGTTTAACTAAATATTTTTAGTTTAGTTAACTTATTTACAAAATCAGTTGCCAACTTTAGTTAAACTATTTTATTTTAGTTGAAAAATAGTTAAAGTTTAACTAAAAAACTTAATTTATTGCCCATCACGGCGCACTTTATATGGTCCCACCCCCGAACTTCAGTCGGGTCTCTGAGCCTTGTGTTGTGACAAGTATACGGGGTTGGTATCGAGCGTGTCGATCCCTTATAATCTACCTAGGTAACCTGGACTTAGACGTATCGATAATTATTAAGCTTATTGTTCTTCGTTTCTCGGTTTTAATCTGACGGTCACGATTGGGGTGGTTGAGTAAGTATAAGTATGGTCTTTAATACACAATTTGCAATTAACGTACAATGGGATAACAGGTTTTTTTTATGATAATGATAAACATCGAAGTAAAAATATTATTATTAATGTGTAAATAGTTAAATGCTAGTGAAACATGCTTAATAACTGTACAATATCCTAGTGATAGGCCTAAATCCCTTCCTAGTATAGAGGGTCCAAGTGCGGAATAATACGGTTGAGCGAACGAGGTCTAAGGGAGTGTCCGGTTTCACAGACAGGAGGGAGTAATCCGTGAAGGACATGCCCAGGATCTGACAATACCGCAGAGAAGAAAGCTTCGTTTTAGCACAAAACTCTTCAATGGTAGGAGTATACATTGCAAGTCGGTAAATATCCCTGGCGTATAAGTTTGTAATCATTGCAGTCATACGTTCTATTTTCCTCACTGTAGTAAACCCCACCAAGAAGGGGAAGAGTACAGAAGTTGAGCAAGTGTGGTGGAGTGCACAACGTCGTGAAGGCGGTTACCAATGAGACTATGGACCACAATAACTCGCAGATCAAAAGAGGATTGCTTAGCTTTGATGCAGATTTTATTGATGTGATTAGAATCAGATTCGTTCTGAAAGGGTTACTCCAAAACTCTTTATTTCATTTACCCGTTCAATTCCTATAATTGGCGGGGTGGTTTATTGTATTTTGGTGTTGGGTCGCCTGATAATAATTTCACAGGACTTGCTCGGATTAAGGCGTAGGTTACAGTTTCTGGCCCATAGAGTAAAGTAAACCGTTAGCGAATGGTTTGAAGATGAAGAAATAATTAGTAACTCTTGAGGCTTCAAATTCAGAGAAGATGTAGAGGCGAGAGAACTGCTATGATAGGCTACTTGTCTTTGATGTAAGATGAAATGTGTGTATTGGATGCAAGGGAAACACGCGTTTGCCTAATAGGCATATTTGAACGATAGTGTCGATTATCTACAGTTCACAGAGTTCGAAAGAGTTGCTGCGTAGGCCCTATACATGTCATGTATGTGGGTTTCACATTACATATCCAGGCCTTATACTTTCTTGACATCCGTAGACCTATGCACACAGGCATATAGAGGTCACCGAGGTCGAAAGCCTACTCATTATCCAATCAACTTTGATGTTCCGTCTCCCGGACTTTCGACTGAGTGGCGTAGATAAAGATCAATGCTAATTGAAACCCGTTCACCATTTCACAATATTACCTATATTAATTTAAAAAATTGGCGTCTGCTACAAGGACGGGTCTTGTTGGTGTACTTGTATAGGCCTACAGCAGGAAGTTTTGTATTTCAGACACAAGTCATTGAAGTCAAGCTCGTTGTTGCGTCTTACTCGTGGGGATATTTTGGTGCCGCGCTTCCAGTTACCGCATTTTGGGCCGCGCCCCAACACCAACCCTAGTGACGCCACTGCACACACACACACACACACACACACACACACACACACACACACACACACACACACACACACACACACACACACACACACACACACACACACACACACACACACACACACACACACACACACACACACACACACACACACACACACACACACACACACACACACACACACACACACACACACACACACACACACACACACACACACACACACACACACACACACACACACACACACACACACACACACACACACACACACTACATGTTGCCCTGAATGTTCAGTCATGCGTGCAGCGCCTTTCAGAGGTGCATGTATTCAATAGGCGCTATATATTTAGTGTCATAAGACATAGAATGCAGTACAATGTAATGCAGCCAATATTTTATATAATAACTAACAATGAGAAACAAATGGTTGGTCTAAGCCTACTCACTGAACTAATTGTTTTCGAGTGAGTCGTTCTGGATAGGGCGCCAGTAGCAGCAGGAAGTAGTCCGGAATGCCAGTTCTGTGCGCCAACAGGTCCTCAAGGGTCACGTGACTCGTCAACAGGCTGTCGTAAAGTTCGAAAGAGTTACCGAGCAGCTTTCGGATGGGCGTCTTCCAGTCAAAACTGCAGCCGCATGAATAATGGTATAGAAACATGTATGGCCATGGCCTTATTTGGCCTATATGCTGTTATGCACTGAATGCTAGGATGATTACAGATATAATTATCAGGATCATAATCATGGCCAGGAGAATTTGAGCATATAGGCCTATTCAGGGCTTGATCGACGGCCGATAGTTTTAAAAAACGATCACCTTTGATAACAAGTGTATGAGATACATGTACCTCAATCATTATCCAGTACATCATCATTTCTAACTCATGATATTATAATCACTGTGACAACTTTGTAGACCATACCGATACTTTATAATACGAAACAGAGAGACAGGCAGACAGACAGACAGACAGTCAGAGACAGGCAGACAGACATAAAGTAGGCAGAGAGACATCGAGAAACAGAGAGACAGACAGAAAGGCAGGTAGCGACTTCAGAAACTCAAATACCAACTGCATAAACTGTGTAATAGCTTTTTGGACAAAATAGAAAAAAAGGAGAAGAGGAGAAGAAAAAGAGCAAGGAGAAGCAGCAGAAGTAGGAGAAGCAGGAGAAGGAGAAGGAGGAAAAGAAAGAGGAGGAGGAGTAGAAGGAGGTGGAGGAGGGGAAGGAGAAGACAAGGAGAAGGAGGAGATAGAGGAGGGAAGGAGGAGGAGAAGGAGAAGAAGAGAGAGGAGAAGGAGAAGAAGAGAAAGAGGAGAAGCTGAAGGAAGAGAACAAAAAGAAGGAGGAGAAGAAAGTGAAGAAGGAGATAAAGGAGAAGAAGAAGAGGAACAAAGAGAAGGAGAAGAAAAAGTAGAAGAAGGGGAATAAGCAGAAGAAAGAGGGGGAGACGAATGAGGAGGAGAAGAAGGTGAAGGAGATAAAGGAGAAGAAGAATAAGGAGAAGAAGTAGGAGAAGAAAGAGAAGAGAAGAAGCAGAGATGAAGAAAAGATGGAGGAGGATTATGATGATGAGAGGATATGTTTTATGTCTGAAGAGGTTATACCTTGAACGCAGGTGTTTATGTTTTTCGATGAGAACTGCCAGGAGGGTCGATGTAAAGGCCTTCGTCGTCGATGCAATTGGAAACAGCGTGTGTTCATTGACCTTTGACCCTGTGGAGATGTTGGCCAGACCGAATCCTCGTTCCATCAGCACCCCCTCCGTCCGACCGACGATCGACACGGCCACTCCCTGGATGTGTCGACAGCGCATCGTCCAGTCTATGATCTCTTCGATCTGTTTCTGATCATCGCCCGTTAACACCAGCGCCCTCGCTCGTCCAACTCTTGGTCCTGCTGCTGTTGCCGATGCTGACGGAAGATGCAGCGGAGGAACTCGCTTCCCGGCGGCCTCCGTCTCAGCAACCGCAGGAGGTGGCGGCGATGTACGCACGACCGTGTAATAGGTCAAGGTGATTGTCTGCGCAATGTTGCACCAGAAGATAATTAATTAAACATTGCATCAACGAAGTCAGTGATCAGTGCAATACGTGGTGTGATGTAACGTCATGTGTCTGCGATTATGCTGTAATTAGAAACTTATGTGGCGCCGGTGTATTATACACAAGGCATCAACCGATGGCGCACGAAAGTCAAGCCATAATCAGGTCAATATCTAGAGAATCAGTTCGCTGAGATATATACTATAAGTGCCAAACAAACGCTTAGCCTGCGCCAACCTAAATGATGTAAAAGTCGTTAAGAAAAAGTTTATCAATAAGCGAACAGTGCTTAGATAACTGTAAGAGTAAAACACTGCAAACTCCTGTGCTCGGAGTTGCCGGACTATGTAGCGTCGAAGAAGAGGAGCTTGTTGCAGGGCATCCCTCTGCAATGGGATTTGTGGGGTCAGCCACCAATTGTTCGTGGAGCGTCAGTGTAGTTGAACTCTCAGCACCGACCCAATGACTCTCTTGGCTTTCACTGTCCAGATAACGAATGACCTGAAACCCCTTAAGGAAGAAGAGACCTTGTTTGCAAGACCACGACGACAACAACACGTATGAAAAGGAAGCAACCCGTGGGTCTAACAGAAAACTTGATCAGATGGCGACTCATGCTACAGCCATGACTTTCAATCCCCGGTGGTTGCAGGGGCCAAGTGTTTAGAAGGCAAGAGGGCCTAACTAGTACGAGGTCGGAAGGATTTCACACTTGGCAACCTTCCTCTATAGTGGGGTACTGGAGCTGAAAAATATTTCACATCTGGCAACCAATGCGCCCTTTTGGTTCCAGATAGTACATCGATCGACGAGTCCAAAAAGCCCGGAACTCAAATTTTCACGGCCCTCTAGCGGCTATGGCAGCCATTTTACAAATTGACCGACCGAAATACATATATGGTTCAATATCTCAGTTTCTCCTTCACTTAGAATCGTGATTTTGGTGTCTAAACATATATATATTGAGGGGCAAGGAGTCCAATGGCACTAATTGCAAGTATTTATGCACACGAAATTGGCAGCCATTTTCCAAGATGGCCGACAGGAATAGAACTTTGTCAATATCTCAGCTTCTAATTCACTTAGAATCATGATCTTGGTGCCTAAACATACATATTTAGGGACAAGAATTCCAGTGGAACTGATCTGTGTGAATAAATCCAGAGCGTTTTAGTCTGTTAATAAGGCGTTCTAGGCGGAATTTGTGCTTTTCGCTCGCCAGTCCCCATCAGGCGGGGCAGGCATACACTGTTCTTGCAATGATGGTTGCACGAGTGATCAGCTGTAGGGAATCTGCAGATGCACCACGGTTTTTAAGTGTTTCAAGGACGAAGATTGAAGCAGTGCCACTGTTGACGATTTAGTTTATGTGTTCTGAGATTGATAGTTTTTCACAGTGTGATTCTCCTTACAGATTTTATTTTAGTTATAGTTACAGTTATAGTTAATGATTTTTATTTTAGTTATAGTTATAGTTATAGTTAGTATTATTTTTAGTTATAGTTATAGTTATAGTTAATGGATTTTTATTTTAGTTAATTTTAGTTACTACTTAGTTACAATAATTAAGGCTATAAGCAAAATTGTGCGTATTAACATGCTGTTTCACAATTTGCTCAGAGCTTTGAAAGCCTTTGAAGCATGGGTGCATTCAGCTTCATGAATACACGAGTTTCCAAAGTAACTGACAAATTACATAATAAAAATATCGCATTTTTTATCTCATTTATGTCGAATCGTCCATATTGCACTTCCTATTTTTTAATTTTTGCATTAACGAAAATAAAGATGAATTTTCGTTAGTGTTATTTTCGTTATAGTTATAGTTATAGTTAATGATATTTTTAGTTATAGTTATAGTTATCGTTAACGAAATCATTTTCTTTTCGTTAACGAACATTTTCGTTATCGTTATCGTTAACGAGAATCACACTGGTTTTTCATCAATGGCGACGCCTATAGAGCTTTTATGGAGGTAGATCGGGGAAGACCAGTGATTGGGGTAGTTGGATAAAATGACTCTAATGAGGTCTTGCAAAGCGGCAAGGTCTTTTGCGAGGGCGGTCCTAAACTGATTGCCTAAGGTCGTCGAGAATTGATGCGTTCGATTTAGGATTTAGGGTCATTAGAGTCATTGCGGGCCTTGGCTGAAAGAAGCGTTTCATCCTTGACATCCCCGAATATGGCTAAATATTATGATGGTCACTAAAACAGCAACAACAGCTACTACTACTGCTGCTGCTGCTGCTGCTGCTGCTGCTGCTGCTGCTGCTGCTGCTGCTACTACTACTACTACTACTACTACTACTACTACTACTACTACTACAGTATTTACGATCCATTATCTAATGACGAAAGCATTCACTGGTGGTACTGAGTAATCTGCGTAGTGGAATTACTCAATATCCCTACACAATATTCGTTTAAGGAGAGACTCGAACTGCAGACTTCGTGTAAAAGACCAACGCTTATAACAATCGGCTACCGTATCACGTTACTAGAGATGGTATCGGAGCTTCCTCTGAAGAATAACTTTTAGACTTTGTTATAATTTTACAATTTGTATTAAAGCGATTACTTACCAGCGAAAGAAGACGAATTGTTAAGTCCATTAGATTGGCGATCTTGGCAACACAGGAATTGAACCTGACGTTCTTCCTCTTCTTCGTGGCTACGATGAGGTCGTAAATGGCCACTCCTCCTTCGCCGAACGAGGAAGGACGATTTCCGTGCGAAGACTCGAGGAGAGGCGTTAACGGGTGAGGGGAAGGGAGGGAGGGACGGAAGTTGGCGGCCTCCCACATCCATGGACCGGCCACCGACGACGGACAGTAATCCTCCTCTGGCCCAGCAGCTCTCTCTGCCTTCGCTCCTGAAGATCCTCCTTATCTGTCAACGGATGCCACACTCTCTCCTTCTTCCTCCCTTCCTCTTCTTCTCCTCCTCTTCATACTTACCTTCCTCTTCCTTGTCCTCCTAAAGCCCATTTTATCGTCCTCCTCTTACTCCGTACTCTTCCCCCTCTCGTCTCCTCTTCCTTTGCTGATCTTATCTTCCAATCATCGGTCTCCTCCTCCTCCTCCTCCTCCTCCTCCTCCTCCTCCTCCTCCTCCTGCCCTCCTCCTCCTCCTCCTCCTCCTCCTTCAGGTCCTCCTTTCGCAACTCATCTTCAGCCTGTGTGATGCGTGTATCTCTCTGCCCTATTCCTCCTCTTCCCCATCTTTCTCATACAGTTAATCTACATACCCTATACAGTCCCCTTTCAGCCTTCTTCGTTTTGCTTCTCTCCTATTCCTTGGTCTCATTTACTTCCTCATTTCGTAACTCATCCGCAATCGCTCTCTGTCTCTGTCCTTCTCTGTATCTCTTTCTGTCTCTGTATCTCTGTCTCTGTATCTCTTTCTGTCTCTGTATCTCTGTCTCTTTATCTCTTTCTGTCTCTCTATCCGCGTCTTTCTCCTTCCCTTCCGTTCACTCGCCTCGAGTGTCGGACGCTGAAGCCTCTCGTCGAGACGTGTATTCCCTCTTAAGCCTCGGCGTAAATTCGCTGCGTAATTGATTGGTATCCATGGTCGTCGACGCTTCGAAGCAACATCGACCGAGGACGATGACGACCCTGAATACAGGCAGATGAACGAACGAACGAACGACAGAGCGAACGAGTGTCTCTTGCAACCACACGCACTCTCCACTCAGGTGATGAAGTTTCGGACACAGAAGAAAACGATGTCACGCCTCTGCTGCTATCATTCTCTACAGATCTAACGTTCATCCACCTCCACTTCTTTTACTACTCCTCCTCCTGCTCCTGCTCCTCCCGTCACTACTCATCTGAATGTGGCTACCTTCTTCTTCCTCCACCTCTTCTTCCTCCTCCTCTTCCTCTTCTTCCTCTTCCTCTTCTTCCTCCTCCTCTTCTTCCTTCTCCTTACTCTGTATGGAATCTCCTCCCTTCTTCCTCCAATTAGCGCTCGTGAATAAGTTGGTGCCCTACGATTGACTTTCAAGTGGCGCTTTAAAAGTTTAGAGATTTCGATTACAATTCTTTCTCCCCTCTTCCCCTCCTATGTATCTCCTTTTTCTTGTCTCGTCATGTTATCTCCAACGCCATCTCATATGTCTCGTAAATATCTCCTCTTTAAATCTCTCATCTTCCTCCTTCCGTCTCCTCTCTCGTATTTCTCATAATATCTCATATAGGTTTCTCTCTCTTTTCTCTCATCCTCCATTCCTTAATTCATCGTATACTCCATCCATTCACGTTTTGTTTGCATGGCTTCGTATAACCCCAGTGCATTGCGACCAGATGCCGGCCATGCAGCAGAGGGTTGTGAATGGAGTGGGGTGGAGTGGGTGGGCATCCGTTGGGGCGTGATGAGGATGCTGGACCAGCTGCAGAAGCTGTTGATATGCACCTGGTGTAGGAATCCAATTACCGCTGCAGGATTCAGGCGGATTTAGGAGCAACGACGACGAAGAAGAAGATATGAAGCCATGGCAACGCATTGAATACGAAGACGACGACGACGACGACGATGATGTTGGTCCTACTAGATGTTGATGGTGATGAATGTGGCATCATCTTTGCAAGTCGTGATTTCATTACCTCCAGAAAAAGCGCTACAGGAACTGGTCGAATACGACAGATTCGAATTCGGGTCGGGAACTTCATTATACTAAAATCATACAGACCGCATAATATATATATATAAAATATATATCTATATAATGTCCATATATATATATATAAAATATATATGTATATATATATGTATACATATATATATATTGAATTATAGAATCGCACGGTGACAGGCGCCGCTGCTGATCCACACACAGGTTAAGTAAAGATAATATGAACGGAAATGGTTTCCAAATGTTCAGACAGAGTTTCAGCCATCAGCCTCAGAAGCATCTGTGAATACGTCAAAGGCGCTAAATTCGTGTACATGTATATGCGCAGATACATACACATATACATAGAAACCATGGGCCTACGCACACATAGGCCTACATATATGCTTGCATAGATACATACGGGTTTACATGCATACAAACATGCATACATTACATTCCTAAATCCGCCTGAATCCTGCAGCGGTAATTGGATTCCTACACCAGGTGCATATCAACAGCTTCTACAGCTGGTCCAGCATCCTCAGCACGCCCCAACGGAGGATGCCCACCCACTCCACCCCACTCCATTAATTGCATGCATACAAACGTATACACAAACATATTAACACACACGTACGTACATGCATACATACATACATACATACATGCATACATCATACATACATACATACATACATACATTCATACATACATACATACCTACATACACAGATGCATGCATGCATATTTAGACAAATACATACATATATGATATACAAAGAAGCATTCATTCATTAATTTCAGCCAGTTCCGATATCATAATATACAATACAATAATGCAATACAATACAACTGCCTTTGATTTCATATCGCCCTTCTTCCTAAGGTAGCCCCAAGCTCAGAAGTGCACACGCCTCGGCAGCGCAAAAGCAATTAGGCCTATATTGCAGAGCAATTGTGCGCAAAGGACCTGCTTATACCACCCCCGGACGAGGATCGAACCCGTGGGCCCTACTCTCGGCCGGTCCTCGATGCTGGAACAGACTTCCTCCTGCTATCCGATTGACCGACTCATTGGACTCTTTTAAATCCATGCTAAAATCACATTTGTTCGCCAGGGCTTATCCCGACTGTTGTTAGTCGTCTTGTAAGGCGCCCTTGTAACGGCATGGCCGTGTTACGGCGCCATATAAATTGTCGTATTATTATTATTATTATTATTATTATTATTATTATTATTATTATTATTATTATTATTACAGGTCAACCGCTCTAACCAATCGGTCACCGTGTCAACATAAAAATTATTGTATCTGCCATAAGTAACAAAAGACAAAAGACAAAAGACAGACCCAAAATGACAAAAGACCCGCCTGTAATATATGTAACAAAATGTATGACTACAACAACGAACTAAAATCTTGTGATAATCCAGCGGTTGCGTAGCATTTAAAGCAATTTAGACCAAAAAAACTAAACTTAAACAGCAATCCAAAAATAAACAAAACAAACTTAACGAAAGGATATTCTATTCTATTCTATTCTATTCTATTCTATTCTATTCTATTTACGGATTTATAAAGCGCCTCTCACAGTAGGTCCTACAGTACAACCTAATCAGAGGCGCTTCCAGTGCGAATTAGGGCCCTCGAAAAGAGAAAAGTCTTAAGAGAACGAGCAGAAACAGTAGTGCCCCCAGATAACATTACAGCTCGAGTTACAATAGCAGGAAGGTCATTCCACAGCATATAATATATGTGTATTGTGCACGAATAGACTGCAGGGCCTAGGCATCTGTTTAAAAATGGGTGTAGACTATACGCACGAATGCACATCACGAGGTAGTTTCTTTCAGATGACTTATACACCAGTCTACGGTTGTACTCCGCTCAGGGAAGTTCTGTTGAGTTGCTTCTGGATGTAGGCCTACTCATTTGGCCACCGCTTGTAGTTCTCTGGGTGCACAATGCATCTGTTGTTAGAGGCTGCGTCTTCAGGGCCTTCATATGGCTTCATTCCATATATTATTACAGTATTGTATCATATGTACCAGACCTCGGACGCTTGTATTTTGCGAGAGGTTCCAAGTCCACTAAGTCATGACTCATGACATAAACTTGCCCACAAACATGTGACACGAACCTCTGCGAACAGTACATGTTTACCTCCTTGTTTTCGCTATCATCACTGCATGGTAATCATGCTTCTCGTCCTTTCTGTTAGATTACGGTCTATATTATGTTTACTACTCATGTTTTGGCATTATAAACAGCAAGAGGATATGCTAAGACATACGATGAATTATTACTGTCACTTTCGCTGCTATTCGTAGGCTACAGTCAAACATATCTATGGACTGTATAATGGACAGAGGTGAACACGTACAACAACGACATACTGTGGGCCTGTAGGCCTATATCAATCAAATCAATCAAATCTCTTTTATTGAAGCCAAATGAAAAAAACACATAACATTTCAACATAAAGTATCAGGATTGGCCGCAAGAGGAGTCCCAAAAGGGATCAAGATCCCGCTAACTAGGGACACCTAGAACAACATTTCAGAAATATGAATTAGCTAAATCCTTGATAAACAGTGCAATATCAAGTTTCGTACAGCAATGCAAACAGTATAGTACATATTACACAGTAAATGATTAACTCGATTCAAAACACTATGAAAATATAAAGAAAAACCGAAAACCTTAACTAACAGTGAAAAAGAATATCCGGCAGGGTAGGTTAATTATAGCTAATTTCCATTAATCAGGTAGGCATGCAGCATTTTTTAAAATATAATTATAATATAGGCCTACTTGCATTGGAATGTATGGTGCGCGTCATGTTTGCGATTAATAAGCTCAGACTGCTTTAAGTTCCGTCGGTAAATGATGGTATTGTATTGTATTTGAACACTTGTTATAGCGCCCCTACCAGATATCCCATTCAGAGGCGTATGGTAGACGGTGAGACCGGTTTTTCGGCTTTTCGTGTATAATTTCCCCCTACGTTCAAGGCCCTATCTTCTGCCTTTAGTGTTCAAAGGGTTCGAATTAGTAGGCTATACCTGCTTTTTGTGTTGCGATCCTCTCTTAAATCTGCCGGCTCCTCTGCCAGATGGGGCTCTACCTGTGATTTCAGTTGTTGTAGTAGGACCATCATAAGCACCTTACACGTGTGACTTAGCTGTGCTATTATTCTGTAGTTGTTGCCCTCTGTTAGATCCTGCTTCTTTGGATTATTGTCACTAGTCAATTCTTCCGGTCTTCTCCCCTCTTTCCAGGCTTGAAAGCAGATATAGGTCTACTGTGTATTTCCGTAGACCGTAATCAGTACTTCTCGTCCTGCCCTTATGACCTCACCAGTAGGCCTAATACTATCCGTTCCTGGAGCAACCTTCAACTAGCCTATGACTGCTTCAACATCCTCAAGAAGGATGTCATTCTCTTCTTCTGGTTGCGGTGCCATTATATCTGCCAGCTTTCTAAGGGCTTCGTCGCGTTTTTAATTATAATATTCTGGTACATATCGCTGCAATATTTTATCTATCGATTATTCGCTCCCTCCTTGTCCTGCATGAGTTTTACATTCTTATCTGCGAGTAGGCCTACTGATTGTATTCGCTTTCATTTCCGGTTGATCGTTTTTTACAAGTTGATAAGTTTGTCTACATTTGTTCTTCTCTGTCAATTCCTCAGTAGGCCTAGATATTATCTGTTCCCTCAACCAGTTTCCTTGTCCGTCCTACAGCTGATTTTCTGATTTTGTCTTCTGCACTCCAGCGCTTAACAGACGGGACAAGCCAGATACTACAGGGTGGGCGTCTTACCCCAGAGGCGACTTAGAACACCCTACCCCATGTAAATAATAAAAATTTAGGCTACTAAAGAGCAATTAAATTTTATATTCACGATTTGTTCCTGTCGCCTTTCTTCATTCCTGGATTTCCTGCAGTTTCAGTTTAGCCATCTCCAATGTGTGCTCAGTAGTATACGTACGTCATCCATCCATGGCTTGTTCTGTCTGTTAACTACCGGCAAAGTTGCCATCATTGCCCAAGCCATGGATGGATGACGTACGTATACTACGTCATCCATCCATGGCTTGTTCTGTCTGTTAACTACCGGCAAAGTTGCCATCATTGCCCCCTGTATTGCCGTGTTGAGTCCAATGTCAGGTCTTTGTCTCCTTAAGTGTATTGTATTCCATGCCTCTTCTCCAGTTCTTTAAATTTTGCAGTACGCTTCCAGCACCTCCGATTCTCTCAGCGACTAAATGTCCAATTGTGGCTCATCTGACCTCTGCCACTCGTTCGCCTTCGCCGCACCCAAAATATAGCCAGCCTTAACCAGACTGTGCACTTGATTTCATTCTCCTCTCCATCAATTCAATTCAATTCAATTTTATTGTTCCCAACATAAAACAATATAACAAACATAAACGATTGGTCACAACTCTAACATGACTGGCCACTAAACATCCACACCTTCAAAGAGTAAATAAGGGTTACACGGGGCATAAGGGCCATACAGGGCAAGAAGGTCACTCCCCATAAATTGGTTAGAAATAATTTTAATTCGGTGCACAACTATGCAGACTTAATTTACATATGCCAGGCCACGTTTTGGTCATGACTGAGCGGTTCTAATATCGAATCGCTATTTTTGAAGAAGTAAAAATGTTTTCACACATGTATTCGTTAATTTCTTACCATATAAAAGATTTTTTATCATTTGATGTGAAAGAGCCAATGAAAACTGAAAGCGTTGTTTGAAAGAAGTTGTGAAATCAGTTGAATTTTATGAACTATTAATGAGCGAAAATTGAATCGTTTAGCGGTATCTCTGATACTATGTGTGGCACTGTTATGGGGCAAAACGGACGGGGCAAAACTATCATAGTGAAGAATGGCTTAAATGCAATAAGTGCACGATATGGAAAAGAGTTATTGAAAGGGTTATTGAAAAGAGTTATCGGAAAGAGTTATTGAAAAGAGCTATTGAAAAGAGCTATTGAAACGGGTTATTGAAAAAGGTTATTGAAAAAGGGTTATTGAAAAGAGTTATTGAAAAGAGTTATTGAAAAGAGTTATTGAAAAGGGTTATTGAAAAGAGTTACTGAAAAGTGTTATTGAAAAGGGTTATTGAAAAGAGTTATTGAAAAGGGTTATTGAAAAGGGTTATTGAAAAGAGTTATTGAAAAGAGTTATTGAAAAGAGTTATTGCAAAGAGTTATTGAAAAGAGTTATTGAAAAGAGCTATTGAAAAGAGTTATTGGAAAGAGTTATTGAAAAAGTTATTGAAAAGGGTTATTAAAAGGGTTATTGAAAAGAGTTATTGAAGAGTTATTGAAAAGATTTATTGAAAAGAGTTATTGAATAATGTTATTGTATTGAAAAGAGTTATTGAAAAGAGTTATTGAAAAGAGTTATTGAAAAGAGTTATTGAAAAGAGTTATTGAAAAGAGTTATTGAAAAGAGTTATTGAAAAAGAGTTATTGAAAAGAGTTATTGAAAAGAGTTATTGAAAAGAGTTATTGAAAAGAGTTATTGAAAAGAGTTATTGAAAAGAGTTATTGAAAAGAGTTATTGAAAAGAGTTATTGAAAAGAGTTATTGAAAAGAGTTATTGAAAAGAGTTATTGAAAAGAGTTATTGAAAAGAGTTATTGAAAAGAGTTATTGAAAAGAGTTATTGAAAAGAGTTATTGAAAAGAGTTATTGAAAAGAGTTATTGAAAAGAGTTATTGAAAAGAGTTATTGAAAAGAGTTATTGAAAAGAGTTATTGAAAAGAGTTATTGAAAAGAGTTATTGAAAAGAGTTATTGAAAAGAGTTATTGAAAAGAGTTATTGAAAAGAGTTATTGAAAAGAGTTATTGAAAAGAGTTATTGAAAAGAGTTATTGAAAAGAGTTATTGAAAAGAGTTATTGAAAAGAGTTATTGAAAAGAGTTATTGAAAAGAGTTATTGAAAAGAGTTATTGAAAAGAGTTATTGAAAAGAGTTATTGAAAAGAGTTATTGAAAAGAGTTATTGAAAAGAGTTATTGAAAAGAGTTATTGAAAAGAGTTATTGAAAAGAGTTATTGAAAAGAGTTATTGAAAAGAGTTATTGAAAAGAGTTATTGAAAAGAGTTATTGAAAAGAGTTATTGAAAAAGTTATTGAGTTATTGAAAAGAGTTATTGAAAAGAGTTATTGAAAAGAGTTATTGAAAAGAGTTATTGAAAAGGGTTATTGAAAAGAGTTATTGAAAAGAGTTATTGAAAAGAGTTATTGAAAAGAGTTATTGAAAAGAGTTATTGAAAAGAGTTATTGAAAAGAGTTATTGAAAAGAGTTATTGAAAAGAGTTATTGAAAAGAGTTATTGAAAAGAGTTATTGAAAAGAGTTATTGAAAAGAGTTATTGAAAAGAGTTATTGAAAAGAGTTATTGAAAAGAGTTATTGAAAAGAGTTATTGAAAAGAGTTATTGAAAAGAGTTATTGAAAAGAGTTATTGAAAAGAGTTATTGAAAAGAGTTATTGAAAAGAGTTATTGAAAAGAGTTATTGAAAAGAGTTATTGAAAAGAGTTATTGAAAAGAGTTATTGAAAAGAGTTATTGAAAAGAGTTATTGAAAAGAGTTATTGAAAAAAAGAGTTATTGAAAAGAGTTATTGAAAAGAGTTATTGAAAAGAGTTATTGAAAAGAGTTATTGAAAAGAGTTATTGAAAAGAGTTATTGAAAAGAGTTATTGAAAAGAGTTATTGAAAAGAGTTATTGAAAAGAGTTATTGAAAAGAGTTATTGAAAAGAGTTATTGAAAAGAGTTATTGAAAAGAGTTATTGAAAAGAGTTATTGAAAAGAGTTATTGAAAAGAGTTATTGAAAAGAGTTATTGAAAAGAGTTATTGAAAAGAGTTATTGAAAAGAGTTATTGAAAAGAGTTATTGAAAAGAGTTATTGAAAAGAGTTATTGAAAAGAGTTATTGAAAAGAGTTATTGAAAAGAGTTATTGAAAAGAGTTATTGAAAAGAGTTATTGAAAAGAGTTATTGAAAAGAGTTATTGAAAAGAGTTATTGAAAAGAGTTATTGAAAAGAGTTATTGAAAAGAGTTATTGAAAAGAGTTATTGAAAAGAGTTATTGAAAAGAGTTATTGAAAAGAGTTATTGAAAAGAGTTATTGAAAAGAGTTATTGAAAAGGGTTATTGAAAAGAGTTATTGAAAAGAGTTATTGAAAAAAGTTATTGAAAAGAGTTATTGAAAAGAGTTATTGAAAAGAGTTATTGAAAAGAGTTATTGAAAAGAGTTATTGAAAAGAGTTATTGAAAAGAGTTATTGAAAAGAGTTATTGAAAAGAGTTATTGAAAAGAGTTATTGAAAAGAGTTATTGAAAAGAGTTATTGAAAAGAGTTATTGAAAAGAGTTATTGAAAAGAGTTATTGAAAAGAGTTATTGAAAAGAGTTATTGAAAAGAGTTATTGAAAAGAGTTATTGAAAAGAGTTATTGAAAAGAGTTATTGAAAAGAGTTATTGAAAAGAGTTATTGAAAAGAGTTATTGAAAAGAGTTATTGAAAAGAGTTATTGAAAAGAGTTATTGAAAAGAGTTATTGAAAAGAGTTATTGAAAAGAGTTATTGAAAAGAGTTATTGAAAAGAGTTATTGAAAAGAGTTATTGAAAAGAGTTATTGAAAAGAGTTATTGAAAAGAGTTATTGAAAAGAGTTATTGAAAAGAGTTATTGAAAAGAGTTATTGAAAAAGTTATTGAAAAGAGTTATTGAAAAGAGTTATTGAAAAGAGTTATTGAAAAGAGTTATTGAAAAGAGTTATTGAAAAGAGTTATTGAAAAGTTATTGAAAAGAGTTATTGAAAAGAGTTATTGAAAAGAGTTATTGAAAAGAGTTATTGAAAAGAGTTATTGAAAAGAGTTATTGAAAAGAGTTATTGAAAAGGGTTATTGAAAAGAGTTATTGAAAAAGAGTTATTGAAAAGAGTTATTGAAAAGAGTTATTGAAAAGAGTTATTGAAAAGAGTTATTGAAAAGAGTTATTGAAAAGAGTTATTGAAAAGAGTTATTGAAAAGAGTTATTGAAAAAAAAGTTATTGAAAAGAGTTATTGAAAAGAGTTATTGAAAAGAGTTATTGAAAAGAGTTATTGAAAAGAGTTATTGAAAAGAGTTATTGAAAAGAGTTATTGAAAAGAGTTATTGAAAAGAGTTATTGAAAAAAAGAGTTATTGAAAAGAGTTATTGAAAAGAGTTATTGAAAAGAGTTATTGAAAAGAGTTATTGAAAAGAGTTATTGAAAAGAGTTATTGAAAAGAGTTATTGAAAAGAGTTATTGAAAAGAGTTATTGAAAAGGAGTTATTGAAAAGAGTTATTGAAAAGAGTTATTGAAAAGAGTTATTGAAAAGAGTTATTGAAAAGAGTTATTGAAAAGAGTTATTGAAAAGAGTTATTGAAAAGAGTTATTGAAAAGAGTTATTGAAAAGAGTTATTGAAAAGAGTTATTGAAAAGAGTTATTGAAAAGAGTTATTGAAAAGAGTTATTGAAAAGAGTTATTGAAAAGAGTTATTGAAAAGAGTTATTGAAAAGAGTTATTGAAAAGAGTTATTGAAAAGAGTTATTGAAAAGAGTTATTGAAAAGAGTTATTGAAAAGAGTTATTGAAAAGAGTTATTGAAAAGGGTTATTGAAAAGAGTTATTGAAAAGAGTTATTGAAAAGAGTTATTGAAAAGAGTTATTGAAAAGAGTTATTGAAAAGAGTTATTGAAAAGAGTTATTGAAAAGAGTTATTGAAAAGAGTTATTGAAAAGAGTTATTGAAAAGAGTTATTGAAAAGAGTTATTGAAAAGAGTTATTGAAAAGAGTTATTGAAAAGAGTTATTGAAAAGAGTTATTGAAAAGAGTTATTGAAAAGAGTTATTGAAAAGAGTTATTGAAAAGAGTTATTGAAAAGAGTTATTGAAAAGAGTTATTGAAAAGAGTTATTGAAAAGAGTTATTGAAAAGAGTTATTGAAAAGAGTTATTGAAAAGAGTTATTGAAAAGAGTTATTGAAAAGGGTTATTGAAAAGAGTTATTGAAAAGAGTTATTGAAAAGAGTTATTGAAAAGAGTTATTGAAAAGAGTTATTGAAAAGAGTTATTGAAAAGAGTTATTGAAAAGAGTTATTGAAAAGAGTTATTGAAAAGAGTTATTGAAAAGAGTTATTGAAAAGAGTTATTGAAAAGAGTTATTGAAAAGAGTTATTGAAAAGAGTTATTGAAAAGAGTTATTGAAAAGAGTTATTGAAAAGAGTTATTGAAAAGAGTTATTGAAAAGAGTTATTGAAAAGAGTTATTGAAAAAGTTATTGAAAAGAGTTATTGAAAAGAGTTATTGAAAAGAGTTATTGAAAAGAGTTATTGAAAAGAGTTATTGAAAAGAGTTATTGAAAAGAGTTATTGAAAAGAGTTATTGTTATTGAAAAGAGTTATTGAAAAGAGTTATTGAAAAGAGTTATTGAAAAGAGTTATTGAAAAGAGTTATTGAAAAGAGTTATTGAAAAGAGTTATTGAAAAGAGTTATTGAAAAGAGTTATTGAAAAGAGTTATTGAAAAGAGTTATTGAAAAGAGTTATTGAAAAGAGTTATTGAAAAGAGTTATTGAAAAGAGTTATTGAAAAGAGTTATTGAAAAGAGTTATTGAAAAAGTTATTGAAAAGAGTTATTGAAAAGAGTTATTGAAAAGAGTTATTGAAAAGAGTTATTGAAAAGAGTTATTGAAAAGAGTTATTGAAAAGAGTTATTGAAAAGAGTTATTGAAAAGAGTTATTGAAAAGAGTTATTGAAAAGAGTTATTGAAAAGAGTTATTGAAAAGAGTTATTGAAAAGAGTTATTGAAAAGAGTTATTGAAAAGAGTTATTGAAAAGAGTTATTGAAAAGAGTTATTGAAAAGAGTTATTGAAAAGAGTTATTGAAAAGAGTTATTGAAAAGAGTTATTGAAAAGAGTTATTGAAAAGAGTTATTGAAAAGAGTTATTGAAAAGAGTTATTGAAAAGAGTTATTGAAAAGAGTTATTGAAAAGAGTTATTGAAAAGAGTTATTGAAAAGAGTTATTGAAAAGAGTTATTGAAAAGAGTTATTGAAAAGAGTTATTGAAAAGAGTTATTGAAAAAGAGTTATTGAAAAGGGTTATTGAAAAGAGTTATTGAAAAGAGTTATTGAAAAGGGTTATTGAAAAGAGTTATTGAAAAGGGTTATTGAAAAGAGTTATTGAAAAGAGTTATTGAAAAGAGTTATTGAAAAGAGTTATTGAAAAGAGTTATTGAAAAGAGTTATTGAAAAGAGTTATTGAAAAGGGTTATTGAAAAGAGTTATTGAAAAGGGTTATTGAAAAGAGTTATTGAAAAGAGTTATTGAAAAGAGTTATTGAAAAGAGTTATTGAAAAGGGTTATTGAAAAGAGTTATTGAAAAGAGTTATTGAAAAGAGTTATTGAAAAGAGTTATTGAAAAGAGTTATTGAAAAGAGTTATTGAAAAGAGTTATTGAAAAGAGTTATTGAAAAGGAGTTATTGAAAAGAGTTATTGAAAAGAGTTATTGAAAAGAGTTATTGAAAAGAGTTATTGAAAAGAGTTATTGAAAAGAGTTATTGAAAAGAGTTATTGAAAAGAGTTATTGAAAAGAGTTATTGAAAAGAGTTATTGAAAAGAGTTAAGAGAGTTATTGAAAAGAGTTATTGAAAAGAGTTATTGAAAAGAGTTATTGAAAAGAGTTATTGAAAAGAGTTATTGAAAAGAGTTATTGAAAAGGGTTATTGAAAAGAGTTATTGAAAAGAGTTATTGAAAAGAGTTATTGAAAAGAGTTATTGAAAAGAGTTATTGAAAAGAGTTATTGAAAAGGGTTATTGAAAAGAGTTATTGAAAAGAGTTATTGAAAAGAGTTATTGAAAAGAGTTATTGAAAAGAGTTATTGAAAAGGGTTATTGAAAAGAGTTATTGAAAAGAGTTATTGAAAAGAGTTATTGAAAAGAAAGGTTATTGAAAAGAGTTATTGAAAAGAGTTATTGAAAAGAGTTATTGAAAAGAGTTATTGAAAAGAGTTATTGAAAAGAGTTATTGAAAAGAGTTATTGAAAAGAGTTATTGAAAAGAGTTATTGAAAAGGGTTATTGAAAAGAGTTATTGAAAGAGTTATTGAAAAGAGTTATTGAAAAGAGTTATTGAAAAGAGTTATTGAAAAGAGTTATTGAAAAGAGTTATTGAAAAGAGTTATTGAAAAGAGTTATTGAAAAGGTTATTGAAAAGAGTTATTGAAAAGGGTTATTGAAAAGAGTTATTGAAAAGAGTTATTGAAAAGAGTTATTGAAAAGAGTTATTGAAAAGAGTTATTGAAAAGAGTTATTGAAAAGGGTTATTGAAAAGAGTTATTGAAAAAGTTATTGAAAAGAGTTATTGAAAAGAGTTATTGAAAAGAGTTATTGAAAAGAGTTATTTATTGAAAAGAGTTATTGAAAAGAGTTATTGAAAAGAGTTATTGAAAAGAGTTATTGAAAAGAGTTATTGAAAAGAGTTATTGAAAAGAGTTATTGAAAAGAGTTATTGAAAAGAGTTATTGAAAAGAGTTATTGAAAAGAGTTATTGAAAAGAGTTATTGAAAAGAGTTATTGAAAAGAGTTATTGAAAAGAGTTATTGAAAAGAGTTATTGAAAAGAGTTATTGAAAAGAGTTATTGAAAAGAGTTATTGAAAAGAGTTATTGAAAAGAGTTATTGAAAAGAGTTATTGAAAAGAGTTATTGAAAAGAGTTATTGAAAAGAGTTATTGAAAAGAGTTATTGAAAAGAGTTATTGAAAAGAGTTATTGAAAAAGTTATTGAAAAGAGTTATTGAAAAGAGTTATTTATTGAAAAGAGTTATTGAAAAGAGTTATTGAAAAGAGTTATTGAAAAGAGTTATTGAAAAGAGTTATTGAAAAGAGTTATTGAAAAGAGTTATTGAAAAGAGTTATTGAAAAGAGTTATTGAAAAGAGTTATTGAAAAGAGTTATTGAAAAGAGTTATTGAAAAGAGTTATTGAAAAGAGTTATTGAAAAGAGTTATTGAAAAGAGTTATTGAAAAGAGTTATTGAAAAGAGTTATTGAAAAGAGTTATTGAAAAGAGTTATTGAAAAGAGTTATTGAAAAGAGTTATTGAAAAGAGTTATTGAAAAGAGTTATTGAAAAGAGTTATTGAAAAGAGTTATTGAAAAGAGTTATTGAAAAGAGTTATTGAAAAGAGTTATTGAAAAGAGTTATTGAAAAGAGTTATTGAAAAGAGTTATTGAAAAGAGTTATTGAAAAGAGTTATTGAAAAGAGTTATTGAAAAGAGTTATTGAAAAGAGTTATTGAAAAGAGTTATTGAAAAGAGTTATTGAAAAGAGTTATTGAAAAGAGTTATTGAAAAGAGTTATTGAAAAGAGTTATTGAAAAGAGTTATTGAAAAGAGTTATTGAAAAGAGTGAAAAGAGTTATTGAAAAGAGTTATTGAAAAGAGTTATTGAAAAGAGTTATTGAAAAGAGTTATTGAAAAGAGTTATTGAAAAGAGTTATTGAAAAGAGTTATTGAAAAGAGTTATTGAAAAGTTATTGAAAAGAGTTATTGAAAAGAGTTATTGAAAAGAGTTATTGAAAAGAGTTATTGAAAAGAGTTATTGAAAAGAGTTATTGAAAAGAGTTATTGAAAAGAGTTATTGAAAAGAGTTATTGAAAAGAGTTATTGAAAAGAGTTATTGAAAAGAGTTATTGAAAAGAGTTATTGAAAAGAGTTATTGAAAAGAGTTATTGAAAGAGTTATTGAAAAGAGTTATTGAAAAGAGTTATTGAAAAGAGTTATTGAAAAGAGTTATTGAAAAGAGTTATTGAAAAGAGTTATTGAAAAGAGTTATTGAAAAGAGTTATTGAAAAGAGTTATTGAAAAGAGTTATTGAAAAAGAGTTATTGAAAAGAGTTATTGAAAAGAGTTATTGAAAAAAGAGTTATTGAAAAAGAGTTATTGAAAAAAGAGTTATTGAAAAGAGTTATTGAAAAGAGTTATTGAAAAAAGTTATTGAAAAGAGTTATTGAAAAGAGTTATTGAAAAGAGTTATTGAAAAGAGTTATTGAAAAGAGTTATTGAAAAGAGTTATTGAAAAGAGTTATTGAAAAGAGTTATTGAAAAGAGTTATTGAAAAGAGTTATTGAAAAGAGTTATTGAAAAGAGTTATTGAAAAGAGTTATTGAAAAGAGTTATTGAAAAGAGTTATTGAAAAGAGTTATTGAAAAGAGTTATTGAAAAGAGTTATTGAAAAGAGTTATTGAAAAGAGTTATTGAAAAGAGTTATTGAAAAGAGTTATTGAAAAGAGTTATTGAAAAGAGTTATTGAAAAGAGTTATTGAAAAGAGTTATTGAAAAGAGTTATTGAAAAGAGTTATTGAAAAGAGTTATTGAAAAGTTATTGTTAGTTATTGAAAAGAGTTATTGAAAAGAGTTATTGAAATGAAAAGAGTTATTGAAAAGAGTTATTGAAAAGAGTTATTGAAAAGAGTTATTGAAAAGAGTTATTGAAAAGAGTTATTGAAAAGAGTTATTGAAAAGAGTTATTGAAAAGAGTTATTGAAAAGAGTTATTGAAAAGAGTTATTGAAAAGAGTTATTGAAAAGAGTTATTGAAAAGAGTTATTGAAAAGAGTTATTGAAAAGAGTTATTGAAAAGAGTTATTGAAAAGAGTTATTGAAAAGAGTTATTGAAAAGAGTTATTGAAAAAGAGTTATTGAAAAGAGTTATTGAAAAGAGTTATTGAAAAGAGTTATTGAAAAGAGTTATTGAAAAGAGTTATTGAAAAGAGTTATTGAAAAGAGTTATTGAAAAGAGTTATTGAAAAGAGTTATTGAAAAGAGTTATTGAAAAGAGTTATTGAAAAGAGTTATTGAAAAGAGTTATTGAAAAGAGTTATTGAAAAGAGTTATTGAAAAGAGTTATTGAAAAGAGTTATTGAAAAGAGTTATTGAAAAGAGTTATTGAAAAGAGTTATTGAAAAGAGTTATTGAAAAGAGTTATTGAAAAGAGTTATTGAAAAGAGTTATTGAAAAGAGTTATTGAAAAGAGTTATTGAAAAGAGTTATTGAAAAGAGTTATTGAAAAGAGTTATTGAAAAGAGTTATTGAAAAGAGTTATTGAAAAGAGTTATTGAAAAGAGTTATTGAAAAGAGTTATTGAAAAGAGTTATTGAAAAGAGTTATTGAAAAGAGTTATTGAAAAGAGTTATTGAAAAGAGTTATTGAAAAGAGTTATTGAAAAGAGTTATTGAAAAGAGTTATTGAAAAGAGTTATTGAAAAAAAGAGTTATTGAAAAGAGTTATTGAAAAGAGTTATTGAAAAGAGTTATTGAAAAAGTTATTGAAAAGAGTTATTGAAAAGAGTTATTGAAAAGAGTTATTGAAAAGAGTTATTGAAAAGAGTTATTGAAAAGGGTTATTGAAAAGGGTTATTGAAAAGAAAAGGTTATTGAAAAGAGTTATTGAAAAGAGAGTTATTGAAAAGAGTTATTGAAAAGAGTTATTGAAAAGAGTTATTGAAAGAGTTATTGAAAAGAGTTATTGAAAAGAGTTATTGAAAAGAGTTATTGAAAAGAGTTATTGAAAAGAGTTATTGAAAAGAGTTATTGAAAAGAGTTATTGAAAAGAGTTATTGAAAAGAGTTATTGAAAAGAGTTATTGAAAAGAGTTATTGAAAAGAGTTATTGAAAAAGAGTTATTGAAAAGAGTTATTGAAAAAAGAGTTATTGAAAAGAGTTATTGAAAAGAGTTATTGAAAAGAGTTATTGAAAAGAGTTATTGAAAAGAGTTATTGAAAAGAGTTATTGAAAAGAGTTATTGAAAAGGGTTATTGAAAAGAGTTATTGAAAAGAGTTATTGAAAAGAGTTATTGAAAAGAGTTATTGAAAAGAGTTATTGAAAAGAGTTATTGAAAAGAGTTATTGAAAAGAGTTATTGAAAAGAGTTATTGAAAAGAGTTATTGAAAAGAGTTATTGAAAAGAGTTATTGAAAAGAGTTATTGAAAAGAGTTATTGAAAAGAGTTATTGAAAAGAGTTATTGAAAAGAGTTATTGAAAAGAGTTATTGAAAAAGAGTTAAAGAGTTATTGAAAAGAGTTATTGAAAAGAGTTATTGAAAAGAGTTATTGAAAAGAGTTATTGAAAAGAGTTATTGAAAAGAGTTATTGAAAAGAGTTATTGAAAAGAGTTATTGAAAAGAGTTATTGAAAAGAGTTATTGAAAAGAGTTATTGAAAAGAGTTATTGAAAAGAGTTATTGAAAAGAGTTATTGAAAAGAGTTATTGAAAAGAGTTATTGAAAAGAGTTATTGAAAAGAGTTATTGAAAAGAGTTATTGAAAAGAGTTATTGAAAAGAGTTATTGAAAAGAGTTATTGAAAAGAGTTATTGAAAAGAGTTATTGAAAAGAGTTATTGAAAAGAGTTATTGAAAAGAGTTATTGAAAAGAGTTATTGAAAAGAGTTATTGAAAAGAGTTATTGAAAAGGGTTATTGAAAAGAGTTATTGAAAAGAGTTATTGAAAAGAGTTATTGAAAAGAGTTATTGAAAAGAGTTATTGAAAAGAGTTATTGAAAAGAGTTATTGAAAAGAGTTATTGAAAAGAGTTATTGAAAAGGGTTATTGAAAAGAGTTATTGAAAAGAGTTATTGAAAAGGGTTATTGAAAAGAGTTATTGAAAAGAGTTATTGAAAAGAGTTATTGAAAAGAGTTATTGAAAAGAGTTATTGAAAAGAGTTATTGAAAAGAGTTATTGAAAAGAGTTATTTATTGAAAAGAGTTATTGAAAAGAGTTATTGAAAAGAGTTATTGAAAAGAGTTATTGAAAAGAGTTATTGAAAAGAGTTATTGAAAAGAGTTATTGAAAAGAGTTATTGAAAAGAGTTATTGAAAAGAGTTATTGAAAAGAGTTATTGAAAAGAGTTATTGAAAAGAGTTATTGAAAAGAGTTATTGAAAAGAGTTATTGAAAAGAGTTATTGAAAAGAGTTATTGAAAAGAGTTATTGAAAAGAGTTATTGAAAAGAGTTATTGAAAAGAGTTATTGAAAAGTTATTGAAAAGAGTTATTGAAAAGAGTTATTGAAAAGAGTTATTGAAAAGAGTTATTGAAAAGAGTTATTGAAAAGAGTTATTGAAAAGAGTTATTGAAAAGAGTTATTGAAAAGAGTTATTGAAAAAGAGTTATTGAAAAGAGTTATTGAAAAGAGTTATTGAAAAGAGTTATTGAAAAGAGTTATTGAAAAGAGTTATTGAAAAGAGTTATTGAAAAGAGTTATTGAAAAGAGTTATTGAAAAGAGTTATTGAAAAGAGTTATTGAAAAGAGTTATTGAAAAGAGTTATTGAAAAGAGTTATTGAAAAGAGTTATTGAAAAGAGTTATTGAAAAGGGTTATTGAAAAGAGTTATTGAAAAGGGTTATTGAAAAGGGTTATTGAAAAGAGTTATTGAAAAGAGTTATTGAAAAGGGTTATTGAAAAGAGTTATTGAAAAGAGTTATTGAAAAGAGTTATTGAAAAGAGTTATTGAAAAGAGTTATTGAAAAGAGTTATTGAAAAGAGTTATTGAAAAGAGTTATTGAAAAGAGTTATTGAAAAGGGTTATTGAAAAGAGTTATTGAAAAGGGTTATTGAAAAGGGTTATTGAAAAGAGTTATTGAAAAGAGTTATTGAAAAGAGTTATTGAAAAGAGTTATTGAAAAGAGTTATTGAAAAGAGTTATTGAAAAGAGTTATTGAAAAGAGTTATTGAAAAGAGTTATTGAAAAGAGTTATTGAAAAGAGTTATTGAAAAGAGTTATTGAAAAGAGTTATTGAAAAGAGTTATTGAAAAGAGTTATTGAAAAGAGTTATTGAAAAGAGTTATTGAAAAGAGTTATTGAAAAGAGTTATTGAAAAGAGTTATTGAAAAGAGTTATTGAAAAGAGTTATTGAAAAGAGTTATTGAAAAGAGTTATTGAAAAGAGTTATTGAAAAGAGTTATTGAAAAGAGTTATTGAAAAGAGTTATTGAAAAGAGTTATTGAAAAGAGTTATTGAAAAGAGTTATTGAAAAGAGTTATTGAAAAGAGTTATTGAAAAGAGTTATTGAAAAGAGTTATTGAAAAGAGTTATTGAAAAGAGTTATTGAAAAGAGTTATTGAAAAGAGTTATTGAAAAGGGTTATTGAAAAGGGTTATTGAAAAGAGTTATTGAAAAGAGTTATTGAAAAGAGTTATTGAAAAGAGTTATTGAAAAGAGTTATTGAAAAGAGTTATTGAAAAGAGTTATTGAAAAGAGTTATTGAAAAGAGTTATTGAAAAGAGTTATTGAAAAGAGTTATTGAAAAGAGTTATTGAAAAAGAGTTATTGAAAAGGGTTATTGAAAAGAGTTATTGAAAAGAGTTATTGAAAAGAGTTATTGAAAAGAGTTATTGAAAAGAGTTATTGAAAAGGGTTATTGAAAAGAGTTATTGAAAAGAGTTATTGAAAAGAGTTATTGAAAAAGGGTTATTGAAAAGAGTTATTGAAAAGGGTTATTGAAAAGAGTTATTGAAAAGAGTTATTGAAAAGAGTTATTGAAAAGGGTTATTGAAAAGAGTTATTGAAAAGAGTTATTGAAAAGGGTTATTGAAAAGAGTTATTGAAAAGAGTTATTGAAAAGGGTTATTGAAAAGAGTTATTGAAAAGAGTTATTGAAAAGAGTTATTGAAAAGAGTTATTGAAAAGAGTTATTGAAAAGAGTTATTGAAAAGAGTTATTGAAAAGAGTTATTGAAAAGAGTTATTGAAAAGAGTTATTGAAAAGAGTTATTGAAAAGAGTTATTGAAAAGAGTTATTGAAAAGAGTTATTGAAAAGAGTTATTGAAAAGAGTTATTGAAAAGAGTTATTGAAAAGAGTTATTGAAAAGAGTTATTGAAAAGAGTTATTGAAAAGAGTTATTGAAAAGAGTTATTGAAAAGAGTTATTGAAAAGAGTTATTGAAAAGAGTTATTGAAAAGAGTTATTGAAAAGAGTTATTGAAAAGAGTTATTGAAAAGGGTTATTGAAAGAGTTATTGAAAAGAGTTATTGAAAAGAGTTATTGAAAAGAGTTATTGAAAAGAGTTATTGAAAAGAGTTATTGAAAAGAGTTATTGAAAAGAGTTATTGAAAAGAGTTATTGAAAAGAGTTATTGAAAAGAGTTATTGAAAAGAGTTATTGAAAAGAGTTATTGAAAAGAGTTATTGAAAAGAGTTATTGAAAAGAGTTATTGAAAAGAGTTATTGAAAAGAGTTATTGAAAAGAGTTATTGAAAAGAGTTATTGAAAAGGGTTATTGAAAAGAGTTATTGAAAAGAGTTATTGAAAAGAGTTATTGAAAAGAGTTATTGAAAAGAGTTATTGAAAAGAGTTATTGAAAAGAGTTATTGAAAAGAGTTATTGAAAAGAGTTATTGAAAAGAGTTATTGAAAAGAGTTATTGAAAGAGTTATTGAAAAGAGTTATTGAAAAGAGTTATTGAAAAGAGTTATTGAAAAGAGTTATTGAAAAGAGTTATTGAAAAGAGTTATTGAAAAGAGTTATTGAAAAGAGTTATTGAAAAGAGTTATTGAAAAGAGTTATTGAAAAGAGTTATTGAAAAGAGTTATTGAAAAGAGTTATTGAAAAGAGTTATTGAAAAGAGTTATTGAAAAGGGTTATTGAAAAGAGTTATTGAAAAGAGTTATTGAAAAGAGTTATTGAAAAGAGTTATTGAAAAGAGTTATTGAAAAGAGTTATTGAAAAGAGTTATTGAAAAGAGTTATTGAAAAGAGTTATTGAAAAGAGTTATTGAAAAGAGTTATTGAAAAGAGTTATTGAAAAAGTTATTGAAAAGAGTTATTGAAAAGAGTTATTGAAAAGAGTTATTGAAAAGAGTTATTGAAAAGAGTTATTGAAAAGAGTTATTGAAAAGAGTTATTGAAAAGAGTTATTGAAAAGAGTTATTGAAAAGAGTTATTGAAAAGAGTTATTGAAAAGAGTTATTGAAAAGAGTTATTGAAAAGAGTTATTGAAAAGAGTTATTGAAAAGAGTTATTGAAAAGAGTTATTGAAAAGAGTTATTGAAAAGAGTTATTGAAAAAGAGTTATTGAAAAGAGTTATTGAAAAGAGTTATTGAAAAGAGTTATTGAAAAGAGTTATTGAAAAGAGTTATTGAAAAGAGTTATTGAAAAGAGTTATTGAAAAGAGTTATTGAAAAGAGTTATTGAAAAGAGTTATTGAAAAGAGTTATTGAAAAGAGTTATTGAAAAGAGTTATTGAAAAGAGTTATTGAAAAGAGTTATTGAAAAGAGTTATTGAAAAGAGTTATTGAAAAGAGTTATTGAAAAGAGTTATTGAAAAGAGTTATTGAAAAGAGTTATTGAAAAGAGTTATTGAAAAGAGTTATTGAAAAGAGTTATTGAAAAGAGTTATTGAAAAGAGTTATTGAAAAGGGTTATTGAAAAGAGTTATTGAAAAGAGTTATTGAAAAGAGTTATTGAAAAGAGTTATTGAAAAGAGTTATTGAAAAGAGTTATTGAAAAGAGTTATTGAAAAGAGTTATTGAAAAGAGTTATTGAAAAGAGTTATTGAAAAGAGTTATTGAAAAGAGTTATTGAAAAGAGTTATTGAAAAGAGTTATTGAAAAGAGTTATTGAAAAGAGTTATTGAAAAGAGTTATTGAAAAGAGTTATTGAAAAGAGTTATTGAAAAGAGTTATTGAAAAGAGTTATTGAAAAGAGTTATTGAAAAGAGTTATTGAAAAGAGTTATTGAAAAGAGTTATTGAAAAGAGTTATTGAAAAGAGTTATTGAAAAGAGTTATTGAAAAGAGTTATTGAAAAGAGTTATTGAAAAGGGTTATTGAAAAGAGTTATTGAAAAGAGTTATTGAAAAGAGTTATTGAAAAAGAGTTATTGAAAAGAGTTATTGAAAAGAGTTATTGAAAAGAGTTATTGAAAAGAGTTATTGAAAAGAGTTATTGAAAAGAGTTATTGAAAAGAGTTATTGAAAAGGGTTATTGAAAAGAGTTATTGAAAAGAGTTATTGAAAAGGGTTATTGAAAAGAGTTATTGAAAAGAGTTATTGAAAAGGGTTATTGAAAAGAGTTATTGAAAAGAGTTATTGAAAAGAGTTATTGAAAAGAGTTATTGAAAAGAGTTATTGAAAAGGGTTATTGAAAAGGGTTATTGAAAAGAGTTATTGAAAAGAGTTATTGAAAAGAGTTATTGAAAAGAGTTATTGAAAAGAGTTATTGAAAAGAGTTATTGAAAAGAGTTATTGAAAAGGGTTATTGAAAAGAGTTATTGAAAAGAGTTATTGAAAAGAGTTATTGAAAAGAGTTATTGAAAAGGGTTATTGAAAAGGGTTATTGAAAAGAGTTATTGAAAAGAGTTATTGAAAAGAGTTATTGAAAAGGGTTATTGAAAAGAGTTATTGAAAAGAGTTATTGAAAAGAGTTATTGAAAAGAGTTATTGAAAAGAGTTATTGAAAAGAGTTATTGAAAAGAGTTATTGAAAAGAGTTATTGAAAAGAGTTATTGAAAAGAGTTATTGAAAAGAGTTATTGAAAAGAGTTATTGAAAAGAGTTATTGAAAAGAGTTATTGAAAAGAGTTATTGAAAAGAGTTATTGAAAAGAGTTATTGAAAAGAGTTATTGAAAAGAGTTATTGAAAAGAGTTATTGAAAAGGGTTATTGAAAAGAGTTATTGAAAAGAGTTATTGAAAAGAGTTATTGAAAAGGGTTATTGAAAAGAGTTATTGAAAAGGGTTATTAGGGTTATTGAAAGAGTTATTGAAAAAAGAGTTATTGAAAGAGTTATTGAAAAGAGTTATTGAAAAGAGTTATTGAAAAGAGTTATTGAAAAAAGAGAGTTATTGAAAATGCCTTTTTGACCATCTTTTCTTTTTCTGCACCTGGAAACACTACCGAGTCTCACAGTAGCTGGCACAAAGGTCCTGGCATTCGTAATCGTAATCGTAAACTCCAAATTTGTAAAGCGCTACTCTACAGCTAAGCGCAAAGCACCAGCTTATTCAAGAACGCAATTGAGGAAGGTAGCGCAGAATTTCGTGCTTCTAATGTAGGCCTTGATGAAGACAGGATTCTCTGCTGTGTGCTGGTTGACGTATTATTTGGCTCTGATGTATGCTGCAGCGTCTAAGTAATTTTGCCAATAATTAAGTTAATCTCTTCAGATTTGCTCATCGGTTGCAGCCTGATCTGACCACCCTCAGCTTGCCTAATCTGTCAACGGAATACGAACAAAGATTTCGATTTTGCTTTCCAGCTACCGAATAAATGATTCGCATTATAATCATATTCTGTAGATTAGAATATGTATTTTATTGCGAAACACTGATTTCTAATAATTCATAATATGATGCGGACCATTAACCCTCCTGTTATGATGGATAGTGGTTACCGCTTCAACACACTCTGTCGGGGTAACATCATACTTGTTTTAATTAACAATCCACTGTAATGTTTAAATGCCATTTCAGGTGGTATAATTGGAATTGTTCTTGGATCGGTTGGGCTTATAGTGATCGTCATCATTGTCCTATTATGCCTGCTAAGGTCAGTGAGAAATAATATGTCGCCACGTTTAGTTCATTAGCACATACTAATTCTCATTGTAGTCTTCAGCGAATTATTCCTAAACCTAGTGTGAAACATGTTCTTGTTTAGAACTGGGAAAGCATGAAATCTTCCAAGTTTTTAAGATTCGACCTGCTTTAATATTAGCATTTCATTATTTCTTAGTTTGTTAACTTTATCAGCGTTACTTTTGCAATTTCTAGTCTGCAATCTTACTGTAGCCTTGGTTCGCATAACTGTTGGGACAGTGTTAGGGATGCAGAGAAAATGCGAAACTTACAATCGAGTTTATTATTGTGCCATAGTAATGTGAAAAGTAATGCAACATTATGTTTGCAATAAAGCCATAATAATTTTTAATATTAAAAAATCTTATTCACAATTCCACAGTATGTCACGTTTTTAAGCAACAAACTATGCCGTTTATTAATTTGTTATTACCCTATTATTGCGGCTTTCATTATTTGTTACTAGCTAAAACGAAGAAATCATTATAGCTATTTTCGGGTCATTTATTGTTTCTAAAACTACTTCAACAGCCACTACTTACTTTAGGCCCACTTTCCATCTATTGCCACCACCAAGTACTGGGCCTACCACTACTGCTGCCAGTAATAATAATACCCCTACCACTACACATTATTAGTATAATCCTCACTATTATTATCATGGATATTGATATTCGATAAGCTTTTATCGTCATTCGTCAGTCCGGTCACTCGTTCGTTCTTTCGTTCTTTTATTGCGCACAGTAAAGATGGCAGAATAAAAAATTTGCAAATACACATCCTGTGTTTTGCCATAGCATGATTCACTATAGGTTAGATGCCCTAGTCTGGCGCTGCATATTGGGTCTCGCTCCGGCCTATCTTCGCGAGCTCTGCTGCCCTGTCCTTAGTGCTAGGGGCTGTCGATCCCTCCGCTCATCTGAACAGGGTCTCCTACTTGTCCCTTTTGCCAGAACCTCCACTATGCAGAACCGTGCTTTCTCGGTGGTGAGCCCCTACACCTGGAATGGCGTCCCTCTGGAGCTTCGCCTCTTTCCTAGGACCTTCTCTCCTATGTTTTTTTCTCATCTTAAAACTGTTCTTTTTGGCCGTGCTGGAGTCGGGAGCGCCTCTGAGTAGTTCTCTTGAAGGGACGCTATACAAATGTTCGAAATGAATGAATGAATGATTCTAAATAGTTCTGTTAATGTTACTATACAGCTGCAGTATAGGGTTTATTTCTTTTGGCATTTACAGAAAACAGAAACAAAACCGTGACAATAGTAAAGGAAATACTAATTTTACAGTTCAGCAATCGGTTACAGTCACTCAAAACATGCAAAGAACCAACAACATAGAATTACATGAAGCAACCTCTTCAGAACTTCATACGCTCCAGTCATCTGCACAATTCAGTGACGAACATCAGACGACAGCATATGAAAACTATTGCCAAACGAAAGATAATTCTATGTCCAACTACGAAGAAGGAGCTCCAGTGTCTGATGCCACATACGGACCTGGAATGATTCCAGCGAATGAACAGACACGACTGAGTCATAAGACGATCTAACGACAGAAACACAGTTACTGAATTCTGGCGATGGCGATATAACACTCGTCGAAAATCAACTTTATGGCGAAAGTAAAAGACATCAAATTCATTCATACTTGAGTAACTATAGAATTGCAACAGGGTAAACCTTGACAGAAGTCTATGCTATCATGGGTCATTCTTTCCAGTTTTCGTATGCATAAACGATTAAACATAGTTGGATTTCACTCTCCTATAGGCATTGGCTACATTTTAGAACAATCTGAAACGCATTTGTTTAGATCAGTTTGATAGCCATCTGTGCAGGTATTTAGAGAGGTAATGAAAAGGCGCTGAGTTAAGTCTCTTGATACTTAAACCAAAGATACGAAATTCACAGTTTCAGCCGAATCTTAGGCAACGTTCAGACTTACGTGTAGTTGCATACTCAGAATCAATCCGATGGAATACTGCTACAAGACTGTTCATTGATAATTATGAGGTCTCTTAGAAGTTAGAGCTCCCATCTATTTTGGTGCAATATACTGGTATTTCACGATAACGAAGCATTACACTTTTTACAGGAGATTAAAATTTTATACAATGGTGCACCTTCGTAAATAATGTTTTTTCATCGTATTTAGTATATTTCTCTAAAATGAATAAAATTTAGTAAGACTAAGCTATGCTAATATGTAGCAGACTACTACTGTGAGTTTTAAAACTCAGCGTTAGATTGATTGATAGATGCACAACTTTGATGGTGGTGTTTAGATGAGAAACCAATGACGGATGTTGTTGCTTCCTCTGACTACGCTGTCGTGAGACCAGTTGTACAAGACGGAAGAACAGACGAATCAGCAGAGGTTGATCGTGTCTATGCAGTCGTACAGATGAAGAATAGTTCTGCAGATCATTCATATTACAACGTACCAGACCATAGAGGGCCTACAGGAAGACTCAACGTGGAACTGTGCAATCACCGACTGAAGCAATTGCTGAAGCGGAAACTAACAGCGCATCTGATGAAATCGAATGTGCATAAACAACTACAATTAGGAGAATCCCATGTATAAAGCAGACTCCGACGTCGTTTTAATTGACAATACATTATATGGATTTCCTTTAGCCTATATATAGGCCTAGGCCTCGGCAGAGTTCACTAAGTCAGATCAAATAAAATATTAATCTAGGCAAGACTATACGGCCTATACCGACACGCATCTATAAAACTGACCTACTTATTCAGGAAGTAACTATTAAATAGCACGTAAGTTCTGCCGCGGTTTCCAGAAGGCCTAAAGACCTTTATCCCCTATTGGCCTCGGTAGAGTGGTCTGCGTCAGATCAAATAACCGATAAGCCTAGGCACGACTATGCTGACATGTCTAGCATTCGTAAAACTGCACGCTTGAACGACGTTAAGTCAATATTTTCGCATCATGTGCAGCACATACGCACCAGGTACATGTATGCTTACCTCATGGAGTCATGGTTCACACAACTGACCTGGTTAGCTAAACTGGCTACAGCATTCGTAAAGGCACCTCTTTGCGGGAAGATACCGAATGGCACAATCTAAGCGAAAACCAGTTGACACGTATAATCATATAGGATGCATAGTCCTGTTGTTCTATCATCGTGGTTTTGTTCTTAATATCTTAGGTTCGCGATCATGCATGGTCTTGTTCTTTACAAATACATAGGTCTCTAATTGGTCTCGTATGTCACTAGCTTGAGAATGAAATTTTCTCATGGACTAAAATCTTTATCTTAGCTACGTGATTAAATGTAGGTCTACTAGTGTTATCCATGTTATTGTTTATTTGCCCAACCCAGCAAATTAGGGTGGCGAGATGATGTGTAGATTAAAAAAAGAAGTCTAATACGAAAAATTCTAAAATCGTATGGTTGCGTGTTGTTGAAATCCATTGATTAGCTTAAAGACTAAAAGACAATGTGATTATGTATCTGCAAAGTTATTATAACCCTTATGTGTAGCCGTAACGAGGGGGGGTCAGAGGGGGCGGCCGCCCCCGGGCGCAGCACCTTGGGGGCGCAAAATTAGCCCTGAGTGTTAAGTATACTATGCAACAGAAATTGTATTATTAAATAAAATAATTCAATATATTAAATTTAAAATAAGCACAAGTTGGTTTTCAGTTTAAAATGTGGCAAGAATAGTCCGCGAAATAGCAAGCTATAATAATTGCGCCCTGTACCAAGCGTACATCTAGCGCCCCCACCCCACCATTCCCCAAAGATCAGCTGAACCAATAACGATCGACGTAAATTATGAGAACATAGCCTAGATAAAACAGATGAAAATATATAGATATAGGCCTACGATGCATTGTAATATAGTGTAACCGTTCTGAACGGTTTTTGAATCTTGATCAACTCGATTTTGACAAAGTAATAGATGGAATTGGATCTGCAAAAGCCAGAAAAATTAGCTTGTATCCAGTAGCAGTTTCTTAGCCTTCGTAATCTTAGGCTCTTAAAAGACGATAATGACAATATGCTACTGGTACCATCTGCTGCCATCTAGTCGTGTTACAATAGCGAATCTTTTAAACAAGTCTAAGCTACTACTCATGTGCACTGCTGACCTCTCTGTTCTTTAAATTTGTCTGTTCGTATATAAAAATCGTTACCAAGTTATGTTGCATTACTTATTACAGAGAAAAACCATTGAATAAAATCTGGAAACTATATCATATATGCAATTGTATTAAATTAGTGCACACTGTTACCTAGTACTATACTAGACCTATGATACGAACGATTAACAGTCAACTAGAAAATTATGAAGGGGCGCACTTTTTAAACTTTGCCCCCGGGCGCAGAAACCCCTCGTTACGCCACTGTGTGTAGCTATGTGTACATGTAGGCCGAGAGTCTACATGGTCTCTGCACTCGATGGTTTTCGTTTCTCGTGTATAGTGGCGTACTCTTGCGAATGTATTTGCAAATTCAATTATACGGTTTGAAATTAACCATAATTATAGAGGCCTTGATTGAAGCATAACCCTACAGTTTTTATATCCCATTTATATATACTTTATTTCGAACAAAGCAGAACAGAGAAACTAAGCAAACTTAGCAAATACTAGAACAGAAATACAAAAAATACAAAAACTCCTTCCCAAACAGACTGGGGAGACAACTCAAACTATTACTCCTCTGAGTCCTCTCGACGCATAAACGTAGTGGACCCGCGATCTTACATAATACATGTTGTCTTTTACAGACAAACCATAACCAGTAACTAAATTAATATGCTCATGGCCATAACTGAATGTCAATGACAGCATATTTAGTGTACTATTATCCACCGTTAACATGTCTTTAAGACTTTAAGAAATTTAAACATAGCAATAACTCTCATAGATTTAAAGTCCAAACTGCCTAAACCTGCAATAAATTCTCTTACTGATTCCCATTTGTGAAAACCAAATATTTTACGATACACATTATTCCAACAAGCATTTAGTTTACTCAGCTGAGATTGAGAAAATCTCACAGCAACTGAGCCATATCTTAAAACTGGTAAGCTATAAGCCTGCTGTAAGTATAGCTGCATTAACTCCGACAAACTTGAAAAGTTTTTGAAAATATTATTGGAAGCTGCATAAAAATTGCGCATTATGCAGTCTACATCACAACTCAGTTTACTACCAGCACAAAAGATGATTCCCAAGTATTTAATCTGCTCTGACCACTCAACCTTTTTGTGACCTAGGAACATATCTGGTAGGGAAGCCTTGAATCGAGGTCCGAATGCTAAGCACCAAGATTTAGTACAATTAAACGTCAGGCCTAACTGACTACTAACGACATCACAATTATCTAGTAAGGCCTGAAGCCCTATTACCGAAGCCGATAACAAAATAATATCATCTGCATACATGATGCAACCCAGCCAGGACTTGTTAATACAACAACCAAGGCCTGCAGCTTTTGTATCCACGATGAACTTATTAACAAAAACATTAAACAACGAAGGCGACAGAGAACTTCCCTGCCGTACACCACTCTTAACTGCGAATGACTTAGACATACTGCTGTTCCAACGCACTGCAACCGATAGTTTACTATACCAATCCACCAGAATATCAACCACCCACTCTGGACACCCAGACCTTAAGAGGCTAGAATACAGCTTATAATGATTAACACTATCATATGCCTTACTAATATCCAGAGCTGCTGTGAATACAGTGCTGCCCCTGTCAACAAAAAAATCAATCGAGGAGCGCATTGCAAATAATGCATTAGCACATCCCACACCCTGCTTAAACCCAAACTGCAAATCATCAGTCTTAAAATAATCTGCACATATCTGAGTAGTAACCTTGAAGGGGCGCTATATAAATCTCATAAATAGATAGATAGATATCTTTAATAAAATGCATTCAAATAGTTTTGAAATAACCGGGATAAGAGTGATTGCTCTATAATTATCTACAGAACTCAAATCAGCCAATTTGTTTTTCACCAATGGTATTATAATGCCATTACCAAAAGCCTCTGGCACAAAACCGTGACAAACCATACCTCTAAACATGGCAGTCAGTAAAACCACAAGAAGTGGATGTGTATAAAGCAAATGCTCTGCACTAAGACCATCAGGACCATTCACGTTGTCAAGTTTCAATTCATGTATGCATTTATCAACTAACTCGACATCTATTAAACTTTCAACATTAATATTATGTATAGACTCAAGCTTACGTTTACATCGCAAAACATTGAAATCACTGACAGCAGCACTATCCTTGTCAGAAGTGTGATACACAGAAGCAAAATATTTAGCAAACTCATTTGCAATCCCAACATCATCGTGCACACCGTTTACTGTGCCTGAGAGATTCGAAGCCATGGATCGATGGAACTTACGATTCCAGCACTTCCAAAACTGACTGGGTTCCTTACTTAGAAAATGCTCATACAACTTATCATCAAATTTGTGTTCGAATTCGTATATTGCTTGCTTAATACCCATTTTATATTTAAAAGAACATGAAGTTTTTATACGAAATACTTCACCTGATTTTGGGCGACCAGCATCCTTCCACATCACGGTACGTGACTTTTGGGCGCCGCCGTTTGGGCGCGGCCGTTTGGGCGCGGCCGTTTGGGCGCCGGCCGTTTAGGCGCCGGCCGTTTGGGCGCCGGCCGTTTAGGCGCCGGCTGTTTAGGTGACACCGTTTTGGCTCGACGATACGGCTTGATTACGAGTGACACTAAATCTACGGTAATGAAACCGAAAAGATACGTTACCGCTGCGAAGCAGCCCATCGAAGATTGCAGGCAGAATTTGGGATGGACCACCAAAATATTTGGAAATTTATAGACGTATACTAGCTGTTCAGAAAGGGCAGCCCCTTGTCTACGAGCAACTCATTCGTGAAGACCAGCCGCCTGTCAAGCGCAGAAAATACGTCGCATCCGATGTCAGGATAAAGACAATCGTTGACAGTTACAGACATCGAAACATCATCGAGTGCCTGAGAGGACTGTCGCATAATTTTTTGATGGACTCATAAACTTATGGACTATACTATACGAAAAGGTAGCGCACTGAACATTATTAATTGAACATCTCAGTGCATATTTTAACTGGATAAGTATACTGGGACAAATGTCCCAGTAGTTTTAGGATTTGTCCCAGTAGTTTTGGTGATTTGTCCCATGTAATACTCTACTTTCAATGTTAATTTCCAATAACATTGAAAGTAGAGTGGCAGACTTTGTCCCAGTAGTCAAAACCCGTAAAAATATGCACTGGAACATTGCGTTACAAATTTTACGTTTATTTCAAACAGCATAAAACTTGGCTGTATACTACTGATATTTCTTTTTTTTTAAATTAACATTTCTTATCAACTGTTAGTTACTATGTTTACTAGCGCCAAAACGTCCGGTGCCAAAACGGCCAGCGCCTAAACGGCCGGCGCCCAAACGGCCGCGCCCAAACGGCCGGCGCCCAAACGGCGGCGCCCAAACGTCCTGCTTCGTCCACATCATACCCCAGAACATGGACTTTTGTTTAAGATCATCCAGATGCTCATTCCAAAAAGGCTTTACAGAATTATGCTGTATTCTAGGAACAGATGAAGCCTCTGCCCTCTGCAGAGCATATACAATACATGCAATTGATGGCTTGTCGATGGTTGTGGTTGCTGCATCCCACTGAGCACTGAGCAAACGACTGAGCTAACCTGCTCTCACTCAGTAAATCACGAGATACCCCATAATAATTAGACAAATTCGCCTTATCCCAACGTAAATAATGCTGCCTAGGACTATTTTTCACTGCTAAATTCCTACCACTTCTATCTAGCAGAGACCTCAAGCTGAAGCTTAATGGTTTATGATCACTGTGATTGAAAACACTTTCAATCACTTTCCCTTCTGTCACTGAGTTATGCAGTGGAACAGAGACAAACATATGGTCAATGCATGAGGACTGATTCAAAGCCACATTCCTATAAGTATTAATACCACCAGTAAAATCATCACAGCTTAACAAGTTATAAGTTTCCATCAACTTAATAAAGCTACTATAACCACATATTTATGGTATTTTCCGAATTATTGTTTTCTGGAGAAGACGATGTTCAATTATTCCTGCGTATATAGAGGCGTTCATTTGAATTACTTAAGTTTTCCTGTAAGTTGATACAAATGAAAGATATTCCATAGGTACATGACTCATGTGGTGGTTGGTTCTCATGCAGTAACAATTTAGTACCGGTAAATGACTTTAAGGATGTCTGAGAAATGTCTTCCTTTTAGAGTTTAGACCACGATCTTAAACAGTTCTCATATGGTTTCATGGAGTGAAGCAAAGTAAAACCAGATACGCAGGATAAACCATTTTAACTTGAAACCTATACTCCCGACTCGATTCAAGTTTCCAACGTTGGTCCTGACGCTCTTCACAACTTCAGGCAAACTCTGTAATAAATATAAAACATAACACGTAAAATTCCATGCAAATATAAGTGTTTAAAACCAGTCTGTGTAATCACAGCAGAGTTATATGTGCCAAGTTTAGAATAGTTCATACTTCGTATACGAGTACACTACAAAGTATCATGATATGACTAAATTATATTTTACATTCACGGCCATAGTTTCAAAGGCCCTTTAATTAAACAAGTGTTCATGTTTAGACTAAGACAATCATAAGGTTAGGACTATTTTTTATCCTTAGTGTCTGTCGTGATAAACTTATAATTTTCACTACAGATTAAGCGAACAACTATACATCAATTGTCTGTGCAAGGAGTGGCAGGATATTAAGTATTAGGTCTATTGGTTGGATGATAATATGGCAAAACTAATTTCGGCGTAAGTACTGGCTAACTACATTGTGAAAGAAATTCAATTTGCATCGAAACAATAGAGCCATATGGCGCCCTCTTAGATTCCCTGGATGTATACAACCTCTTCGTCAGTTCCGCTCATGCACATGCTCCACAATATTGTCACATCACTCGTTATTTCCTTGTTCTGTTAACAATGCATTCATGACAATTGTCTGTCGCTGTTCCGTGGCTTCTGGTTGACAGCGTGGCTCCAATCATTTGCGCATTAATAGACTTGCATTGGGTGCCACGTGCAGTTAAAGTGATATGTTGGCTGTGTTCGTCTCACGAGAGATATGAGAGGGACCACCATCAGTTGAGCATGGAACGTTTTATACATTGGGGAACACTTCTACTCCGAAAACGCTGCTGTATTCTATTATTATCATCAAAGGTTATTATTTCCGCCTTTCATAACCTTTGGGACTTAAAACGTTCTGTGATTTCTCATCAACAAAACTCTTATGACCCTGTTTGGATATCAACGTAAATATGACGACCTTTTTTCTCGTCGTCCTACAAATTCACACCCCGTTGATATTATTTTCGCTGTTTTTAATTAACGACATCTATTTTCTACAAGAATTGAGGTGCATCACTATGGACACCCACATCATATTAATTTCGGGGCCAAATTGCATGTTTCCTACAGGGATCTAAATGTGCTGCTTGATTTAAAACCGAGTTCAAATTAGCAACAAAAGTGTATGTTGGTCAGGAGTACAAATGCCAGCAAGGCGGGAGATGTTTTTAAATTTCTGCTCCACCCCTAACAGGTTTCGGCTATTTAATGAGTACACTGGCCGTACACTATTAGTGGGAAAAGGGCTGAGGGAGAAGACCAGTCATACGCCGAGGATAATAAAAAATGAAGTCGCAACCACTTCAAACCAACGGCATTATCTGAAAGGACTATTCTCCTACAGTACTGTTTCTGTCTCATTAACTACATGTGCTCGGCCTACTGAGCCCTACTCGTCTTACCATTACGTATACCTTGCATGCATGACTAGTATCTCTTTTATGACAACGTGTTATTTCGCCTACTCTAATGACGGCAATTAACTCTCCATCCAACGCAACAGAGAGCATCAATCTGTCGACTAAACAGCATCAGCAACTCCACGGCATCTGTCAGTTTGCCTGTCCCGTTGCCTCTGCCTCTTCTGGTACGGTTCCCATTCCCACTGTGTCTTACGTGACTCTCTATCCGTCTGCATGTGTGTCTATAGCAGTTTGTGTGACTCTGTGTTTTTGTCTGTGTGTCTGTCTGTGCCTGTCTCTCCGCCTGTCTGTCTGTCTGTCTGTGTGTGTATCTGTCTGTCTATGTGCTTGATTTCTGTGTGTCTGTGTGTCTTTCTGTCTATATATGTCTATGTCTGTCTGTCTGTGTGTTTTTGTGTCTGTGTGTTTGTGTGTCTGTCTGTCTGTATGTCTGTGTGTCCGTGTGTCTGTCTCTGTCTGTCTGTCTGTCTGTGTGTGTGTGTTTGTCTGTCTATGTGTTTGCTTTCTGTGTGTCTGTGTCTGTCTGTCTGTCTGTCTGTCTGTCTGTCTGTCTGTGTATGTTGGTCAGGAGTGTCTGTCTGTCTGGTTATTGCGTAAGCGTAGTCGTCGTCATTAGCCGTTGTTACTGTGAACCGCAAACAGACGCTACATTAACCCTTTGCTTTCTCCGATCGACGGACACAAGGTGCCCACTGACACTCGCCAGATGGCGTTCGGTCTGGCCCTATGCCCAGAGCAGAGGGTGGCTTAACGACGCCTGGGATGCACACACACGACCAGGCCCCGCAGCCAGACTGACCACTCCAATGACCACTCCACTGACCAGAGGCAATCGCCGATCGAGATTTTAATAGCGCCAATCTAAATGCGTCAACACTCCAACCGTTCCGCTGAATAAGCCTACTCTGATCTGCCTCCCTCCTCTCTCCTCCCCATCCTGGTCCTTTTCCACTTCTTCCTCCTCTCTCCCTCTGTCTCCGCTATTGTAATTGTCCTCTTTTCTTTAGTCCCTTAAATCCACCTACTGTTCGTGCTCCATGTACTTTCTCTTTCTCTTTGCTCACCTTCAATCCCTAGCTTTCTTTGCCCTTCCATTCATACTCAATTCTTGCTTTCCCTTATCCTTTCCTCTTCTTTATCCCCACCCTCCTCTCATTGTCCTCTCCAGTGGACACGGGCTTTGTGTAGCGGCGACATATGGTATAGAGCGGAGAAGGCGTTTCCGTTCCCAATCCGGAGGGTGGGACGCTCAGGGGTGGGAGTAAGACTGAGCCGGTGAAGAGTGCTTGGAGTACGTCCACAGAGTGGTCCACCGATTGAAAAAGAATTCTCAAACTACTATGACGACGAGAGAGTAGTCCTCAGTCCTCTTTGTCTGAGTCCTTTCTCCCTCTAAGGACCCGGTGATTGTCCTGCTTTCGCACCTTTGTAGGTTAATTGAACACAAGTCGTCGCCTGAAGCGGGATCGAAGCTGTTCTGCATACTGACCACCTGTTTGACCAAATGCAGAACGAATGAGCAGAGATCAACTTAAAACACTATCAGACACCAATTTGCGAATAGCAATCTCTGCACGCCGTGTGCCTCTTACAGCGACGAAATTCTTTTGCACGACACACAATCATGCACGAAATATCTTAACGTCTTACTAATGACGATTTGATAATTCACCGCTGGCTTTTTGAAGTAAGGGCATGTCTACAACCCATGATATTGGTATTAAATTTATTTATTAATCAAATATCAACAGATAGCAGCAAACTGATGTCCGTAGTCGTCCGTGTTGTCAGTCGGAAGCAGTTAAAAATAAACGCACTAAATATCGCTCTTATTATACACAGCTCATAACTTGGATGCTACGTGAACCACAAATTCTTTAGGTTATTATATTTTTGTCATTTGCTTATAAAAGTGTAGTTAAGTAGAGCTGTATCGCCTGTTTGCAAATGTAAAATGTAAATGTAAGCCTAGCGTTTTTCTATAGCGACCATATGACCACGATACTGCTAATTTTTCAATGAATTGATCGGGTGAGATCCTTCACCGCTGTCTGTTTGAATTGATGCCACGCCATTTAAGGTCCCTGTGTACGGATTATGATCGTCCTAAGTTTTAATCTCTTACAGAAGCCAACATCGGTATGCGAACCGGCAACCTCACGCACAGAGGTACATAGGACGTGTGTTTTAACCAATGCAGCTAACCAGACCACCATATGTAATTCATCCCAGATTCTGAAACTGTCTTCGTGACATGGGTGTCACTTTGTATTGTGACGATGGTGTCCGGTCACCACCGCTGTTAAGGGTAGTGGTGACAGTCACCCCTCTTTGACCAGCGTTGTTTTGCTTTGAAGCAAGTTTCGCTGGATGCCAATGATTCACGATTAACTGCTGTTTAGCTCTTTCGTGATCTCAGTGTCGTTCAATATATTAACAGTTGTGAAATAGAATGTAAACAAGTAATTTGTTATCTGCGAGTGACCTTAAAGTGGGGGACAAAGCATAAAAAAATCGTGAAGGAAGGGAGGAGGGAGAAGAAAGGGTATAGGAAGCAGAGAGGGATACACAAGGGAGAGGTTATAGGGAGAAGCAGAGTGTCAGCATCACTTTGTGAGGGAAAGTTACGCCTTGCTTCGTGAGATTGTTTGTGACATCAGTAGGATTTGTTTTGGCATCCATAGATCATGAATAATCCACTTTCTTTGAAGCTCGCTTTTCCTAAAATTGGTTCTTGTTTATTCGAATGCCTCGAAAGACAGAATTATACTGGACGACCACGGGATTTTGCAACGGGTTTCATCGTAATGACGATAGTGGAGATAGAAGCGAATTAATAATAATAATAATAATAATAATAATAATAATAATAATAATAATAATAATAATAATAATAATAATAATAATAATAATAATAATAATAAGGCAGAATCCCTGCCTTTCGAAGGCAGGGATTCCGTCAATAAAGGAACCACCAGGTCTACTACGCACGGACGGCAGAAGACCAGACGGCCTGACAATGATTCCATGGCGCGCGGGTCGTCATCTGGTGTGGGACGCGACGGTGGTAGATACCCTTGCTCCATCATACATCCAGGCCACGGCAGCGACGGCGGGCGCGGCAGCCGAGATCGCCACGGACAGGAAAATGACCAAGTACAATGCACTCTTAAACACGCACTTTTTCGTGCCTCTAGCTCTCGAGACCTTAGGTCCAATTAACACCACTGGCCAAAACTTTATATCAGATCTAGGTCGTAGTCTGTCGCTGTCCACAGGAGACAAGAGAGAGACCTGCTTCTTGCTGCAGCGTCTCTCTATAACTGTCCAGCGGTTCAACTCGGTGGCTTTCCGCGGCACTTTAGCGGAGCCAGACCTTAGGGAGATGTGACATTAACGGCACTTATGACGCTCATTTTAGACAGCTACTGCATCCTTGTCTATTGTAGCTTTCAGTATTGATGTTGATTGATGGAGAGAATAAATATAGTTGTTATAATAATAATAATAATAATAATAATAATAATAATAATAATAATAATAATAATAATAATAATAATAATAATAATAATAATAATAATAATAATAATAATAATAAGAGGAAGAAAAAGAAGAAGGAAAATGAAAAGGAGAAGAGGAGGAGGAGGAGGAGAAATATTGGGAATGATTAGTATAGGAGAGAGAGGGGGAGGAATATTCAGCCACTTCCTCCCAACTTTAGACCCTTATTTTAATTAATATCTGGAGTGTTATTACAACAATATATACTATAATTGCTTGCATAGTGATTTCCATAGGTCCCTCCCTATGGAATGGACTTTCTCCTTCTCTACGCTCTACAATACTCTTTGGTAGCGTCTCAACCTCTTTCTCTCACCTTAAAACCTTCCTTTTTCTCGGAGTACCTCGCACTGCCATGGGGGCGCTTCTGAAGGGCTTATGCTATGAGAAGAGCTTTATAAAAGATCAAATACAATACAATACAATATAGGCCTCCTTTACAGTATTTCTGCAGCCTCTTTCTCCGAAAACACTTATCGGTATGCATGATTGCTTTCTCGTTTAGACTTTACACTGTCGACCGGTTTCTTGATTGGTTAAGCAGCCTATAAACACTGATATATTTTGCTCTTGTCACCGGGTCTTAGGATTTATATAGCGCTATTTGATCTGTGAATTATTTGTTGTTGGCTTTGATGTGACAGAAATGAACCGCGTTTGACAGGTCGTGTTAGCACGGATAAACGCAGCCAAGGTGTATCAAGGTACTTCTGGTTGAGTGGGCGCACAATAATGTCTACCTGGAGACACTTCAAAGTGGTCTCCATTGACGGCCTCCGGACGACCAGACGGACGATTTGCGTCCTCATAGCTATGAGGAGTGCGGGGGAGAGAGAGCACGGAAAGTGGTGAGGAGGAGAAGGAGGAGGAGGAGGAGGAGGAGGAGGAGGAGGAGAAGGAGGAGAAGAAGGAAGAGAAGAAGGAGTAGGAGGAAGAGCAAGAGGAGAGAGCATCTGTAGGGATAGGAGGAGAGACTATGGAAAGAGAGAAGAGAAGGAGGAGCGAGCCTGGAGGAGGAAAGAATGATAGAAAGAGATGACAGAAAGAAGAAAGGAACAGGAAAACCGATTTCTCTTTTGTAAAGTCTAATGCCTGAGAAACGCAACATCTGTCTGAGTCGTTTTCAAGAGATTTTGGAATTACCGTCGTCGACACAGAACTCCTTTCAGTTCGTTTCCAGTCTGGGTAAAATGGGGCGCACGGCTACGTACAGACGATTAGATCCGAAGAAGAGGATCGGTCTTTGAACCCCTCTCTTCCTCTCTTCCTCTCTTCCTCACCCTATGCCATGCTTCAGTCGCGTGAGAAAGAGAGGGAGAGAGCGGGAGAGAGGTAGAAAGTAGCTCTTCTGGTGACAGATTGTTCCTAGGTATTAGCACTCGGACGGCCCATGCCTGGGAGCGTTCAACGACCAATAGATTAATCAGTGCTCCCTGCGATCTCGCCCCGCGGGGAGACCACCGCTAGCCCCCCAACGCTCTCTCCCGTCCGCCAGAACAATAGACCGAGTGACCAGCCGCCGTGTCCTTCGCTGGACATTGCGTTCCGCCCCTTGGACAATACGCCTTTGACAGACCGACAGCGTCGACTGGTTCGCCTATAGGGCAAAAGATCGCCGCCAATAAAGAGCCACTGAGCGCGCGGTAATTTCAATTCACTCGACCACTGACGACGCTGTCAAACGCCTCTTTTAGTCTGATATAAAGAACGGATCCCAGATAAGATCGGAACCTTTGGTCAGCGGTGAATGGTCAACGAGAGAAGACGATAAGATCTCTGAATAGAGAAACACTGAATGACCAACAGACAGAGGTGACAAAACGACAACGCTCTAGATCGATATTTAACGTAAGTGTTACTTAATAGATTATCAAGCGACGATTAGTGTATCTCTAACTAAGCGATTAACTAGAAAGTGAAAGTGTTTTTCGTCGGGAGATGGCGCATAAAGATAGGATGAGAATAGATAGACTGATCAACGTTACAAACATCGATGACAATTTCTCAACATCTGAGGAGGAATTGGAGGAGATGGTGGAAGACGACGCCAGCAGCAAAGACAGCTTCTTTCCGGATTCTTCATCCACTTACGTCCATCGCTCGAGTCCTCAGCGGAATTCTGGATCTTCCAGGTCGAGGAGAGTACATCATGGAGGCGTTGCTAAGATACGATCGAAATCGCGGAGGTCATCCGGTGCAGGGTCCTCGTCGTCGAAGCGAGAGTCGAGCAGAGAGTGTTTGGGTGAAGGGGAGCTGCAAGAGTTGCGGCTGAAGGTGAACAGCCGTGAACGTAAGAGGATGCACGATCTGAACTCAGCGTTGGACTCACTCAGAGAGGTCATGCCGTACGCACACGGTCCTTCCGTTCGGAAGCTGTCCAAGATTGCAACGCTACTCCTTGCCAAGAACTACATCCTCATGCTCAACAGTTCACTCGAGGAGATGAAGAAGCTGCTTCCGGAGTGCTATCGCGGCCCCTCCATCGGTGGTACCCTATCCCCGTCTGTTCCAAACGCTGCCTCTCTGACCGCCATCAACCCCTCTGCCTTACCATCTCTACCACCGTTGGGGATTCCATCCCTACACAGCGTCTCCTCCTCGCCACATGGACTCATCAGTCCAGCCAACAGCGGCGTCGCCTCCTACCGCCAAAGGACCTCGCCGATCGTAAGCTCCGCTCAGCCGAGAGAATCGTCGATGCCTAGTGCCATAGCAGCAGGGGTTCGACCCCAAGTCCCAGAACATCATCACGGACTATGGTCGCCACATGCTCCCTGCGCATGCGTACAGTGCCTCACAATGGCCGCCATGAAATCGTCGCTATGTCCGCCGCCATTCTCAATAATTCCGCCACTTTCGGTTCCGAATTTCAGCAAACACTTCCTGTCGCATCAACTTCCGCCAGCCTCATCCACGTGACACTCATTGCTCAACGATACCTCGAATACTAACACTAAACGAAACGCTTACAATAGAAAGAGACAAGCTGCATGTAATACCAAGTGCCTTCAAACGCTCACAGTTCATAAGGCATTTGCCAGGAGACATTATTGAGTATAGTTGTTCTGATTTTCATGAGAATTTTGTCGCCTTGATGATAAGCTACGTTATATCACGTAAGTGCCTTTTGCAAAACAAACGTTTAAATACTTAAGCTTAGGATTTATATATCCTTTTCATAATTCACAAGTCTGTATAGATTGGGTGAATGCTCTTTAGTAGTGACAAACTAAACCATGCTGCAATGGCATTTCAATAAACTATCTAGCAAAATAAAACAGTTGACATTTCAATTATCTCTTGCTTAGTTGTCTGAAAGAACGTCTGTAGCAGATCATAGATAATATTATATTCTATAAGCCGAAATATACATCTACAAATGCTACGATATATATATAGGCTGCATTTTAGATCCATTTACATTGTATTGTATTGTATTTGAACACTTGTTATAGCGCCCCTACCAGATTTCCCATTCAGAGGCGCTCCCGACTCTGCGCGGACGCTGAATCGGAGTTTCACGCCGAAGCGCATGAGCAATTGCGAGTGAAGGATTTGCCCAGGGTCCCTACGCGGCGACTTTGAGGTGGATTCCCAACCCGCAACCCTCCAGCTGCAAGGCACCGAACATACCCCCAAACCACCGCGCCCCGAGCAGGCTACCAACCCACTCGGCCACTCAGGATCCCTACGTGTATAGGGCATAAGCGTATTTTAAACCAGCAAATATTTTAAAAAAATCCATTGCTAGAAATTACCCTTATGATATATAGGGGTCTATATCAACAGATATATTATAGTATAGCTTTCTCCACTGAAATCGTAAAATTGTTCTTTTATAAAGAAGGAAGGAACTTAACATTTAAGCTTAATATATATATATATATAATTATATATATACATGTAAACCATCCCTATGGAATGCATGGACTTCCTCCTGCTGTATACGCTCTACAATCCTCTCTGGTATACCATGCATCTCTACTCTTTCTCTCACCTTAAAATCTTCCTATTCTCTCGGAGTACCTCGCACTGGGAGCGCTTCTGAAAGGCTTATGCTATGAGGAGCGCTTTATAAATGATCAAATACATTACAATACAAAACCGTATTTGCCATAATAGATTATTTGCACCTGACAATAATAATAT
>JACEVL010000390.1:450000-465000 GCA_020284085.1 Aporrectodea caliginosa
CATAAGGACCTTTTATATGGTCAAGCTGGTCAATCGGACCGACACAAAGGATGTCACTCGGCTCGAGACACGTTTCTGATGTCATCGGTCGATTTAATGACCCAATCGAGCGCTTATTAAATCCATATTCGGTTACCTATGCGACCGTCCCCGGTTTCATGTGACAGAGACACGGTACCCGCCAACGGTATGACTTTCGCCTGGTTCACTCCAGAATTACAGGTCATATAGAAGGGTGAGAATGCAAATGAGAGGGTGAATGGCGTCATGTATATAACAGATGCACTTGACAAATATCTGTGACAGATTTACGATGCATCAGACAATTCTGAAATTTAGAACTGGAAAATGTAAGTGGAGAACAGAAGTAGTTATTCACAAGAAACAGGAGTCTCTTCGCCATGCATACGAAGGTACAATTTAAAACGTAGAAGTTTTGGAATAAGACATAAGGACATAAAATTATGTCTATGAAGGTAGCTGAAAATTCAAGTTAACATTCCCACTTACAGTTACTAAAAATACTTGGTAATTTTTTAAAGTAATTGTAATAAACAGTTACTAGTTACTTTTTCTAAAGTAACTATTTGTAGGTAACTAGTTACTTTCCTTGCCAGTAGGCTAACTAGTTATACGGTATCATTAAATCTGCATTAGATTATATTTTATCATCTAATGAGCTGCTTCGATAAAGAACATTGCGGATTATGGTAGCGTCAGTTGTCAAGTAGATATCAATGGTCTAGTGGTTAGCGCACTGAACTGTCAAGCCAATGGTTGAAGGTTCAAAGGCAGACAATTTTTCAAGGTCTTTGTTTCACTTGCGCTACCTAGCGAACTCAGCAATAAGCTTTAAATGAGCACACTGACTGTGCACTGTCGGTGGGAAGCCCAGATTGCAAGTAAGAGGGCTATAGCAACGCCGAAGCCAAGACTGTTTTATTGTATATAATTAGACCAATTATTTCAGAGACTAGCAGGTTACAAGTCATAACCTGAATATAAAGCTCCAAAACTCAAATAGCTGGTCGATGCGATAGATCATTCACTATTGTGGTTGAGTATATTGTTGTAAGCTTTTGTTAGGTTGAGTATAGCTGTATACAATCTGGACTAGAATAGGACCAGTTGATCTTAAAATATATCACTAAGGAAAATACACTAAATTGCTACAGATTTTGTAAACAAACAGACGCTCAGCTTTAGAATGTAAAGCCCTCGACCCGGTTTGGCCCAGAACCAAACTGGAGGTTACGACTTACGACCAAGACCTCAGTATGAGCTCACGTTCCTTGCTCGCCAGATGACACTTTTTGTAACATTCCTAGATCCGCCCATTTCACGACGAATATATTTAGGTAATAGGCCTATATACTACATAACTTTAAGTGCAAATGTTTATTGGCGCCTTTTATATATGCAACATACATCTATATTTAGTATGTTTTCCGGTTCGTATATATAGACCTACCAGGGCTACGTATACACATTTCACCTACATAGAGGTAAACACTGCCATTGTTATATGAGTACTGTTCCATGGCTGGTTTCCTGTGCAGTATTATAGAGTTGTTTATATTATAGTTAGCGCGTCGAATGCAAGTGCTGTGACAAGTCTTTTCTTAGAAATTCCAGCGCGACTATAATTATTCCTCTACAAGACGGTTACCGAGTCTCAGATTGACGAAATGGCCAGCAACACGCCCTCGTCACTTTCCCGTGATAAATATATCTACGTTATATAATTACATCTGCCTTCCTGCCTTCTCAGACTAAGCAACGCCCAGTCTATATATAAAGGCTCTTTAATCATTGCTACTCTGTCCTTCTCTGAACTCACCGCCGACCTGAGAACGAAACCCTGTCCGCAAGATACTGTTAATCACGTTTCCATTTTCCCAGCCTGTAATTTTGCGCTCTCAGTTCGCAGTCGCTCTGCTTGGCCATGTCCCCGCGCTGCCAAGTCCTAATTATTGCGTCTGGCACGTGTTTGTCGCTCGGGAGTAATGACACGTTGTAGCCGGTGGCAGAAGGTTGTGGCCGTTTGACCCCGACCTATTACGTGGAAACCCAAGACCCGTTGAACTTGGCTGCAGGCTTTGATCGCTTAATCACACATCCGCCAGGAAATCACGGTTTACGCGACGACTCTAGACGTTAATAAACACTCTCGCCGGTCGACTTGATTAGAGAGCCGTCAGTTCTTAGACAAGGTCAGCTAAGAAGTTTCTTTCCGGATCCAACAGAAGAGATATATCTTCGAATGGCAATCTCTGCAGTAGTGTTTCGCTGTTCACTGTCAGGGTGTTATTTGATTAAGACTTAGTGGCGAATATAGTTATATTTTCGCCATCCACAATGATCTATGACTCTAGAATGTCTGCCTCTGTCTACTCAACAGTCTCCATGTATATCCATCTGCCTGCCTGCCACCCAGTCTGCGTCCTTGTATCTCTGCATGCGTCCCTGCTTGTCTGCCTCTCTGCCTGTAGATGTGCGTGTGCGTCCTTCTATGTGTACGTGATTTGTCCACAAGTTATGTCGCCTTTGGATGAGTCATACATAGCAGGCAAACATTGTTTCAACATGCATTCCACTCAATGGAGGCTGTAACAATAACTTATCATGACAGAGCATGTAATGATGTAAGTCTTATTACAAGTTTATCAGTCGTACCGAAATTCAAGCACTGAGACCTAGTTTCTTTTTCGCAAATCCAAGTAAATTTAAAGACTTAGATAGCTAAACAAATGCTATTTGAGTTTGTTCACGGTGTTAAAAAGAATTTACCATTGAATAACGCTCAGTGAAATTAACCGTGCACATTTTCCATGGGTTTGTCTAAGAAAAGTTTTCTAGTCTCTTTTGGTTTCCGAGACATTTCGTCCATATGACAGGAAGTTCTTAATATTTCACGATCCTCTTCTTGATTGTGCAGGCGCCCTTTTTGAATCATTATTATGCTAAGTTTGAATATCTGAACAGCTGGGAAAGTTTCATCACTAGAGTAGTTTTTATGGATGGTTGTATTAGGTGTGATGGCTGGGCGATGGTTTTGTGAAGATTAGGTTGTTGACCTTGCAACTGCATTGGTGGCTGCCCACGACTTACTTTGTTTCGCCGTTATATCTAGTTTATGTCTTCTATAGCATACGTCTTGATTGCCTGTATAACTCTCTCTCTCTCTCTCTCTCTCTCTCTCTCTCTCTCTCTCTCTCTCTCTCTTCTCTCTCTCTCTCTCTCTGTCTCTGTTTCTCTCTCTCTCTCTCTCTCTCTCTCTCTCTCTCTCTCTCTCTCTCTCTCTCTATCTCTCTCTCTCTCTCTCTCTCTCTCTCTCTCTCTCTCTCTCTCTCTCTCTCTCTCTCTCTCTCTCTCTCTCTCTCTCTCTCTCTCTCTCTCTCTCTCTCTCTCTCTCTCTCTCTCTCTCTCTCTCTCTCTCTCTCTCTCTCTCTCTGTCTTATAGATTCACTTTATACGCTTCTCTGAATGAAATCTGTACTAGGTGCACTACGATATATTGACACAGATGATAGGACCAGTAAGTAGCCGGATGTAAAACGAATGGCTATAGTGAAGGAAAGAAGCTTATTCTGCTGTAAGCAATCACCTGCACATTGAAAACACATCGACACATAAAGCCTATTATTTATGTGCATAATTTAGCAGACAAGAATGTATATAGGTCTGTTGTAGTTTAAATAGGCAGAAGGACATTAACCAGAACATTTTCTGTTTTGAAGTGCTCAGCTTAAGCGTGGCAGTCTGTATATTTACGTGAAACGAGTATATATATATATATATATATATGCGTTTAGAAGGCGCAATCAATGAACAGGAAATTCTCGGATGTTGGTCATTAAATGGTTTCCAGATTGGAGTGCTGCGTTCGCGACTTAATGTTCTGTATAATATTTCCATTTCACGCCGACCTCTTTCCCTTTGAAACAGTATCAAACTGCCACATTTGTTGCATTTATTGCTCACATTTCGGCAGCCCCGCTGGGCTCCCGAAGCGAACGCCCGACCAACTCTCTGAGGCCGAGCTGGCGCATCGCCTCCCGCCAGGCGAAGCGCCTCCCGCCTGCAGGCGAACCGACGATCGATAGCCCTTCGCCAGGTCCGGTGGCGCATTCAATGCAAGCACAGCAGGCATCGTTTATTGTTTAGAGCGGTCAGAGTGACCGAAACTTCGTCCACTGGATCATCAGCCGATCTAACCTCCGTTCTCTTATGAGAAGGGCGTTGGGAAATCCATTTGCCGGCGCTCGGCCCCCTAAACAAACGGACGTTTCTCATCTATAGTCAGCCTCAGGCAACTGCGATGAGCGGATAGGTGGAGAATGGTTCACAGCTGTGACTAATTTCTCAAAGACAATCATTATGGAGTGTTGATGAAGCTATTCGACGATCGCTACGGGCACAAATTGACCCGCGGAGTCGTTCCCCCGTCACCCCATCAGCAGATCCAGCGACACCGATTTTTTTCAACTGGCCAGAACCCTTGCTGTGTTATGTCCCATCGCGGTTTCTATTAGGTGAATAGAAATGCGTAGGCAAGCCCAGAAAGACGGACATCCGACCAGAGAGATACATACCGAGAGACAGACACGCAAAAATACACTCCATCTACATTGTGCCCTTTTTGCTGTAGTGCATGGTAGGAAAGTGAGCAAATGAAGATTTAATCGCTAGCAGGTGTTACCGAGTAATTCACTCTCTGTCTCTATCTCATTATACGGACTTTATACATGGGACCCTAATAGGACCCTCTTTTAAACGGAGGGTCGTGTAACACATAGAAATTGATGCAGCGTATCATTCCTTCCGGACACCTAAGTACGCATATGTTTATGACATCCGAACTGGTTGATTGCACACAGCGTATGCGTTCAATGTCCACGCTAATATATGTTTATTTAGAAGTCGAGAACTGCCTTCGGGGGGGGAGGGAATTCGACAGAACTAATGGCAACAAAAATCGGGTACTTTGCATGTCAGGTCATTTATGCATTGTCAAGTATTAACGTACTTACCACGTGTGTAGTCTATAGTAGATTTCTTATACATGCATTATATTATATGATTCTATTTACTTTAATTTTAATTTTATAATTATATTTAATAAAACGATTAGAAGTATACGTATACAGTACATACAGAACGCATGTACATTGTTAACAGCACGGCACAAGTTCGATTTTCAACCAAAGACTATGAAACACTATAGCATCTCTCCCTACTGAAGACAAAAAATATATTCCCATTATTCATAGGTTAGAGGACGTCCATGATAGTATTATAGTATTTCCATTTTCTTCCATTTGTCACATATTTTTTAACAACTCTTACGCGTAATATGTAGGGAAAAGATGACAAGAATAGCCCGAAAAACAACAGCAGTGAGTTGGTATAGGACTGTAATGCCAGGAAAAGAAACACAGGCTACTGGGCAGCAAACCAAACACAGGATTTTAATCATTAAATAGTAGACCCTAATCGATATCTAAACCGTTTTCTGTATAATTTTTACGCAGAGACAAGGCTATATCTTCTTATGCATGTGAGAACTATCCAAGAACAGTAAGCTTATGAGCAAACAGATTACTGAGATTAGATTGCAAACAGTTAACACCATACTTAGCAAACAGAAAGACATACATACATACAGAACGATAGGCATGCAGGCACAGAGACACACTTACATACTTAGAGATCCTAAGTGGCCGAGTGGGTTGGTAGCCCGCTCTCCACGTCGGCGCCCCGGGTTCGCTTCCCGGTCGGGTCGGTTTATCAGAGATTAATTTCTCGGATCTTTACTGCGGGTGGCTCGATCGCAATATAAACGTGGAGTACAATACAACACAATACAACACAACACAATATACTGGGGCGCGGTGGTATAGGGGTATGTTCGGTGCCTTGCAGCTGAAGGGTTGCGGGTTCGAATCCACCTCAACGCCGCCGCGTATGGACCCTGGGCAAGTCCTTCACTCGCAATTGCACATGCGCTTCGGCGTGAAACTCCGATTCAGCGTCCGCGCAGTCGGGAGCGCCTCTGAATGGGCAATCTGGTAGAGGCGCTATAACAAGTGTTCAAATACAATACAATACAATACAATACAATTCAATACATGTACAGTATAGCCAGACACACAAAAACAGAAGCACAGCTGCTGACTAAATTATTTCTCTTTACACAGCTGTAAGTCTATAATTTTCGTGGCTCTAAAAATTTCTAGATTTAGCGTTGTGTTTTGTTGGTCGTCAAGAATCCGTCAGGGTCCAATGACGATGTTTTAGTCTCATCGCTCGGCGCGTGAGTGGGCGTGACCATACAGTACCACTGTGCATTTTTCATGACTCTGAAGAGCCGTTCCCTTATAATAACGCCCATATGATAATATTAAGGATTTATTGTCTCCGTAATATATCTGCTACAGGGCTGTTATTATCGCGATATAGTATCACAATACTTGGTATACAGTATAGCCAGACACACAAAAACAGAAGCACAGCTGCTGATACTTTTTTCAGTATCGCAACGAGTATCGCGGTAGTTTTATTTTATTGGCATCGCATGCATGTGAATTGCCGATACCTTTGTTTTATATCCTGTCAGAGATTATGAGATAGCCTACTCGTCACCAATACTTTTCCATTTTAATTTATATGGTTTCTCATCGGCTTAAATAAGTCGCGATCAAGAAATAGTGTGAAATAAATTGTTACGCTTCAAAAATGGCCTCTTAACACGTTTTAAAATACTTAGGCAATGCAATACAATAGTAATTTAGATCTCACCACGCATTTTATGTGAATAAACGTAAACTAACTTATCGAAAATTATCGATAAAAGTATTGGTTTTTGTATTGCATTACTTTTAAGAAATAGTATCGATATCGGTGTATATATATATATATATATATATATATATATATATATATATATATATTCATATACGGCTTCTAACTGCTGAGGAGATTGCTGCATGCATGCGTGGGTCGTTGAGGTGATACTCATTATACTTTAGACAATCGGTTTGAACGAAAGGTCCACCTTAGAGATATTCTGTTAAGCCACCATTATATTATTTTGTTGACGGATCATCAAGTGTGAAGTTTATTTATATCTAATACCTCTTTATGTCGTTTTCCGCGAAAGTCGCGGATTTCGAAAGCTCTATAGGCAGTATATTTCCATTGCGCACGATACCGTACCACATGAATACATAACATACGTATGTATATATATATATATATGTATGTATGTGTGCATATATTTATCTACGCATGTATGTATATACTTACGTGTGTATACGTATAGGGTATACATAAGCATGTATACATATATATGCCGTATATCCGCACTCCTCAATAACACCCAAATACATGTATACATATACCGGCCTGACCATATATACAGTGTATACATATCATCATATGTTATTGCATAATATATATATATATATGTATGTATGTATATATGTACTATCATAATGATTAATGGACCGATTTACTGTTCTGCCGATAAGCATTGTTTATTTCGATAATTTGGTCGTAAAATTGTCTTAATATGCATCAATTTGATCAGGCGTCTGTGGTCGTTGCTCGCTGCAGAATGAAGAGGACCTGAAGCAGCAGCAGCAGCTGGGACATAACTAAGCATCATTGTCTGCCGCTCTGCTCTGTATTCTGCAGGTGCCACGTTTTCCATCGCAGTACATTAAGTAAATAGACCATGTCCCCAATGAAAGACATTTCCAAGACAAAGCATTGCCAACATACATATGTATGGACATTGTAAAAGTAATTTACATAGCGCCAATTAAAAGAAACTCCTTAGAGGCGCTGAAAGACATTGTATGACAAAGTGCTGTAGAAGTTGAAGTATATTCCTCGCTCCTGTGTATGCAAACGATGCTTTGGTAGATTTTTACTCCTTGCATCGACAATTCAATGTAGGCTATTCATGTTGTAAATCTCCGAAATGTATCAACACCACATAAACGCTGAATTAAGAAGCCCGGATTATTCGTCGGCGCTATATCAATTCATGTCCACAGGAGTCAGGTTGTTTGTTTGGTCTGGTTGTATATACCAGGTCGGAATCCGAGGAAAATTGTGCCGAGATATGGAAATACGGTTGCATTTTACATCGCAGTGATGCTTGTGTTCGTGATATTGCAGTTAATAAATAGTTCAAGCCTACGGGCCATTGCAATGTACCATACATAAAAAGACTTATATACCGATGCTATACAACGATGTCTGACTCAGATAAGCAACATAAATGATTCGGTTATATGATCAGGTGCAGTGTATTAATTATGACTACAGACGTCGAATTAGGAGTTATGAAACTTCGGATATGTAATTTTTCGATGTTCATCATAATTATGTCAATATGAGACAAAGTTTAAACCAAATGCCTTCTATATGTGAACATACAAACATCGTATTATAAGTCAGAAAACTAGTTTCATTGTCATAAACTGACACTTCTGAGTTACTTCTATCAGCAAGATTGCAGGCCAGTATTTTTGCCGATATATGTACCATTGTACCTGCTTGTGTGTTTATGCCTGCCTGCACATACTTGTACCTGACTACCTGCATGTCTGCCCACCGCCTGACTGCCTTCCTGCTTGCCTGCCTGTATGCTTACATGTATGACTGCCTGTCTTCCTGTCTGCCTGCTTGCCTGCCTGCCTGCCTGCCTGGCTGCCTTCCTGCTTGCTTGCCTGCCTGCCTGTATGCTTACATGTATGCCTGCCTGCCTGTCTGTCTGCCTGGCTGCCTTCCTGCTTGCCTGCCTGCCTGCCTGTATGCTTACATGTATGCCTGCCTGCCTTCCTGCCTGCCTGCTTGCCTGCCTGCCTGTCTGCCTGGCTGCCTTCCTGCTTGCCTGCCTGCCTGTATGCTTACATGTATGCCTGCCTGCCTGTCTGTCTGCCTGGCTGCCTTCCTGCTTGCCTGCCTGCCTGCCTGTATGCTTACATGTATGCCTGCCTGCCTTCCTGCCTGCCTGCCTGCTTGCCTGCCTGCCTGTATGCTTACCTGTATGCCTGCTTGCCTGCCTGCCTGTCCGTCTGTCTGTCTCACTGTTCCGTCTGCCTGCCCGCATGCCTGCCTGCCTCCCAGCTTGGTTATCCATGCATAAATATCCAACTCAGGCCACAGACTGGAATCCAGTTTCGTTACTTGAGTCTTCATCGGTCATCAAAGCCGCTTCTCCCGCCTCCGATATTCGGTCAGTCGAAGGTTGCCATCTGCGTCCACTTTGGGATCGGCGTGGGCACCAGTGGGCGAGGAGGTCCACTGACCACCGACCGACGCCCGCCAAGGCCACGGGACGCCTAATTATCCCATCGAAGGCCACCGACGCACGCAGGGCCGCTTCGGTCCCTCCGATCGGTCGGTCGGGTGACTTCGAAGGCTAATGAAACCCTAAGCGACCTGACCATACTTTACTCAGCTGGCAGCCGCAAATTCTCTGTAATTCGCTTCAGATCAAAATAATAGAGGTAGGCCGAGAAACTATTCGAACGATCAAACAATTATCGATGCCCCGTTGACGTCGATGAGAAACGTTTAGAAAAGCAGGACACAGCACGACTGAGGTTTTGATGAATGCGTTTGATGATATTAAAAGATTCCCTGGCGCTAGAGAAATGATTCTCTGACGGAAGGTACTTAGGTCCACTTGTCTATACACAATCAGACGCCGATCAAGTGTTCAGTTCTGTTGGGCGTAGAATCGATTGAACTCAGAAAGCTCAAGAAACATTTTCAAGCCAGCTTTAGACCCGATGCACCTCTTTGGATTCTGTAAGATTGCCATGTTAAGCGCCCTTGCGAGAATTTTTAAAGGCGTGTTACAAGTATTGTATTGTATCTATCAATTTATATAGCGCCTCTCGCAGAGCACACCAATCAGAGGCGCCAGAACAATACATGCAATCAATGTGGTGTGGTGACCGAGCGGATAACGCTTCGGCTTGTCACGTCTGTGACCTGGATCGAATCTCGGACCCATCAATTGAAAAAGACATTGATGGAATTGTGCGTAACCTCGGAGACCATCCATCTTCCATTTGAGACTCCAGAAATCCAACGCTCACACAACTGAATCTGTTCTTGTTTACTTGCTACTTGTTATTGATACGTCATGTTTCTGCACGTTTATATAACGCCTTTAAAAAGTAATATAGACTAAGTGTTTCCTATTCAATTCATTCTGCATCGATAAGTCAGGATTTTGGGTCCTAATATTTCAAGATATTGCAAATATTGCATCAACTGTAAATAGAATTCATTGTTGGCACGTCCAACTCTTTAAAGATTCCCTTTACGGTTGACTTACGCTGCCATGCAGAGGATTTACGATTAAATTTATGGACTATATAATGTCCACATGTTTACAAATAAACCCAGGGCCTATTATTAATATGTCCGCGCTTAATAAATGAACGGTTATCATACAGTGATCAGTTACTGTCATTTTAGTCTTGTATTTGTCATTCAGTTAATTGAGATTAAACCGATCGCAGTTTCCAGCAACACGAGGAATCATTTTCTATCACTCAAGCGTGGGTGTTATTAATAAATCTATCAAAAATACACCGGGCAGTTATTGCGCAAAGCAGCAATAATATCTGGCGAAAATACGAGCTGATAATCTCCGACAGACTTTTACGACCGTTATCTATCGGTGGATGGATTTGTTAGGAAAGTCACCGGTCGTACGTTGACGTTTTGCTTGTTTTTGTGTTTTCGTCTGTTAATCAATATTTCTTCTCAGTTCCTGCATTGGCAATAAATCACCGATTGTCGTTCATGCGCTCTGCGTGGTTATTCAACGCCGTCAGGGCTTTGGATCTTTCTTGTCAACAGCGAATTAGTTCAACATTGACAGCCAGGCAGTAACGAAACGTAAACAGCTCCACACACGTACAGACGCATACACCTTCGTAGACACACACCCACACACCAACACACACAAACACCTACACACACCTACAGTAGTCCTACACACGTTGAACACGGAAACACAAAAACATAAAGACAGTTGCCGCAGACTGCAGAACACGGGCACGTTGCGTGGGAGTTGCAGACTCCCGATATAAATAGCAAATCTGGCGTTGATTGGCAATTCATGCAGCACAGCGTCTCATTTAAATGCAGGTGGGTGACTAATAAACATTCAGAATTGATCATTCCTCTTCTCTGCAGGGATGGAACACTCGAATTCTGCGCAGACACAGCGTCGCTTGGCAGTTCCATAGACTACGATCTGAAATGTAATGCACGATAAAAGCAAACTCTCATAACATGTCTTGAAAGCGCTAATGAACATAAACTGCAGTGAACGCGTTATTTTGGTCTATAAAGTGGAAGTACTTTTTCTGCTGTCCTATCCACTTCCACGTCATAGTTATTGTTTCGTTTAACTAATAGTATATAGGAAAGTCTCTGGAGAATAAATTCGAGTTCATGTTATAAACTGAAATGGCATTTCTATTCGTGGCATACAAAAATACTTCCTTGTTAGAGTCGTCGGGGGTTACGAATAAGTTACCCCAAATTAAGCAACCCCGAAATTACAGCAGGCAGAAATAATGTGCCGCACAAAGTTAGCGCTGAGTTTCATGATAATCACACAGAAAGATCTGTTTTTATAAGCTGCATTAACAGAGTTTTATTCATAAAGAGATTATTTATCACTATTAACTAGTTACTTCTGCCGAGCAGGTGTCTAAGGGACAAGGTATCAACCGATGGAGCACCAAAACCAAGTCGTAATCAAGTAAACATCAATATGACTAAGATACCAAACATAAGGTATGACGACAGAGACAGATGAGGTATACGACCAGAAGAAGATAGCTGATGCTGTCCTTTGAAATTACGCTAGAGTTTGTTACTTTAAAAGAGTTTAAGAGCTTCTATATGGCAAGTAAGTAAGCTTAATACACAATTCTCAAATAGTGACCAGAGAGACTGTAGTTTCCGTTGCCTCATTGTCATATTTATATAGAAATCTATGTATATGCACGATAGTCAAGTGGTTAGCCTGCTGAACTGCAAACCGAAAGGTTGGGGATTCAAACCCCTCTCAGGGTAGAATTCGTTGCGAAGTTTCTTATCCACTTGTGCCTTCCAACCAACTCAGCTATAGTGTACACTGCCCGGACACTATGGGTGGGAAGATTGGACAGCGAGGGAGAGGACTGGTCACCCACGCTCATGCATCTTCATACCCACGACGACCTCTCGAGGACAGTTCTTACGCTTGCGAGTTAGGTTATACAATGAGAATTGAATCTTGAATCCTGAACCGCATGTAAGTCAATCGTGGACTGTGATCTGTATCCCTTGGTTTATTCGTCACATAATGATGAATGTTCCAAATGATATCCACAGTGTAACGCATTGATTACATGCCTGTACGCCACCTATCTGGACAATCACACGGCGTCTGGCGACTAAGTGCAGTGATGATCTACGGCGCCATCTGTCGAATTCAATTGAGTCTTGACACACTCTGTACAACATGGACGATATATTATAACTAGAGTCTAGTATGTTGACCTAAATGGCCACAAGGTGTCGACTGGAGTCCTGTGGTTCAATGTTCTTGTCCCAGTTTGGTAAATTTTGCTACAGCCTTCGGAGTGTGACTGAGAGCATTCTGAAACACAGTGACAAGAACATATTTCGCGTTGTTTGTCCATCCATCTGTCATTAAATCCGTATTTAATCGTATGTGTATATTTCTGAATCGATGTACGTATATAAAAACTATGTAGGCCTATGCATAGTGGTATCTGTGTATAATGCGCATTCGTGTAGATACGTAAGTAGGTAGGTGATTAAGTAGGTAGGTATATATGTAGTTTGGTATGTGCGTGTATGTGTTTATGCATGCATGTATGTACAATTGTACATACGTAGGCCTATGTATGTATGTATGTATGTATGTATGTATGTATGTATGTATGTATACTGTATGTATGTATGTATGTATGTATGTATGTATGTATGTATGTATGTATGTATGTATGTATGTATGTATGTATGTATGTATGTATGTATGTATGTATGTATGTTTGTTTGCATGTATGCATGCAGTGCTTTGGTTCAAGAGCTTCTGCAACTAACGGTCTCCTAAAATATGGCGCTGAAAATTGTCTTTTATATCTAATATCCACTGCATCGCCTGCCATGAATTACTAGCATCGCTGTCTACGCATTCTCCTGCATCCTCTCATCAGTCAGGGTTCGAGCTCTCGAGTGACCTCATATAGCGCCGTTTTAATTGACGGACTTTCGTATCGTACAAATTAACCACAACGATCCACCATAAATCCTCTGGCTATGGTCCTATGGCTTTGGTCCTCGTGGTCCTTTAGAGGCGAACGGGGCTTCTTTATGGATAAGGACAAAAGAGTCGTTAAGTTCATCTCAATGCAGGAGCCCTGCAGTCGGGTACGAACATTCTACAATGTAAGATGGCCAATGAGTCTTATATGGGAGCGGTGAATGCGGTATATTGGACACTGATGGAGATGGGTCTTTCACTGATCTAAGCTACTTGGACTTTCAAAATACTCTTAGTGCATTTTTCATTGTATGTTTTAGCCTTTCGTTTATATTGCTCCTAAATCTTCGTCTGTCCCTGCAGTGTCTGCCTTCTCTCTTCAATCCCGTTGTCATGGTTTTATTAGCAATCTCATGGTCTGATCGTCCTGACCTTCGGACTTTCGCGTGGCAGATCTATTACCGTCAAATTTTTCTCTCGTTTCCAGCAAACGTCTTCTTCTCCTCTATGGATATTTCTGCTTGTCATCGTTTTTCATTTCGAACGCTATTCATTTCTGTCGTCTCATATCTTTCACTTTGCGTTCATTCATCTAAATCATGCTTTAAACGTTTGCAGCGATGACCACCTTAGGCTCAGTTTAAGCCGACGACGATGTGGCCGAACTGACAATAACGAATAGATTTAACGTAACGTAATGCGATGTGATACAATGTAGAATGATATGACGTCGTTTGATGTGAAGTGATAAATATGTATGTATGCATGTAGGCGTATGCATGTGTGTATCAATGTATGTACGTACGTATGTATGTATGTAACCATGCTTGTATGTAGGGCCTACATTTGTATGCATGTATGTTTTTTTATCAAGATACATAAATTATAGCGTTTTTGACAATTCATAAAAACGTTGAAGTTGTTATACATTTTATGGTTGAATCGTCGCACTGTTGCACGTTAGATGCATTTGAGTGACCTAAAGTCAACAGAGTGTTAACCATGCTACGTGAGCCTGTGAATTTCACTTGCACAACGATTTTGCCTATTAGCGACCATCGGCTGAGGCCTGAGCATTATGCCATTGGCGTTATAGAAGTTCTTGGATTAACGTTAGAATGATAGACTGATCAGACTCGTGAAACCTCTCTGACTGCATTCGTGTCTTCGAATCTGCGAGTGACTCAGCGTCTGAGACTCTGAGCATTCTGGGATTGGCTATGATGGTCTTCGGCTGTATCCGAAAGTTGCGCATTTATCAATCTACCATTCTACCTGACGATTGAACTTAACATGTTATAGCGACGTTGGAGTTCGTTGAAATCTCGGCAAAGTTTAAAGAATTCTATTGGACTCATTCCATTTCGGGTAAGAAGTCATCTCCCTTCCGAACATTCTATACACGACAACGTCCAAAGACCGCTTCTAGAAAAAAACATAGAGCATAATAAATATGTTAGTTAATGGACACCGAAGAGTCATAATAAGGTCTTTGCGTCACAATTAAATATTTGAATCGATCAATACTTCCACAAATCTAGCTGAAGTCTGATGTCTTATCAAACATTACATTACTACTCTTGAAGTGAAATTACATTATATTTCCCACTTTTACGCAGGCTAGGCATAAAGCGACACTGTATACACGTACATGCACATACATGCACACATGCACGCAT
>JACEVL010000390.1:470000-472500 GCA_020284085.1 Aporrectodea caliginosa
GTGCAAGGTCAGAGAGAGTCCGAGAAGGTCAAGCCGAGGAGATAGCACGGTGCTACGGTAGCAATCGTGGTGGTCGTGTGGTCTAAAGGGCAAAGATACAACTATTGGAGAGTAATTTTTAACTTTCTTTACACAAAATACTGTCACACGAGACTAAAAAAGAGTGTAGTAACTTCAAGATAGTGCTCATAATCAGCTGCAATTACAATTATAATTGCAATTACAATTACAATTACAATTAGGCTACAATTACAATGCTGCTTCTCTCCGATTACATTGATTACACTTAGATAAATGCTAATCCTGGCCGTCATGAAACAATAAATTTCTGCTACCTTAGCATCTGTTGTAATCAGAACAAGTCTCCTTCTCTTTAAAATTACTTCTAGGATCATCCGGTGGATATTCTCACTTTCAATGAAATATGGTTCAAACCGTCTGACACGCAACTTCCTTCATCTCGGACTTAGCAGTCTTTAGTATAGGCCTAAATACCGTTCCACTTAAATTGCACTACTCTACTGCTAACAATCACACATCATCAGCTCCATGGACAAAGGAAATGTAACTGCTTTTCCGTTACTTGATGAACTTTTGACTACATCTACTGTTCCTCTCTGATCATGTTAACATCTTATGCAGGTCAGCTCACTTTCACAGTCGGAATATTCATATAATTATTCAGATCTTACATGCCCTTGGCCTCACTTACAAATGCTCTGGTCTCATTATTATTATTATCATCATTGTTATTATTATTTATTATTATTATTATTATCATTATCATTATTTGAAATCATTATTAATGTTATTATTATTATTATTGTTATTGTTATTATTATTATTATTATTATTATTATTATTATTATTATTATTATTATTATTATTATTTTATTATTATTATTATTATTATTATTATTATTATTATTATTATTATTATTATTATTATTATTATTATTATTATTATTATTAACATTACTTGTTTTTGTTCTCCTTCTTCTTGTTCTTCTTCTTATTATTATTATTCTTATTTTTTCCGCCTGAGGTAGAGAAGATCCATCAGGCCATAAGAAACTATGCAACTGTGTTAAAAGTTATCGTCCCCATCGTGCTGATCAAAAGTGCCTCTGAATGCCACTGCATTAAAGCGCTGTGTACAAACGGATAGGCGCCGAAAAAGGTTATAAGACATAAGACATTTTATTGTTCCCCAGAACGAGTACACACAGTGTATGTGTTAATTTATACAGTGAATATGAATAACATCGAAAGGCAAATTATGACAGTAGTTTTAGGGTTCAATAGGCACACCTAAAGGGACAAGTCCCGCTGGACAGGGGCCTACTTACTAAGTGATTAGTGCAGCAAGATGACAGAAGTTGGTTGTGTTGCGTGGATGTTAGGGACATTGTTTGCATATATGTGGATGAATCAACTACAGAAGAATAGGGGAGAAAAACACTTTAGTGGGAGCAAAAATTGAGACATCATCTATATACGTACAGTTGCAAAAAGCACACCAAATGAAACCATAAATGAAACAGAAAAAAAACAACTTAAACAACATTGTTTAATGCATGTGCACGCAAGAGTTTTTTAAAATGAATAAGGCTCTTAGCAGTACGAATATTGGTTGGTAAGTTATTCCATAATACATTATTATTATTATTATCTTGGTGTATCATGTTGTGGTGTGTTATCAACTGATGAATACAGCTGGATGAAGAACGAGGCTCCATCGCGTTGAATTGTGGTTAGTACAGTATTTGTAGACGCAAAAAAGGCTTCCAATCATTTACATTTCATAGGATGCACCGCGCGATTTAGGTGAGATAATCTGCAGAATCCTCAAGGAAAACACTTTATCAATCGCAGATAAGCGGACAAACTGCTTGGAAGATAAGCTGACGAAAAGCGGCAGATCGTATATCAACGCAGAGCGTAGATCATTCGGATCTTCAGAACATCACTCAGGTCTTAAATGGCTTCCGACAACACAAACGTACGATACAACAAAAGTGCATTAGCGCAATTTCGTCCAAAAGTGGAAAATTACGTCAAACAGAACCTGTGCAAATCAGTCACCAATAGCCAGTGACAGCTTCAGTAGCAGCTACACTTCAAGGACAGAGTTGAGATTCAACAATGTAGTATTGTATAAAAAAAACACATCCAAATAATTATAAATATCTATCATTTGTGTTAGAGAAATCCTGCTAAGGCTATTACATTTTCGCCAGTGGTTGTAGTATTAAATGAAGTTCTACGTGCGGCGTCGCGTGAAGCGAACGAGCTCAGTAGAAACCAAGATACTATTAGATGGTCAATTTCAACGGCAGACTCACCTTTAGATACCCAAGCCGGCCCACTCCCCCAAGCTACCGTCTTCCCACTGAATGGCGTTGTATTAGCGCATCAGTCGAAAATATGCTAAACAGATAACTATGCCCGAAGTTACTAATATCTTACGCTGATCAGGCGTTTTACACTACTTTACAAC
>JACEVL010000390.1:477500-482500 GCA_020284085.1 Aporrectodea caliginosa
TCCAGTATGTCTCGAAACACGCGCCTTTTGGAATCGACCAGCTTTGCGGATATATGCTTTCGGTGCTCCGACGCCCGACGCCAAATGTATTAGTTTTAGCGCTCTACGGCACCTGTGAGATTAAGTTAGAGTGCAAACGAGTTAAATCCACCTCTTCCATACGCTAAACTGTAATGGATATAAACTTAATGGTATTTTTTCACAGACTGTTCTATGACCTATCGCTCGTGGCGCATGCACTTAAATATTCTGTGACGGGTGAGCATATTCCGGAGGAAGAGGTCCCTCTGGAGTCTTTGGAGAAATTGAAATAAAATCAAGATAACGATCTTAATGAATTGCATTGCACCAATCTCCATCTAAGTTTCGAAAACGGTTAAAAATTATTCTATAAAAGACCAATTGTTCTCTTGCAAGTGGACCGTGGTTCAGTATATCGTCGTCAATAAATGATTCGCTGCTTATAATTGTCTTCTTTCAGTTCAGTTACTCGTAGCCTACTGTTGTGACATCTATCATTCAGATTCGTTTGAATGATCTATGACTTGATTTAACTAGATGTATACATAGAAGATTCGTCTTTCTCTTGAGAATTATTTGACCTGCATTTGTTGTCTAAATATAGACTGATTTAATATGGCCGACCCTCGCGTGATTGATGGAAACCAAACGATCGTTGTCAGGATTGATTGCTTTAAATGAAGGCGTCCCAAAACAACAATAGGTCTATCCGTGATGAGCTCAGCGGAAAGTAATTTCCAACTGAGCGTAAAACAGGTTCGACTCCTGACTGCGACGTCATTTGTATGGGTGTATATGCTGTATATAGTTTGAGTTAGCTATAAAAAACCAGCACTCGTTTAAATGAACTTATCTAGAGTCACTTCTTGATAGTGTAAATTGGTGCTTAGTGCAACTGGCGGATTCACAGCACCCACCAGTCCTGGTTAACTCCGGATTTCAATTTGCAGGTCGTTTAATTTAAGCGGGGCTTTCCTGCTATAGCCAATTAAGCGCACATTCTGTGCATACCTCTTGCCATGTTCATGTTTAAAGCAGGTCAATGGTATTCTGAGCTTCTGGATATTGACCTCATTATGGTTTGTTTTGGTGCGCCATCCGTTGATACCTTGTACCCAATTTATGTTAGGCCACATAAATATCCCGTTAGTGTAGAAACTTATTTCGAAATTTTCATTCTAGCTAACTTGGCAATGAATGAATGTCAGGACCTTACATTGTCAGCGGAAAGATCAGGTGAAGATAGAGAGGTATGTTCACCCACCGAGGTCTGCCGAGGCTAAGAAAATGGCTAACGTTTCATATCATTGGTTGCCTATCGGGGCTAGCTTATTGAACTGTTCTTATTCTACTTCGTATGAATATAGATTGAAATGTCTTAGTAATGAAAAGTTCACATCGTGCAAAAGCAGAGAGGCTTGCGTGTGAATCATTCGTGTTTCATTAGAAATCAGAGGAAAGTCGCCAATAGATGGCGACAGCCTGCATTTCCAAAACAGAATTGATTCTCCTGCAGTCTAGATATGTCTGTCTCTTTGTCGGACTATCTTTACCTGTGTGTACTTCTTTGTTCTTTTCTTATAGTTTATGCTTCTCTGTCTTCCATTCCACCTGTGCCTATAAATTATCAACAGTAATCATAAATGACTTTTAGATTTCAAACTCGAATAGTTAGACTTAGACATGTAGATAATAGAAACCTATCAGTCGAGGAAATATACAAAGACGAGATCGCTTTATAGCTGATAGTTCCTTCTGTCGTGCTAGACTAACCATAAATAATTTTTATGGGAAGCCATACAACTGCGGATTTATTGTTGATGTATTTATTTGCCGTCTGCAGACTAAAGCTGCGTCTGTGACTCGTTCATCTCACGACAGACATTGTATTCTGTGACGGCGAAATGTCTCTTCGGATCTGAACGTCAATCGAAACTATAATTGGCAACGAGCATCTGTAGGTCATCAATTCAAGTTAATTATTTTTTGTTGTTAATGGAGGCACGCTTACTGTCATACTGATGTCGTTATGCAATTGAACAAAACTGTACGGCAAAGCTATCGTTTAGTTGTGCAAGACTGTAGCAAACTCATTATAAGTAGTCACACAAGACCACAGTAAGGTCATTTTCTTATTCTTATTTGTTGAGAATCAGCAAAACCGTTTTATATACATCTAGTTGGACAAAGTCATAACGTGTTATGGCTGGACAGAGCTACTGCGAAATTATGATGTAGTTTGGCGTGTAGGCTACTCTCTCGTCTGCACTGATGCCCATGGGGATAGGATGTACAACATTCCTCAGACATAAGTAGGTGCATGACTGAGGTCGAGACCTGACTAATACCGAAGACCTATACACTGAAGAGTAACCTCTGGTAAGAGCAGACATTTATGTTGTCAGGACGCTCATTGACGTACTGCAGTAGAGCACAACTACTGTGGTCTCTGGTCAGGCGGTAGTTTTTGTTCTCCTCAGTATCTGTAAGTAAATTTCCAGAGCAAAGATACTGGACTGAATGATCGACAATGGTGTTGGATTGTACTCCAGAAAGAAATTGAACAATGCACAGGAACGAGAGCTATTGGCTGATTCAGAGTAGGACAAAAGACGTGCCTCCCTCCAAAAACTGGGAGGACTGACATTTTTCATATTTCTCCTTATCACTACATCTTCTTGACTTTTAAAACTGTCTTAAAGTAAAAGTATTGTTCTGTCTTGAACAAGCGGTTTCAAAAAGTCTCACGCTTAGGCCTACTGTCGTTAGTTCTTGCATTAAAAATTGGCCTGTGCCGAAGTGAACAGATAACTCGTCAAGTTGACGCTGCGCTTGACAAGCTGGGAAACTGGTAGGCGTACATATTACGCAAGTTGTTTTTAGCTTTTGTCTTGTTTTACCCTGAGAAATAAATTACAAAAAGCTTCCGTCTTGTACTGTGTTAGACCTCGTGTCTTGGTCTCAGTTTCAGTCCTGGTGCACCACAGTTTTTTTCTCGGTCTCAGCCTTGGAACTCCACTGTCTTGGTCTTTTCGTAGCCTTGAAGTTTTAAGTCAAGCATGCGACATTGTATCTTAGACACCTACATGTCTTCGCCCCACTTACTTCAAATCTGAAGTCCACCCCTGAAAAGAAGGATCGTTGTTAGATCTCTACTATATTTAAATTCCTTTCACTCTTTAGAACTTCATTATTTTGTCGTTTATAAGCTGTTGACCTACATAGGTCCTACTATAAGCGAAAGAGGTAGGCCCTCGACTCAACTGTTCTTAATTATCAATAATTGAGAAAGTAGGTCAGTAGCCCCTACAGAGTAGGCCTATACCCAGTGGTGTTTGCAGTCTATTGTGTGACCTCCTTGTGCCGTCAGCGTAGAATTTGGAGCCTGTGAAACTATGGGCCAACATTGTAATAATTGCCAGCCCGGCGCTGATTGTACTATAATTAGTAGTAACTACTTTGTTATTGCTGCCGACAACGATCCAAACTCTTACAGTAAACACAAGCGACCCACACTCATCGGTTAAGCCAATCTTGTCGTATTCATCATCATCATCATCATCATCAAATTAGCATACATCAGGTTTTTTAAATGGAACGAAATATGGAACGAAGTCCCCGTAATCTAATTCAGCTTAAGAGACACATTTTAACCTCGTTAAATTTATACATTTAATAATATGCTTGATAGCCACTTTAAAGACGCTATATAAACAATGAGCTAGCGTCTAAAACTAAAACAATTCTATCCGGTCTATGATTTCCTCCTTCAAAGTCAAACTTTAACTGTTGTGCATTGTAAATTTCTAACTGATTCAGACTTAAACTGTTCACTGATGTTCAGGTCAGAGTTTTTAACACCCAGTGACTAACGAAGAGCAAATCGATTCTAACGTTCCATCATAATTCGATTATATTCTTCTGCATCTCACAAACACTGGCCCTGCTTTTCGTCGATACCATCCCATGCATTGCTTGTCCTTCTCCTCAATCCTTCGTTTAACTCGCTCAGTCCCACTCGGTCTCTCCACTTCCACCTCCATAGACAGGGCGCCTCAGCTTATTAGCCACTAATAACCGTGTCTCGAATGAAACTAGTTCAGTCGCCGATGCATGTGGAGATGATATTGGTAAAATCTGGTGAACGTGGTTACACACAGCATGGCAGACCCTGTCCTACGTTTGAGTGGAATCCGATGCGTGTACGCCGAACCCCTTAAGGACGAGGCCTCCGCCGCCGCCCTGATCTAAGAAGGGCCGCCCTGCGTGTCTCCAAAGCCCTTCAGAACATCGACAAGGGAGTAGAAGAACGCAGAAGAGGCGGCTGAAAGACTCTTCTTGTCTCGGCCTCACATAAAAGGTGTCTCCTCGTCGTCGTCGTCGTGTGCCACTAAGTGTGTGCGTGTGCGTGAGAGGGAGAGAGACAGAGACAGAGAGAGAAAGAGAGAGAAAGAGAGAGACAGACAGAGAGGCAGAAAGAAAGACAGTGACAGACAGACAGTGACAGAGACAGAGAGACAGAGAGAAAAACAGAGAAGCAGCGGGGATAGACAGAGACAGACAGATACAGACAGATACAGAGAGACAGACACAGGGACAGACAGAGAGACAGACACAGGGACAGACAGAGAGACAGACAGAGAGACAGAGACAGAGAAGGAGAATAGCATATACAACCAATGAGACGCAGCAGTAGGGCCGATGAACAAGGCGCCCGAACGAACGAACGAACACGCAATGCTGCAGTGACTGAGTCCGTCCGTTCATCGGCTGCAGACGTTGCTGCATAGTTCGACCAGATGCAGATGCAGCAGCTGAGATAGGCAGCAGCAGCAGGCGCCGACCATCTCCAATAGAAACCAACTTAGAGCATCATCACAGAGAAAGATCTGCTGTACAGACGAAGAAAGAAACTGCTACAGCCTTTGACGATACAGAAATCGCTGACCACTCTTTTAGGCCGACACTACAACTATCTG
>JACEVL010000390.1:487500-560000 GCA_020284085.1 Aporrectodea caliginosa
GCTAAGTTACGGCGACAAACAAAGCGAAGAAGAGAAACAAACAGACACACCGAGACAGACAGATAGTCAGACAGATATAGAGCGAGACAAAGAGAGACAAAGGAAGATATAGCGAGACAGACAGACGCCTGGAAAGACAATTTCAGGAATGATGGATGAGATAGGAACAATGGCGGCGCACTGCAAGACAACGAATGTCATGGACTGTGAGTGACAAAGACTTCGCTGCACGAAGTTCTATTGCAACATTACATCGACAAGACAACGACGTCGATCTCTGACCTTATGAGGAGGATCTCTTATATTAGCTGGCAAATCATATATATACATATATATATATATATAATTTTTCAGTTAGATTCTCCTGATAATATATATATATATATTATATATATGTATTATACAAATATAGAATATGTGCGTATATGTAGAGGAAGGAATTGAGAAAGACGTCTCGAAAGACTTTTCCCAGATGAATGATAAGAGAACAATGCACAAACGTTTCTGTATATATATATGTATATATATATAGGCTAGTCTCCCTCTCTCTGTCTCTCGCTCTCTCTCGTCTTATATGTAAATATGGCCATATCATATGTTGTATATATAATATTGCAGCGATGAACGACAAAATATGCACTGGATTTCATTAATTTCTAGTTATTATTAATTCATGTAAGCGTCTGTTTCAATGAGTGTGTCTATGCATGTATGTATTTGCGTAAGTATGCATGTATCTATATATGTGTGTGTATGTATGTATTTCCGTATGTATGCATGTATGTATGTACGTACGTACGTACGTATATACATGTATATGTATGTGAATTCATCTATCCATGCATCCAGCCATTGATCGATCCATTCATCCATCTATCCATAGAATGATCGACCTAGATCGAGCAATCAATTAATCAATCAATCGATCCATCGATCCATCCAAATACAAAAGCCACAGATGACTGTCTGAAGTGTGCAATCCGTTCCTGTCTTAGCGCTGAACGAGACACTCGCCTTCTTGTCCGCTCGCCAAGAACAGCGTACTTGTCGGTGTCCATGACGACCGCTTTTCCATCGATCAATCAATCAATCAATCAATCAAGTAAAGGACTTGAAAGGATCCGGCGTCCCTTCAAGGGTATCCGCTCGATTGAACGAGCCATGACAAGCAAGGTCGTCAGGGAAGATAATTCGGTTAAGTCCTTAGGGATCATTTCTGCCTCAGATAAACTAATAATAGTAATTATAATGAAAATGATGAAGATGAAGATGAAGATGGTGTTGATAATTATGATGATAATAATAATAATAATATTAGTAGTAGTAGCAGCAGCAGCAGCAGCAGCAGTAGTAGTAGTAGTAGTAGTAATAATAATAATAATAATAATAATATTATATAATATATTATTAATATTATTATTATTATTATTAAACGCTATAACGCAATCGCGTTCCGAGGCACTTTCGCCAACCAGGACACCGACGAGTAGGGTCATCTCCAGACAAATTACATCATATAGTAATCTCTAAGTCCCTGAGGGATCCTGTATACCTCGGGGCATAAAAAAATAATAATAATAATAATAATAACAACTACAACAACAACAACAACAGTAGTAGAACTCTAAACCATTGTAAATTGCTAAGCTGTTTAAATGCATACACCTTTAACACGATTTTGATCGACGCTGTATATTCGTTAGTTGCGTTCAGTCGCAGAATCTACGATAAGGACAGGATCTTGATAGTATTAGAATAAAGTAATGGTAATAGTAATAGGAATAGTAATAGTAATAAGCAGAATGATTTTTTCTATTCTCCGTATAATTATTTAATTCCGAGGGGTCTTAGGTACCTCGAGGCAAAAAAATAATAATCACAATTGTGCACTTAAAGAATCGCTGAAGATTTTCCAGGATGCGACGCTATATAAATAATTGATGATCTTTGTACATTCCATGAAAGCCCTAGTCTTGTCCTCATTATTATGTTCTTGGAAGAAATCCTTTGTCTGTTCGCGGAAGGTCTTATGAGTTTTTGGGGACTCGTGTCCCTTTGGCTGAGCAGAAAGTTCAGGAGAGACTTCCAATTAGCCTCATCGGCAGCTGCAGTCCAAAAGTAGGCCTACACGCAAAACGCCATCCACTGTCGCGATATCGGAATTGGTTCTAAATGTTCTTGTTTTTTGGTCTTTTCCATGAGTTAGTTCTTCCTCTTGTTTTCATCTTTTTGTTGTCGCTGTTGCTGTTCTTATTCATCTTTACCTTCTGCACATTTTTGAGTTCTTATATCTCTCTGTTTCTCTCTGCAAGTGAATTTTCTTGATGTTGATGGTGGTGGTGGTGGTGGTGGTGGTGGTGGTGGTGGTGGTGGTGGTGGTGGTGGTGGTGGTGGTGGTGGTGGTCGTGGTCGTGGTGGTGGTGTGGTGGTGGTGGGCTTAGTTTTGCGGCTGCTGAGTCAGTTCGCTTTTCGGAAGACCATCACATAGCAGGCAGATGGCTGGTTGACGGAACAGTTTACCGAGAAGACATTCGTTGGTCATCGACCACTGATCGCCTGGGAGTTGCTGTTCTATGCGGTCGAATTCAGTTGGTCCTCTTGAAGATTAGTTCTTTCGAACGGTTAAAGCCGAAAATTGGTTTGACGATGACCCTGGGGAATTGCAGGCGACAGCGTCGTTGGCCCAACCACTATAGCTTCCCATCCCAACAGCCATCCTTAGAAGATCGTTTCATCATCACTGAGCTCGACCAACAATAAAAAACGCAATCAACTGGGTTGAAAGGAAGGAAGGAAGGAAGGAAGGAAGGAAGGAAGGAAGGAAGGAAGGAAGGAAGGAAGGAAGGAAGGAAAGAAGGAAGGAAGGAAGGAAGGAAGGAAGGAAGGAAGGAAGGAAGGAAGGAAGGAAGGAAGGAAGGAAGGAAGGAAGGAAGGAAGGAAGGAAGGAAGAAGAAAGGAAGGAAGGAAGGAAGGAAGGGAGAGAGGAAGAGAGGATAGGGGAGGAATGGAAGAACGGGATGTCGAAAGACACCGCGGCTAGATGAACAATCGCACGTGGTTTGTTAAGATTTAGCTTAGAATCAGAAGTCATTTTAAACGTGCTCTCGGATCAAAATAAATACAGCTTTATAGCTTTCTAGAGTAGAAACATTTGCCTTAGTTGACGTTGTTGTACTTAGAGCAAGGATTTGGGTAACCCAGCCTGCTGCGCAAGTTTCTGATTAACAACTGTACTCGTTGTCGATTCTTACTCTTTTTGATGCGGTTTAGCCGTTGCCAAGCAGACCGTTAAAGGATACTCGATGGAGACTGGAAAAGATGACCAATGCAGCTAGGAACGCCCAAAACAATGTGCAAGCGTCTGATTTATCTCCATCCATCTGAGCGCATAGACAGTCCACTCTTTCCGTCGCCCATAGCTGTCGTGGTAGTGGCACTGGAGATGGACCGAGGGACGATGCTCCCAATCACGGGCGAACGGTTGCTAATGACTCCGATGCAGTGTGTCGCCATTAATGCGTCGCCTTTATTGCCAGCTGTAACTGACACTGTAGCCACACTGTCTACTCTAGCGCATGTGAGAACAGAATTGATACAGTATTCGCATACTGAGAAAGACCTAGTCGAAGCAAGAGTAAGGGTGGCGAGAGAGAGAGAGAGAGAGAGAGAGAGAGAGAGAGAGAGAGAGAGAGAGAGAGAGAGACACACAGAGACACACAGAGAGAGAGAGAGAGAGAGAGAGAGACAGACAGATAGACAGACAGACAGATAGACAGAGACAGACAGACAGAAAGACAGAGACAGAGAGACAGACAGACAGACAGACAGAGAGACAGAGAGACAGAGAGACAGAGAGACAGGGAGACAGAGAGAGAGAGAGAGAGAGAGAGAGAGAGAGAGAGAGAGAGAGAGAGAGAGAGAGAGAGAGAGAGGACTAGACACCAAGTCTCATATTCCTAGGCTAAGAAAAATAACACGCCATCGCGACTTCAACTCTATCCCCTTCCCTTCCCTACCTATACGCTGCCTTCAAACCCTTCACTCTCCTCTCCTTTTCGGTAAATGAGGCCCTCCCTTCTTTGCTTCTAGACCTATATCGAACCAGAATAACTCCTATATAACTACTACTAGGACTTAAAGACACACCAAATTCATTGGCATACATGAATAGACGCCCATACAAAAATAGAATGTATATAATATTATACATATATGGTATCTTTATATGGGAGTGAAATATGCAGATATAGTAGCATTGTTGAATGTGGATTAGATTTTGTGACGAATAGTGTGTCTTTGGCTCAGCAGGTATTTAGTTTGATTGCGTTCAGTGACCCTTTGCAGTTTGCCTTTCGTACGTGGATTTCTGTCTTTCTGAGCTTCTCACTAGTCGTATACTGCGATTGGTTAGACTTACTTGCTTGCTCGGTGTGTATACGCCCAGTCACTACTCCGTGACTTATTGCAGCGACCTCTCACGCATCGTTGTGTCCTTAATTAATCAAATCTGATAATTTACTTGCGCCAGAGTCACGGTACCAGGACATAAATTTGCGATCGCTTCAACAGTCACGCAAAATGGTCGATTTCGCATGGGACCGTTTGGAAGAATTTCTAGTTTACATTTGCGAAAGTCAGAGCAGGAAAGGGAAGACGTCTAGACATTCGTAGGGAAAAAACAACAGAGAATTGATTGCATTTTGTATCGACCATGATTTCAAGGAACAACAAAGCGATTTCGCAGTTAAACAATTTCTCTCCTTTTTCCAGAGGATGATTCATTAAACGGAGTGAGTCTTAGAAAGGTCGGTTGCATTGGCTATACATTAACGACCCATTACAATTCTTCACCAATAATCTATACACACGTCTGATACGAAATATATTTCAAGATATCGGTTGTAAAAAATTCCCCTGGGTCTGGTAGTCAATTTGCGATTTGTTTTATAAACTAAACTTTTGACCTTTCAGATTAAATGCGTTTGTAAGAATTTCATTGAGTGATGTATTTTACAGCTGTGAAATTCAGCTAAACCCAGACTCTCTTCTGTGTGACTTATGCGCGCTAAAGCGTTTCGTAATAATAATAATAATAATAATAATAATAATAATAATAATAAGTATAATAATAATAATAATAATATTAATAATAATAATAATAATAATAATAATAATAATAATAATAATAATAATAATAATAATAATAATAATAATAATAATAATAATAATAATAATAATAATAATAATAATAATAACAACAACAATAATAATCATAATAATGGATACGTTGTCTTTAGTATTCTGCTGCTTCTTGCTATTATTAGGCACTTATTAAAGAGCCATGAGCTAATGATCAAGCATCAATCGATGGCGCTGAGCAATAGTTAGTGAAGGACGTGTTCAAAGTCCCTACAAAGTGACCGTCTCAGGGGAGGTTCAAACTCGTAGGCCTCTATACTCCCTGCGTTACAACTTACAAGGCAAGCGCTCTAACGAAATCGGATAGCGTGTCCCACAATTATTATAGTCTGTGATCTGGTCTTAAAATATTGTTGAAACTTGTTATCAAAATTTGATTGAAGTTGAAAGTTTTGAAGTTTTAATGCTATTATCAATGCTTAACACTTTAACGGCGAGCATGTACTAAATGTGACTGGAACACCAGTGCAGCTCGTCGTTAAAGTGTTAATAGTAAATACTAGTATTATAAACGAGACAAAATAATAATCTTCGCAAGTTTTCTCTTAGTTTCAAATTACGCACTACCCAAAGTCAGAGTTCACGAATCCCCGTTGATGTATGTGCACTAGTCAAATAGCTAAGTTATAGGCCCCTATTGCTTCCACGTGTAATTAAATAGAACAGCCGCTGCATATCATTCTATGAAAGGGTGACCCACTGACCCTGCAAAGCAGGACCTTGGTCCCTTCAGGGTTTTCTTTCCCTGCTGTTCCCTGATAACCTTCATTTTTACTTGTCTGTACTTCATTTGAACTGATTTGTTTTGTTTGTTTGACGGGGCCAATAAAATTTATGGTTATGGTTATGGCTATGTTAATAAAAATCTTACTAGAAGTGGAACTTTGGCCATCTCTCTGCAGAAATAAGTGGATGAGTCATGGAGGGTGATCATTAATTCCGGATGCTGAACGGATGTTCAAATATGTTATCTCTCTGGTAGTACAGTCTACTTTTGAGTGTAAATCTATTGGAGAGATGCAGTAGAAAAGGAGCACAGTGAAATAAGGAAGAGAAAAGTAGATTGGTGAAGAAATATGACGATGATAAGAAGATTTAGGAAAAGGACGATGCTGAGAAAGAGAAGAAGAGGATCAAGTATAGGAACAAAGAGAGCAGTACTCAATCGTGGCTCGTGAAGCACCTTGTACGTTTACGCCAGGTGCAAGCATACTCATGGCACATGCACCAACAGCATTATCAGCATCTTCAAGATGCACATCAGAAGAATTGTAGTGCAATCAGCTTTCCACAGCTTTCTGCCATACAGCAATTGATGCTAACGACATCTGTAGTGGAGGAAGAGTGCAAGGATAAAACGGAAAGAAAGAGAGCTAAGTACGGTTTTGTGGAGAAGGGGACAGAGGAGATCAGAGGGAGGAGTGGGAAAAGGGGAAAGGGAGGTGGCGTCGAACATGAAAAATAAAAGAAGCAATCGAGGCACCAGAAGTGGACCAATTAGAGGAGGCAGAAGAACGACAGCCACATAGGATTCGGACCAGTGCAGGAATATGACTTTGAAGGAGGAGAATAAAAGAGAAAGAAGAAACGGAAGATGAGAGGAGAGGACAAATTGGAAAAGATATACTAATTAGAAAAGTCTTTGAACAGTTCGAAATCTGGGCAACTGGAACTTTGATATGCCTGAAAAGATGGAATTGCTGAACTGAAGGTGCATAAGATGGAATGTCACTGCAGCGTTAAACGAGAGATTTTGCCAGGTTCGTTCATTCATTCAGAGCATTTGTATAGCGCTTCATCAGAATAATTAATCAGAGAAGTCCCAGCCCAACCTGGAAAGAACAGTTTTTCAAGTATTGGTAGAAACTGAACATAGAATTCATAGCTGAACACTCAGACCCAAAGGAAAGCTATTTCAGTTGGATGACCCAACCACCGAAGAAGCGTGACGCTGCACTGGAGTAGAGGTGCGTGCCAAAGGAAAACCAATTCACCCCGAGCAGTGGAACAAAGATTTCTCCGGCCATATGACAGGGCAGTTATAAAATGGCATCGCTGAACCCAAATAAAAATCTAATATTCAATGCACTGGGAAATAGGCAGCCAATGACACACGTCATACATGAAATACGAGACATCAAATTCTGAAATGCAACCAGTAGTTCTAGCAGTTGCATGGTGCCATGCGCTCAAGCTGCCCATGCGCCCCAAAGGGAGGCCCAATTAGATAGCACTAATGTAAGTAGTCAATCATACTACTTATAAATTTATGGACAAGGATATGAGTAGTTTCATGATCTGTATACGTGGTGTAGCTAACACGAAAATTAGAGATGTTATAACATTTTATTCCTTTATTTTTAATCACAAAATTCTAGCTTCATAAACGTTTTCTTTATTTTACTAGACGTCGTAATATATATATTTTTTGCTCAGTTGATTCTTTTACTTTTGTTTTTAATTAACTCTGCATTACAATGATGATCATGTTGTTCAATCAATCAAAAGAAACTTGATTTAGCGCCCCTTCAAGATATCTACTCAGAGGCGCTACCGACCTAACTACAGCCGAAAAGAATAGCTTTCAGAGAGGTATAAAAATAACTTTCAGAGAGAGATATGTTCAAGAGTATTACTCATTTCATATTTATATCTTTTTCCTATTGCTCACTGCTTCTTTGCAGTAAAACGACGCCATGAAGGCGAGACAATTTGGCTCCACTACTCGTTAGACTACCGATGTTTCTTATCACAGTTTCCATGCTTCTAGTTTTTTGTTTAAAAATCACTTTTTTGACTTCCTTATTTATTTGCTCAACTACTATAAGGACAGCTAAAGAAAGACACAAAAACTGTGCGCTGTGTTGGTCATGATAGGTGAAAGTACGGTAGTTGGCGTTACCAATCCCACCACAAGTTCAAACAATCAATTAATCAATATTCGCTTATTCCGAGGTTACAAACTGGCACAGACGCAACTTGTCTGAGCTAACCGACCTAACCACGACCGAAAAGAATAGCTTACAGAGAGGTATAAAAATACCTTTCAGAGAGAAGAGGTATGTTCATGAGTATTACTCATTTCATATTTATATGAAGATGAATATCTGAAGATTAGGTTGTTGTTTCTATGTGCAAATAAGCGACAGAAGCAAAGATGACTAAAGAGAAATAGGCAATCAGCATATTCTTATACTTCACAATAATCGTCGTCGTTTTCGTGTTGTTTGTCGTCATTATCATCGCCAAAAATGTCAAATCATCTAGACCAGTACAATTAGACGACCAAACTATCAGCGCTTTTCACCTTACATTAGGGCTGGCTAAATGCAAACAGATCATACTAAAATAAGTGAGTATGAATGTTCATTGAAACAGGCTACAAATAAATTTAGGCTGAAATATGCAGACGGAGAAGCATGCTTAGTAGAGGATATAAATAATTCTAAATCTATGGTAACATCAAAATGGCTATGGGCTTACCATATACTAGAACAAAAAGACTTTTGTGCATATGGGTTGTACTAAAAATTAGTGAATACACTAGGAGTGGACGTTGAAGCAATCCATTAATGATTCTAGCTTACTGAAATTCAAATACGTAATATGCCTAATGCATGCCATCTGCCGACGGAAATCCGTTGGTTGGTTCCTCGTGTCTGCGTGGGCCCGTCACTGATGACTCTTTCAGCTTACTGTGCATTGTTTTGTTAACTGATGTAATAATTATATATAATATTATATTCGTTCGTAATGACATTTAACATCAAATTGGCTAGCGCATGCAGAGAGCAACTGTGAGTAGATGTCTTGACTCGGGCGCTATGTAAATGCTTAGTTACATTACATAAGAAATGATAAATTATAGGCTAAACTAAACATGAGTATCTGATCGCATCCGACTAACGTCGTGGCGTCAGCATCTGGAGCCGAGGCAGAGAGGCGTGTTATCGAACAAGCGTCATCTATCGTGAAATGGCGAAGGGCGTACTTTGCAGCTTTCATAGGATTAGGAGGCGGCTGACTGAGGAGCTGCTTGGCTGACTTTTCTGCGAATCATTATACAAACAGGACCGGAACCTGTGTACACTACTACGCCCTCATGTTTTGACTACGAACGATGTTGTTTCTAATGTTACGCTAGCAAAGAGAACGGTTCATGCGAGTTCTTCAGTCTTTATAAGGCGATGTAAAGCGAACTAACTGATCCTTTGTTTATCACACGAGTGGATCAGAAACCATTTCCAGAAGACGTCGTTTTTAAGAATCTGTTGAACTGCATCAACAACCAATGAACTTAAGGCTTTTTGTTCTGAGTGAACCGTAGCATTGAACGGAACGTTTTTCTTAAAAATAATTTTGGGCAAGTTTTTCTGCTGTTTTGCAGTTTTCAACATATAAGTACTCGAATTTCTTTCATTTTAGAGTTTTATTTAAGGTTTAGTGAGCTGTCAGATGGGTTCTATTCTGTATTTCTATTCGTGTTTATTAACTTTGTCCCATCGTTTCAGCTGTCCCCTTCGTCCCATCATCTCTGCCTTACTTTCCAGTCGGCCTACCGCAAATACCATTCTAATGAAACTGCGCTATTTGCCATTCACAGTCACATAATAATTAGCTTAGATGTATGAAGGTAAAGCAACTGCCTTCATTATCTCATGCCTTGCACAATGCCTTTGATTAAAATATACACCTTAAACACCTCGAACACTGGCTTGGTTTGTCTGGTCCTGCTCTTCACTGATTCGCTTTGGAATTCAATGCTCAGTTCTATTGGTTGCTCAGTTCGTCTATTTTGTTCCGAAATAAACTTAAGACTTAACTATTTCATCCTACTTCCCACCATAAACCGATTTTATGTCCCAGACCTATTAAATTTTGAGCATATACTACTCCAGTGGACTATGATTCCTGATTATGACTTCAATTGGAGCGACCATCGATTCATGCCTGGTGCCTTATTATAATGGCGCTATAGAAATAACTGGATTAGATTAAATTAGCAACGTTTAGTCTAACGTACGCAACGGTACTCTAAAGGAGCTATATCAAAGTCCAGGTAGATATATACAAGTGCAATTCGACCTTCCTTCGCGGTTTACATGAATCAACGATTAGTGTAGGTCTACAGACTGTTGCACTGGAGTTCTCATCAATAATATTCGCTTCGATGCAACCAGTTACGTCGGGTTGAGCGGTTGCTCTACTGTTATTGTCGAGTCAGACGAAAGTACGAACCAATCATCACATCAGGACCAATCACATGAGTCATGACGACTGATGTGTACGGAGGGGAAGCCTATTGCACACACGTACACAGTCACAAACACACACACACTCACACTCACACACGCACACGCACACGCACACTCACACACACTGTTGCTCTGTGGCTCAGAGCTTTCGTTTACTATTGCAACCTGGAAATTGTGGAAGAAGGCTAGGCTGGAAGAATTTCCAACAGGTCTGTCTGCAGAAAGTGGGATCAGATGGTAACTGCTTTTGCACTGATTGATTGATGCGCGGTTGGGAAAATCAGCTCAAAAACAATCCGTTCTCCAGATTTCAGAATTACTCCTGCTATTTATAGCAGCAACGGAGAATTCAGAGCAATCGAAAGAAGTCTGGCACTACCACAGAATTGTTTCTTCAGCAGGGAAAAAATGTTCGACCTTAACCAATATCGTGTCAAACTTATAATTAACTAGATGTCGGCCGTTAGTTGAAGTCCGACCTGCACTCACCTCATTTTACATCCTTCTGTTGTGTAACTAACTGTTCATATATACCCACACAAATGATCGAGTTTCATGCGCTGCAACGCAATGTACGGGCATTGAAACGTTGTATGGTGACCTTATTTGTTTATTTATTGAGTTTGAATCTAATACAAGGGAAAATGTTAGTTTACAATTACATTAAACAGACTGAAACGTGAACAATAGCAGGGAAAATTAAGCAACCAACTTATAGTAACCCGTACACGAACTTGAAAACTTGATAGGGCCTACTAATGCAACAGACAATTCACGAGGAGATGAAGCAGACCATTCGCTTTTTACTTATCTAGTCATCCCCGCTAATTTATTAGACAGAGATATTCAATCTTATATTACGTTACGCAATAAAACTGATGTGAATGTTAAGATGTAACAACATGTGATGTGATGAGATGTTTTTTTATTTGCGTGTAGCAATGTAATGCAACGTAAGTACAGAGACATCGTAACGCAACCACTTCTGTGACATGTGTACTGTGTTAGGTCTATACATGTGCGGCACGAAACATATAAGTAATTGAATAGCCGATGGTTCCCTGCGGAGTTATACACAGAGTGTCCTGAATCGAATACAAAATGCTATTTGACCCTTGCTACTGTTTCAGCGTGTCAGCGACTATTAGGTTGCCCTCCGTACTCCGTTCGAACAATGCCACTTTCTCCTCGGTGATATCTCATTCCTTTCCCCCGTAAAAACTTTTCCCCAACCTCCTCCCTCCCTCTTTGTCTACGCATACAGATTCGACTGACTTTTTGCCTCGAAAATCGATACAGGCTTGATTTGGTGGAATTGACTCGTAATTCCAGCTTTGCAGGATCGAGAGCCACAATGTCATAGGCCTATGCGTCGGGGGATTTGGTTCTGTATAGAACGGAGTTCTATCGTCAAATTTTACATATAATGTATAGTGGTCCTTTTTACAAAAATTCATTTAATAGTTCAGCTTCCTAATCGAATAGCTCCGTGTTGTATAACTTTATTCATGTTGCATGGTCTATTGTCTGCTGTCGACTAACCTAGTACAATTGACAATTTGAAAGTTCCTAACAAAAGCCATATTATAAATATGTTTTTGGTTATAAATTAACTCCTCGAAAGGATTTTTATCATAATCTGGTTTCACATACAAAGGACCTTTAGTTATTGAAAAGAATTGCGTCCTTGTCAAGTCCAACATATCAATTATTACCATAGTTAAATTCCACGCGTCAATTAGAGTATGGATTTTTCCATGTGTCCGCTCTTCTAAAACGGGCGATCCTGCCTTTCGGGTCGCTGGTCCACGTGCCTGGGACTTCACGTATTCGGGAAGTCAAAAGCTTTTATGTTAAAAAGTTTAGATGTACTTGCAACGTAATTCTTAGCATATGCAGTGGCATAACGAGGGGGCGGCCGCCCGGGCGCAGGACAGGGGGGGCGCAAAATTAGGCTTTAGAAAATTTAAAAAAAAAGAAATCAGGCAAGAATAGCTAAAAAAAGTAAAAAAAAGAGTAACTATTATGCATGAGTCTGGCAGGGGCGGGGGGCGCAAAATGAGGCTTCTGCCAATTTAACCACTTTTTCATGAAAAAAAGATGGAAAAGCAAAAAAAAAAGGTCATCAGAATTTTTGGCGGAACTAATTCTTGCCCCTGGGCGCACGAACCCCTAGTTACGCCACTGAGCATATGAGCTGACAATTGGCAGTGTAAAGCATCCTAGAAGTAGCTTGCTACTGACGATGCTATGGAAATTACAATTACATAATTACAATTACTTAATTACATAATTACAAATGCAATCTTCTAAACCGATTCAGTTACATTAGCGGCGCAGGCAGTGAATAAAAGTTGCAAATAACAGGAATAAGCATTATCAATGTTGGTTGACAAACCAAAATACCTTTAGGATTCGAGGTTGGTTAACCCAAATAATCTGACCAATTTAAGGAGCGAACCGACCAGGAATAAATTCCTGGTGCTCGTATCCATGCCAGGATGCGTGTTATGATCATAAATGTCCGATTTCGTTTTCTCTTGGTTTAATTTACACAGATGTGGGCCGTTGTTTCTGATTAGACTCCGACCAAAGCACGATGCAGAGACTATCAGCTACACCAATGTTAATTCGGCAGTCGTTAAGATAAAGCCCAACATATAATATATGTTAAGAACTTATATAGATATATATCAGTTATTATATATAGGCCTATATATTATATAGGCCTCTATATAATAACTGATATATATCTATATAATATGCAGATACAGAATTACAGATATAAGATATAATAAGTAATATATGTCCATATAATCTGCAGATACAAGGTACATACATAAGATATGTGTATACCTATATATTAAGCAGAGCCAGCTGCTTAATTCCTTTCTGGGCAGCGAGACTAATATCAGGAACTCATTTTCTGCCTCTCCTCGATCAATAGCTCTCAATTGACCCATTGGATCTACTGTGCATAATAAACGCCGAGACCAACCTAATTTCTGTCCATAAATCAGATTCCTTACAAGTTCTAGAAGAATCGGCGCTTTAGAATCCTCAAAGATTACATTGATCGAAAACCGAAGAAGCAATGACTTCTTACTTTCCTGTCTTGTGCGCCTCATTCTTAGTTTTTTTCCATTGTTCTTTTTCTTCACATCGTCATCGTCGTCATTGCCTATTATTATTATTAATTATTTTTATTTCTATTCTTGCTTATCATCATCACCTGTTTTCCTTCGCCATCATCTTCTTTTTATTCATATATTCTACCTCTTTCATTCATGCTATATCTTCCTCTTTATCATTTTCATATATTCTTATGTAACTCTGGAAACTGATGTGATTCGGGTTCTTCTGCTTCACCAACATCTGTTGTTCTTATTCTGTTCCTTCTTATCGTTCTTCTGCATCCTCACAATTTCACCCTCCCCCCAGAAGGATGAACAAAATTTTATAGCCCGTATCCTACTTGAAAACATTTATTAAACATCGACCTAATCAGGCCTTATCACAGACCTATAGAGAATCTATACACGATTGTAAACATGATGTGTCTATGCCATCCTCTGTCTTGAAAGAATAAACGAAAATTTATCGATTGCTTTGATTGATTCATATTAATTTTGCGCTTTCTATCTGTTTTCTTCGTCTGACTCGAACATCCCCAGGAGGCTGTTTTGTTTTTCCTGCTCAGTTTCATTGATGTAGGCTTCACTATGGAAGCTGGGTTCCCTACTAGCTGAACACTATTTCTCCTTCCATGTGCATCCTTCTTGACGCACTGTTCATCGATGTGTCTTGTAGCATGTAATCACACCTGGTGATATCAATAAAAGGTTTTCAGTTGAATTGATATTTTATCTTCTTTCCAAGAAAAGAAATCGACCTAAGGTTAATTATTTCAACAAAATATTTCCCCATTTTTCAGTTTTACGATGACCAATCCCATTCTGAAGTAGACGGAATATTCTCCATGCAGGCGGTATCATCTATAAATAACGAGGTCATTACATTGGAAGCTTCCAAGAACTATATGCATAGTTTGTTTATCTGACTTTCAAATATATATTTCTATGGTGTTGCGTCCATATCCACGTATAAGTATTTGACAGTTTTGTCATATTTTCTCATCCTAGCAGATAGATAATACAAAGAGAGTTTGACGAACACTCATTAGATGATGTTTACAAAACAAGTATATTTCAGAAACCGACGGCAAATGAAAATCCGAATAAAATATTTTTCCAGCTGCAATAGATGAACTACTCGACTAATTGGTATCAAGCTCTAGAGATTGTCACGGCTGACTTTAAGTAAGGCGTAAACAAACCCACCGCAATAGGTCAAGACACCAATTACAAGTTGCAGAGACCTAAGTAATTAACCTTAGAAAGCAATTCAGATGCAGCCTGTCATGCTCATGAAGAGGACTAGGGACCAGCCAATCGAAGCCACTATAGAAGAAGGCACTATGTATAATGTATGTATGTCTTTGTGGAACAGTTAAAACTCGTTAAGTGTCTTGATACACACATACATACATACGTCCATACATAATATAGCCTAGAATAACAACGTAAGAGGCCTGCATATTTGCAGTCAACAAGGCTTTGCGGTAAAGACAATCATAGCAAAGATGATCAGTCCTAGTGAATGCAGCCAGACACGAAATTGATTAATTGGGAGCAGTTATAGAAAGGGCAAGTTCTTGATTAGCCGTTCCCAACTGCAGCCGTTCAGTTCCTCTTCGCCGTTTGATTGGAAGCAGAGAAAATGAGAAATAATAAAGTAGAACTCAATCTTATGTCCAAAATCGAGGCTTTGCCTTATACGTAATAAGTCGGCCATTTTGGAGATGGCTAGAAGCGCCATCTGACGATAGGAGACTCACAGGAAAACCATAAATAAACCCACAGCCACCGACGAAGACAGAGGAAGGCAGAGAACGGCCAAGTGCGGTAGGAATTGCAATATCCAAAGCAATAGCTTGTCGGATGGATGCACTGGACCAACGACAACGACGGAGGCAGAATAGCAGACGTACAAGCAGCGATCCAAGACAGGCCTTGCGTGATCACGGTTCGAATGAGCTGTATGCACGGGCTGAGTTTGAGCGGCATCGTTTGATACATTGGTTGATGGTGTTTTAAAATACGTTAGATTGAACTCTTTGCACGACAGAGTCTTGTTTCGTCTTGCCTCACCTTGTCTTGTTTTGCCTCGTCTCTTTTTGTCTTGTCTTGCTTCGTCTCTTCTTGTCTTGTCTTGCCTCGTCTCTTCTTGTCTTGTCTTGCATCGTCTCTTCTTGTCTTGTCTTGCATCGTCTCTTCTTGTCTTGTCTTGCATCGTCTCTTCTTGTCTTGTCTTGCATCGTCGCTTCTTGTCTGTCTTGTCTTTAACCGTCTTAGCTCCGAACGTTGTCTGCAGCACGAGCTGTTTCTATTTCCTGTTATGTTGTCTTCAGCAAATGACGCGTGGCTAATTCTGTCCACGTCTTTATATTACCAACCCACGCAGTTCTCGGTCTTAAAATAGGTTCTCGTGAGTCCCGTCCTGGGTCTGGATCATTGCTTTTCGAAACGGTTGGTTAGATCCACCGAATCTCAATTTGACAAGTCTAATGCAGCAGTCCGTGTACAATGCACTTAAGCCAAATTAACTACAGATATAAGACGATTGTGGTCAGTTTCTATCTGGTATTCAGAATCTCCTTTCGCAATTTGAAATTCACAGTTCGATATGACACCACTGAGAGCTGAAAAACATTCCAGGGTTTGAGATCGATATAAACGTGCGCACAGTTATGTCATATTTCACGTCTTAGCCCGTTCATTGACGTTTGTAATCGGGCTCTGTGCGTACAACTGGTGATTGGTCCAGTTTTCTCACGTTCAATTTAATTGCCTGATTATATGAAGCCATGTTCAACGACGGCGGACAATAGTCGAAGAATGTTACTACTCCATTTCGTCGAAACATAATCATCATCATCATCATCATCATCATCATCATTATCATCATCATCATCATCATCATCATCATCATCATCATCATCATCATCATCGTCATCATCATCATCATTGCAGCTCTCAGTCCCGAGTCGTCCAGAGATGTCGGAGAAAATTGGATGGCAAAGACCCTGTTTTTGTCGGATTCCCAGAATATGCAAACTAGGCTGTGGCGTTTAACGGGCTACTTTATCAGCAAACAACCGCCTCTGATGAATTACCCTGCAAGTCGGAGCTTAATTTCCCAAATTGCCGACTTAACTGCAGCCGAGGCTCCGGCGTCGTCCTCTGCTTTATTGCTGCTGTCGTTTAAAATTGCCAGGACCTTGAAGAGAAAGAGAGAGAGAGGATGAAATAGAAACACAGAGACAAACAGAGAGGCAGGCAGACAGGAAGACAGAGAAACAGGGCTGGTGCCAGTTGGAGAGAGTTTGCATACGATAAGATCATCCCAACTTCACATAGATTATGATTTCCATTTCTTATTATGACCATGTGCATCACCAAAGCAGACATCGTCATATCTGTTTCTGTGCATCTCTTCCTACGCTTTGTAGTAGGCCCTATATGATATATGTAGGCCTATATGCACATATCATGACGCATGGATGTGTATGTGTGATTTTGGCGATATTTATATGCATTAGTATGCAAAGACATAGAGAAAATACTATATATAAATACATTGTCTGCTCTTAACAAGGATATTTCGCAAGTCATATAACCTATTATCTTGTCTGTCTCGCCTCGATTATGCCAACTCTTTTTCGCTGGTGATTCAGATCTTAAAGTCAACAGCCTTCAACGCATTCAACATTTCCTGGCTCTCATGGTACTGGATTCATGTTCTCATACCAACTCTTTAAACTTAATAAATCAGCATAGGAGCTGGTAAGGTGAGTTTCGTTGAGGAAATTCGAGGATTGTATGGAATATATAGGAGAGGAATTCTGGAAGAGGTAGGACTTTAATTTGAAGTAGAAACCAAAGGCTGTGAAACTCGAAAATCGACTGATCCGTGACACGGCTCAACAATTCCTCCATTAAATACACAAGTGCAAGTGCAATTTGCTTTTGAAGATTTTAAAAGCTAACTTAAAGTTCATTTTTTAGAAAATAAGACTACTTGCGTTAACAGAAATAGACGTGCGCGCTACCGAGTACGTTACCATTAAAGTTTATGCCTATATAGACCATAACCAAACGCTAGAAACAATGCCAGAAGTTCTTATCTGCCTGTAAAGCTGAAAATAATTCACTGTACATAGGAACCATTTAATAAATGAAACAGTTCAACCACGCGGTAAGTCCACTGAATTCCTGGTAGATCCGTCAAGATGGAGAAGGCTGTGCGTTGTTAATGGAGGCAACTGGAGAGAGGCAGCCGACGGCGGACAGGGAACTGGAAAAGACAGGTCCTCAGCCTGGATGAGAAATGGGAGAAGCAGCAGCCGGAAATAAGTGGATAAGAATATCGGATTGAATTAGCGGAAGGTATCCGTAGATAACGAGGAACGTTCTGGAGAAATCGTCGATTTCCCTTGGGCCGGATTTAGCTGTCAAGATGTCTGAGGTCGGTCATTTTCATGGCCAATATCCCATTACAGTCATCCCTCTGAAGTACTTCATCCTATGGCTTTCTCTCTCTGTCTCTCTGTATCTCTCTTTGTGTCCTTCTGTATATATCTGTCTCTCACTTTTAAAACTGTCCACTCTGACCTTTACTATTATAAAAAATTTCTATAGCGCCGTTTGGAATCTCTCTAAAGCTTCATTTAAGTGTGTAGTGTGTGCCTTTTAAGAATGTCTCGAAAGTGCGCACTGTAATGGGAACGTTCACGTGACTGCCATACTGTCGCTATTCACATACAGGTAGCGCCACTGCTTTTGCGGATGTTGCTATTAATAATTCATCAGGATTTAATAAGTTACAGAGTGTAGTTTTTGTTTGCTCTATTTATATATTTACTCAGCGTTTGCTTTTTCAACTTAAGTGGAAGCAAGGCGCCTTACATTTGACCTGTATAAGTATGGTGCAAACTTACTCGAGGTATTCTGGAGGTTGATAGAACCGAGATGTTTATGTACTCTAGGTGCCAATAATTATAATTGAAGTACACGTGTTCATGGCTTCATACTTGGAAAAACTTAAGTAGGCTAAGTAGTGGTGCAGGTAAATATTTCTTTCCTAACCGTATTGCAAATATCTGGAGCGAGGTACCTGCATCTTTGGCTGAGACTCCATCATCACTAAGTCCAAAGTTCAATACAGGAATCAATTAGCCGTGTTTAACAGAGATCTGCAGTTAGTAAAGAATTAACGGTCATAAGTCATTTATATATTTGTAGTTTTATTTGGGCGCTTTTGTCTTGTAATTTGCTAATCAAGAAACTGTATTTCGTTTTCTAATTCTTTGTTTCTTGGTATTATCATGGTATTATTAATGTCGTTGTTTCGTTATCTTGTATATTTCATTGCATTCAGCATTATCACTGTCATTGCCTTTTCTTGGCTTCTTCGTGGCCTGGGTAGTCATCGTTCATCCTTCAAGTCTTTGCTAATACCAGTCATACATATTTATTTCTTTTCTTTCTTCTATATAACTGTATTGTGCAATATTCTAATAAAATGAAGATTGATGAGTAGCGTACATCCCGAAGGGGCACTTGGAAGAGCTCACTAAAATTCGCCACTGAAAATAGCCATTTTATCGGAACATCAAGATCGACAATGAATTCACAGATATGAATGACTTAGGGGACTACTTAAATGGATCGGAAGAGGGATTCTGAAAACGACAGAGATTAATCAGAAAGTCGTTTATTTTCTGAATCAATATAGCTTTTTGGAAGACGAAAACTGAAATCGACTCTCGCAGTGTTGTCATATTTCAAGTAATCTCCAAAGGACGAGACATCGAATAATAGTAAGACACAAATCAAGCCAGCCATTTCCCATCGATTAAATCCGTCCATGTCCCAAACCGATTTTACCCGATATGACAAATTATAGATAGTCGATATAAATAGGTCGAATTCTATTTAAATTAAAAACACCGAAGGACGACATCTTGCAACGCAATGGGCAAATTTTATTCAAAACCAAAACATTACGAGTATATATATAGTCAGTTCACATAAATGTTTTTCGGCTATAGGGTATACCCTAGCCGGATACAAAAAAATTACGAACTGACAAAGAAAATTTAATTGAAGAGTTCTAATCCGTTTAATGAAATCTAGGGTCCCTCATAACCATCGATGACAGGCGCTGTAACAATTTCACAATCCATGACACTAAAGAAACGAAATTCCGAGAAATTTAGATCTCCGTTCAAAAGTTGCAATATGAATGTCTGGAAGTTTATTAATGTTTCTGTTGTAATCTAAATTCTTCCTATGACCTTGTTAACGTGCAGTTTTCTGGGGATCGCGGCTAATTAGTTTGATCTGATCTATGCGTTTTGCTTGACCTTCGTAGTCTGCCTTTCTATGAGTGAATTTGCTTAGGTGATTCTGTCGCTAAAATGTTTTTTTTTACCCTGGGTGGGTTTCATGTTGCCCAGCGTAGAACCTAAGAACCCTCTTCTTTTTCTGGTTTGGGACAGACTCAGACTTTTCTGTTGGGGGTGATCTAAGTCGACTCGAGGAGTATCACTGAGGTGGCGCTATAGAAGTTCTGAGATAAGATGACAGAAGAACAGTGATAATCCGTAGAATTTACACGAACATGTTCGCCGTATTTTCTAACCGTGTGTAATCGCACAAATGTAATTCATAGCGTGAGTTTAAACGAAGCTGGCGCAACATCCACGGCCAGATCGATCATGTCGGTGGCTTAAGGTCTGCATCAACACCGTCGTGATGTAACCGTCAAAAGCCAGCAGTGGATCCATGAGTCGAAAGGGGAAAAAAGACTGAAGAGCAGACGCAGCAAAAACACACGTGGTAGACGAAATTAGCGAAACTAGTGGAGATGGAAAGTGGGTCCGTCTCATTGTGCCTTGGAACGCGCGCCCCTGGAGAATACACCCTCTCCAGCAGACGACCCCCATCACGTGACGTCAACGGAGGACGTCGAGCGAGCCGGAGAAGGAGGAAGGAGGTCGAGTGTTACTCGGAGTGGCGCCAGCCGGAAAGAGCCGCACTTGAGGGGAGTCGACCGAGATCGTGATGCATGCATCTGGACATTTATACAGCGCCTTTTAGGGCAGCAGAGCCGTTCAAAAGAGATGCGACGACGTCAGAGTCGATTGATCATGCCGAATCGAGCTCATAAGTGTCACCATCCGAGAGCACACACACACACACACGGCTGGCCTAGCAGCAGCATTAATCCCGTCCGCAGGCAGACGACCAATTACGTTGCCTGGCGTTGCTATATATCGGACACACGCAATGACGGCGTTCCAGATCCTCCTCGTCAAGTGTACGTATCCGCTGCGAGGGGTTCTTTCATGTCTGGTCTTGTCATCCACTATGCGTCCACTCGCATTTACATATTCTATGTGTGGGGGTGGGGGATTCCGTCTGCAACCTTGAGAAACCGGATTCGGACTTGAAAGAGTTTTAAGGCAATAAGTGCAATTCTGTAAGTCAGTTTCAGGGTACTTATATGTCAAGGTTTATCATTCTGTGTCAGTATATTTTTTGTCGAAAAAAGTCGAATTATCCTTACATACAGTATATCCTATATATATATATCATGTAGACTTGTATGTATGTGCATGTAATCATAGGCTACAGTGGTGGTGGTGATGATGATGACGATGATGATGATGATGATGATGATGATGATGATGATGATGATGATGATGATGATGATGATGATGATGATGATGATGATGATGATGATGATGATGATGATGATGATGATGATGATGATGATGATGATGATGATGATGACACGTCAATTGATTGGATACTCTTTATATGCATAATGAAATTACGTGTAAATTTGAATTTAGACGGGTATATATATAATTTCGCAACGATAATTGATCAAAATGTATCATGTACGTGTAGATATTGAGCATCTCTAAGCTTTATCCAGTGATGCGTAGCCTTCAATCAGTCGAACTGTATTTCCATCTGGAAGCCTGCATGGTCTGTGGGATAAACAGCATGAAACTTGTTCAGTACCATGTGAGTCTCCTTATCCATTCCGGATTGGAAGAGTCAATCTCACGGTTATAGAAGAAGTCTTCGAAACAGATGTTAGGCACCGTCGCTGATAAGATTAAGGACAGGAAGCGAGATGTAAGCAGGGAAGGAAAGTGCGGGAAACGGTGAGAGGAAGATATAGGAAGACGGACAGAGGAAGGGACGGAGAGAGATGGGACGGCCTGGGAAGACAGACAAGGCATCTGGAGGAGACGACATGTAGTTAGTGGTTGCTTAATCTGATCATTTGTCTCTCATTGATATTGAAGACACGTTTGAGCCGCGGCTGTATTCACTTGTCGGCGGTTGAAGGCGGCGGCAAAGGCGGCATCGTATACATACGACCGGAACAAGGATGGATCGACTCTCATCATCCACCCTCTCTTCTTCAGACTTAGCAAGCCGCGAGAAGGCTCCTCCACTACATCCGCCCCTCAGTCGGTCGGTCGGTCGGTCGGTCGGTCGAACAAGTAGTCGGAAGAGTCTCGTCGAAAGCCATGTGTTCTCAGGCAGGCTTAGACTCTTGCAGAACGAACTTCAGAAACGAGATTAATGTGGCTGGAACGTTCAGAGGCATAATTTGTCTGGCAACGTTGTTTGATGTCTGACCAAACAGTTGATTTTGGCACCTCTGCATTGTGTACGCCGCGTGGCTAACCAGCACAACCTACAAAAGGCGCTTCATAAGTGCACGGTTTCAGTTAGAGTTACAGTTGTAATTCCACTACAACAGAGCAATCTATTTATGTTTCAACAGTGGACAGAGTCAGTGTGGCAGTTCAAGGCACACAGAAAATGAACTGGTTGCAGTTTATCTACTATCGATAGCTGTGCTGTGCTGTGCGTATATGATTATGGTAATCGTACAAAAGAGCTCTTCAAAAAACATCGATGCGCTCCCGATCTAAGAAATTAGTCCGCAATCAAACAGAATGGCTTTCAACTGTTTTCAGGTTATAATAAATGAGAAAATCACCAGACAATGTATTCCGATAAGCATTCTAGTCTGAGCGGTTTCTGTCTTACTCAGACATGCTTTGTATGAGTGAGTCGTGAGAAGAGGAAGATAACAGGCGGGTGCTCGACTTGATTGGCCGATTTAAGACTTGTACACCGTTTTACGGTCTGTGGACAAGTCGGACGGCGTGTTTCCATATGCAGAGGCCATGCATAGACGGTGCTTCATAGAGTCGTGTGTGTATATGGGTGTTGATGTCGATCTGCTCTCTCTGTGTGTGTCTGGTGAAGTGTTTACCGCGACTGTCAAGACTTTAGAGTCAAAAGAGATGGCCTCTGCTTTACAACCGGGTCCAACTCCAGCTGTTTTGTCCGCCATAACCATTCCGCAAGAGACAGATATAATATAGACAGAAAAACACATAGACAAACGGACAGAGAGACACACATGTAAGTACTTACAGATAAAAGGACCGGCAGACAAAGAGACATAGTATGACAGACATACAGGCAGAGATATAGGCAGCTAGGAAGACAATCAGACAGCTAAACAGATACGCATACTAACCGATAAACTGACAAATAGAAATACAGATAGAAATAAAGACAGATAATATGTTATCTAGACACACAGGACAACACAGGTAGGCAGAAAAACAATAGGGCAGTCAGACAGACACACAAACAAACACACACAGAGAATAATTTGTCGGAAAAGTGGACACCACTGGACAGCGAAGAAGACATTTACATGTAGGAGCTGATGAAAGTTCAAAGGAGTTGTTTCGGAAACAAGTAACGTTATAACTTAAAGTAAGTGAAACGGACAGAAGAGGTCGGTGTGGACGATAAAAGAAATCACACAGCAACACACAGGGACAAGAAAAGGGAGAACGGAAGATAGCTAGAGAAACGGATAGAGGAAGAGTAACCAAAGGAAGAATAATAGACTATACTGTAAATATAGACGTACAGAAAACGAGCCGAACTATAAGCGATAGGGATATGGAGGTTCGGACGCACCTTTTCTACCTCACAGACAGCAATATGTCCACAATGCATGCTTTTAAGAGATCCTTAAAAGACTCTACAGAGGAACTCAATTGTATACAGAAGGCCTCTGCATAATTATCTTCATTCAAGGCGTGTAACGACGAAGAGCAGACTGCGTGACAAGACAGAAATAGAATGTGTCTGGTCTGATACAATCATTTCAAGTGCGGCCACTTGCATTCTTATCTATCTGCGTTTTTAAGTCTTAAGCTAAATCGCCGAGAAGTGGTCCAACTGTTAAAGCAATTTCTGTTTCCAATCTACTTCAAACGCATTTTCACCTTCTATATACAGAAAACACCACGAACATGTGCCCTATAAGGTCTAGCTGCTTGGCCGAGGTCTCGCTTTTCTTAAGCGAGTCAGCAGTTATTGTGTGTTTGGAAAGAGAGACTGCAGTTGGGCAGGAAGAGTTGGTACAATGTCGTAATTGAGTTGACTCTCTACAATTAAGCAACTCAGAAAATCGACTGCATGTAAAATATAAATGCATTGCACCTATGACAACTTTAGAGCACTTTTACAGGAGCAATCTATACAGCACCTTGCGATTCTTTTAAGATTCGCTATTTAGGCTTATTGTCAAAAGATTAATGAAAGTTAAAGATGAATAAAGGATTTTAAACTGCTTTTCTAATTGTGAAGATTCTAAATATCATAAGCATGCTGTATATAACTACAAGTATTTGACTTCCAGACGGAAAGAGTGAATGTGCTTGCAAAAATAATTTGACGACTCTCCTGACTTCTACTGCGCCCCTATCACTATCAAGAGACTCGGTGTAGTGCATTTAAAACGTTTCAAAAGCGCTGCACCAATGACTATCTAACAGATAAGTGCGTTTTCAGACAGTTTGCAAATGTATGCAAGTCAAAAGGAAACAGCGCGTAGATATAAGGGGAGACTGTTCCGGGAGGGTGGTCCACGACATGAGTTGAAATATCACGTCTAGCGACCGACGACTGATGGACAAAGCAACAGTAGATAGGTCCTAGTCACTTGAACTGAAAGTTAGGTAAACCGTTGGAGAAGTCTCTGCTCGAAATCCGATGGTTCAGATAAACTTCGTCAGTACCGATCCTAACCACACGAGTGCTTGCTGTCGACAGACATGACATTTTGCACGGGAGCTATACGTTCTTCGTATAGATCCTTGCCACGCTACCTGCTATCGTACGGGAGCCACACTGACGACGGACGATAGTAGTTATATTTCGGGATGTTGGCACCACGCTGACTGCCCGACGTAATTTGGCCATCGACGCCATCTGCTTCCAATTGTCTTCGACACTTCTTGTACACACCGTTCCGTCCTTCCGTCCGTCGGAGAACGTGGCCGGCCAGTTCCTCCTCGCCTTCTCTCTCATGATGCAGATTCCGACCGTCCGTTGCGACCGGGAAGGGAAGTGCACTCGCCGCCACTCGAGCTGTTTGTTTACGCTGGGCAGAAAGAATGAGAGACAGGCGCTAGAGCGATAGAAAAATGTCGACGAATAATGGATTCAGTTCACGTATTCGACCGTTCGTTGCCGCCCACGAAGCCTCGGACGGACACGTCTTATCATCGTCCTGAAGGATCCCTAGACAACCAGACTGAACTCCCCTTGCCCAACCCCTCCTCACTCGAGTGCAGAGGTAACATGGGCTGCCGAGCATCGGAGAAGCTTTTAATGAGCGTCGAAAACAGTTCGGATGAGTGATACCAATTCCCACAAATATTGACTCTAACTGAATGCCTCTGTTTTTATAAACATGTTCAGGGTGTATTACGAGAATCTGGTTTCCTGGCTCATTAGGAGGGGCTCAGAGCACGCAAATTCATTTGTGATCGGTGAGACCAGTCCTTCTAGACAGATGTGCCGAGTTTATAAAATAACAGCTGTTATCTTCACCGACGTAGGTGAGTTGGTGAAGGCTACAGGATATATAAGGCCGAGCGGGTGTCTTGTCTCACAGTTTGAAAGCTGAACTCACTGAATAATAAAGGCGAAACTGATATCAAGAAATAGAATGTTCTCTCCTGCATGGCTTTTGAGTACACGACCTCTACAATAATCTCAACTGCAAATTCTAAAACAAGACCGCATTCTCAATCTCAACCACGAATCCGAGAGACATGCAGACATGATACAGAGGATAAGCAATCCGAGAATGATGAGACTTCAGCCCTATAATATAATCACTAAAGCCCGTTCACGGGATCCTTAAATGACGTTGTACTGATTAAAACGGGCAACTGTGGCGAAGGATCTCATCGGACAAATTCATTGAAAATGGAGCAGGGTCGAGAACGTACGGTTGCTATAGAAAAATATTCACTTTCACATTTTTAAACAATTCAAAGAACATAACAGCTAATAAAAAGATAACCAGACGTGAAAACCCTGTACCAATGGCTGCCAGCGGTGTGTAATACCAACCACCATTGACCTTGGCATGGAATATGATGAACCCAAATTAAGAATTCTATTAGGTAAAATGAAGACACCACAGTTAAAACATACAAGTTTGGCCACAGATATATCATCGTTCGTCCGCTATTAGAGGGGACCAACTTCACAATAACTAACATCCTTTTTCAATTCCGGTTTAATAAATAGTGCATAAAGGTCCATTTGTTTACTTCAATTGGAACGAAATGGCAGAAACGCTTTAACCTGATAAAAAAAACGTACGAGCAAGACTAGCATAGGAAGCGCTGTTGAGAGATGCCTGAAAGGCGCTATATTAAGTATCTAGATTACTAATAACTTTAATGTGGCCACTAATGAATAAATTCCATATGATTGATTCAACTGCCAGGATCGAAAACTGTTTGTTAATAGCAGCTCCGTATGATGTCGGAAGTACGCAAAAGTCACAGGCAACTGAAGGCATTATATTCGGCGAAAGTGATAAAATAATTTTTGGCAATATTCTTTCCACGAGCAACGTTAGTAACTTTTCTCTGAATTATAAATCTTTTATGAGCGACTTCCTCTTACGATTCCAAGGCAAACAGCTGAATGTTGGTCCAGACTCCAAGCGCCGCAGATGTCTCTGCATGATACAGAAACATAATGATTAAATTCCAGGCAAAAGAGGAAAAACACTGAGCTTTCCATTCCAGTTTCCGCTAAAACATTCTCTTAGCAGGTGAGACCAATCCGTTTCATGTGGTGGACCTGCAATCGCAATGCATTAGCATCTAAAGATTTCTATAGCGCCTTTATTGCTCTGCTTAAGATATCAATCGACGCTGATAATGTAAAGTATAAATCATGATCATAAACTCCAGATTTCTGCATCCCTATACTCTAAAGCTAAGAGCAGGGTACCAGCTCATTCACGAACGCTACGTCGAGTCAGAGGGGTTGTCCAGAGATTCAACTGACGCTCCGAGTCCGGTTGCCACGGATACCTCAGAGAGGAGGTAGAAGAGCTGCTAAGGTTGATAGAAATAGCAAGGAATGCGATGGTCGTGTCTGCACTGAAAGAAATGTCGTCTATCCATTGAGGTTGTTGTGTTGACATAATAAATGGCCCTCTAATAGGTTACAACCCCTAATTAGCTGACTTGGTCTGGGGTGCTGTTAGTGGCAAAACGAATGTCACTTTTCGTACAACCGTCGCACAACTGACACTGAACAGACCACAGAGCTTTGCTTAAGTTAGAGCCAGGCGACCTGCCTTTAAGTCGCACTCGCGCTAACGGAATAATAATGACGCTATAAAGGCGTTTCCTAATCTATAGTATCCGCTTTCGAAGAAGGAGAAGGTTTCTAGAGACGATCGTAAACTTTACTTCGTAACGGAAGTTCAGGTCATGGGCGATAAAAAGGTTTTAAGAGAGTGCAGCTCATTTCCAGAGGTCAAGTCGACCCGTAATAAAAATAAATTCGAATATTTATTAGTGCGTCTTTGTGCCAGGTTCGTAGTCTTTTCTGCACCCGCTGACAGGCGGCCATTTTAACTTTATTTTTGGCTTCTTAGGCACCCCACTCCGTCCCTACCCGTTATGCCTCGTTTTGTCTCTCTCTGTCTCTGTCTCTCTGTCTCTGTCTCTGTCTCTGTCTCTGTCTCTGTCTCTGTCTCTGTCTCTGTCTCTGTCTCTGTCTCTGTCTCTGTCTCTGTCTCTCTCTCTCTCTCTCTCTCTCTCTCTCTCTCTCTCTCTCTCTCTCTCTCTCTCCCTCTGCCTCTCTCTTTCCGTGTCTCTCTGCTCGTCTCTCTCTCCGTCTTGAGCTTTTCTCTGTCAGTTTCCTCTTGCACCTCTTTAATTTCTTTCTCATAGCCTAAATGTTCATCTCTGGCCTTATAAGTATTCATCTAGTCTGCCACGTGAAATAGGTATGATGCACAAATCAGACAACAGACATTCACGTAATCCAACAGTTAATAATAATAATAATAATAATAATAATAATAATAATAATAATAATAATAATAATAATAATAATAATAATAATAATAATAATAATAATAATAATAATAATAGCGACAATTTATATGGCCCCGTAACGCGGCGATGTCGCTACAAGGGTGCCTCACAAACAATTAGCAAGCGGGATAAGCCTTAGAAAATAAATATGTTTTGAGCTGAGATTTGAAGGAGTCTACTGATACAACAATTAGATGATGGTGGGTGGAAGACTGTTCGAGCATCTAGGACCAACGGCCGAGAAAGCGCGATCGCCGATGCGCGTCCTCATCCTCCGTACGCGTACATGTAGGTCGGTCTTTTTTGTGGTCGTTAAAGGGTTAAGGCCGTTAAGCGCTCTAAGTCGCAGACCAGACGCAGAGGAATGAGTCTCAGTGCAGTAGTCATGCAGATATTCAGGCGCTGCTCCATGAAGTGCTTTGAACACAAGCAAACAAAGCTTGGACTCGATGTGGAACGGGACAGGGAGCCAGCGCAGAACATCGCGTAGGCGTGACGTGATCGTATTTCCTCCTATTACATATAAGCCTCACAGCGGCGTTAAGCACCGACTGGAGTCCGTCCAAGAGACACCCAGGCGCGCCAGACAGCAAGCTGTTACAACGGTCCACTTGAGAGATGACGAAAGCAGCGACGGATGCACTAGTGGCCTCGAAAGGCAAGGACTTGATGCAGCTCCTGACGAGACGGAGCTGACGAAAGCAACAGCCGACCGTCCACGCAACATGGCGCCTCATGGGCAAGTCATCCTCCAGCACGAACCCGAGATCACGCACCGATGTCGAAGGCGCGGTCGAGGTGGAGGTACCGTCTGCTGGTTGCACACCACAGAAAGTCTGTCTTCTCAGGGTTGAGCCGCAGTCTACTTGATCGCATCCACTCAGCGATCCGCTCCATACCAAGCTTCATTCGCTGCCGCTGTTGTAAAAGCGTTGATGAAGGTCCTGACGTGTAGAGCTGCGTGTCGTCGGCATAGAAGTGAGATGACAGGCCAAGACTCGCGGCAAGCTCTCCCACGTCGTAGGTGTAGAGTATAAACAGCAGAGGTTCGAGCACGGAGCCTTGAGGTACTCGGCAGAGGAGGGAGCGGGCGGATGAAAGAACTCCGTCGAAGAGCACATGTCTGTTGGCGTCCAAACAGGTAGGAACGGAGCCAGTCGAGAGCAACCGAGCGGATCCCTTACGTTGTCGACAAGCGCTCAACCAAGATGTCATGGTCGACGGTGTCGAATGCGTCCGAGAGATCCAGCAGACCGAGCAAAGTGTGGTCACCCGCGTGGATCGCCTCGATGATGTCGGTAACCACTTCAGGAGTGCGGTCTCTGCAGTTAAATGGCAGCTTCGATAGGCAGCACGTTGTTTATTAACACTAAACACACGACTATTGACTACGTGTTATGTCTGTGATCTGATTTATGCAATACTGCATGCGTGTTATGTCTGTGGACTGATTTATGCAATCGCACCGATTCCACGCGACAGACTAGACGAATACTTGCTCTTGATTTCACAGGCCCACCTATCATAGTACCTTACAAATTATATATGCCTAGGTTTAGCATAGCATTAGTAGCTCGTCTCTGCGTAATTAATGTCTATCCACCCATTCACATAATAACATAGATACAGTATATAATATTATATATATACAATTATGCGTACATATATATAACTATATACTGTATTAGGTCTATGCATATAATATGCAAGTGTCGATGCAGGTATGCATAATACATCGTGTATTGGTGTATACGTAGTGCTCTCATCGGGAATCCGTGAGCCGATGAATGAGAAGTATGGCCGATGACTCTTCAATCCTGGACTTTCTCTTCCTCTGTCGATTGAGAGAAGTCGACTGTTTGTTCTTGATGAGATGCTACATCTGAGTCGCCCAATTTACATTCACACCGTGTTGACTGCATGATCAAACACTGCAGGATCATTTCTTGCCTCTCTCTCTCTCTCTCTGCCCTCTCGCCTACTGCCTGCTCTTCGATAGGCAATTCCTGTTTCTTTTCTCGTCTTTTGTTATCCAGAACTCTCTCTCTCTTCTCTCTCTCGCTTGCTATTCTGTTGGCGGTCTGTGAGTAATTTCTATTTAGGTCTCTATTTAGGACTGCTTGGTCCTTGTTCTGGATCTGCGGCTTCGAAATGGAACGACAATGACACCGTGCGGGTAGCACTATAAATGTTACGACTTAGTAGGCCTATGTAGTCTATGCTAATGGATACCTTGATGCTCCTGATTTCAAACATACAGTGTCATACACCAATAATATGAGTAAGTAAGTAAGTCAGTCAGTCAGTAAGTAAGTAAGTAAGTAAGTATGTTCTTTATTAACCAATTGCTAATCGCACTTTGGTGTACAGACATCTTATAAACATAGTTAAATATATAAAGTATCCTGACAATAAACGTTTTCCGCATTAACCAACATATATATATTATAATATATATATGCTAATATATGTAAGTGTTCACTTTTTAATGTATACAACGGAAGAGTAACAGTGTATGTATATATTATATATTTTATATAGGCCTAATATACTAAAGCAAATAAACGTATACTATGCAAGTGTTCAATGTATACAATGGAAGAGTAACAATGTTTATTTGTATTAGTGTGGTGCTTCAATTGCGTGATGACGTAGGCGTATATATATATGCATGTATATGTATGCATACAATTACATTGCCAGGTCAAAGGAACTTCTGGATATATACTACAATCTGCTAAGATTAAAACTTGTGTAGAATATTTACAAATGCAGTCTATACAACCAATCTTCCTCTTTCCGACAGGTGCTTGAAGACCATTCTGCAGTTCCATTGTGGTATCTTTGCGTTAAGTCTTGAACTCCTCTGATGAGTCTGTCTCTATAAAAGTGGCGCCATATAAATGCAATTACAAGATATACAATCATTAGCAAGCAAACGCAGTCAGAACCAAAACAACGCCAACCAACGAGAACGTCAGAACATCAAAAGGTCCGACGAACCAAACAACACATGGATCAAAACCCAAAAACGTCCAAAACATCGAAGACAGCCGACATTCTGCCATAACTTGACACAGACATGCATATATCGTGGGGCGCGGTGGTGTAGAGGTATGTTCGGTGCCGTGCAGCCGGAGGGTTGCGGGTTCGAATCCACCTCAAGGGGTATATTTGGTGCCTTGCAGCCGGAGGGTTGCAGGTTCGAATCCACCTCAAGCCGCCGCGTAGGGACCCTGGGCAAGTCCTTCACTCGCAATTGCTCATGCGCTTCGGCGTGAAACTCCGATTCAGTGTCCGCGCTGTAGTCGGGAGCGCCTCTGAGTAGAAATCTTGAAGGGGCGCTATATAAATATCTGAAATGAATGAAATGAATATATAGAGCAATGATGCTCTGGTGAGAAGGCACTGTGCTTTTCCTGCATTGAAAATACATTCAAGTGGCTGAAAATATTGGGAAAATATTGGGATAATATTGGGATAAGATTTTATATTGATTTAGTGACTTTGACTCTGAATTTACCCATTGAGACCTTTCCTCGTCGATGCCTCTTTGAATGAGCACCACACAGTTTAAGTCTATGCACATGCACATCTCCGAAATTTTTCAGCACCACAAAACGTTTCCTGAGGCAGACCAGTGAACACTGGCGCTATATCAAATCATGTCAGAGCATGAGTCAGGTTGTCGAGAGTCATAGAGGGTGAAACCGAGTGAAACAGCATGGCGTTAATTTGGAATGAGGTCATGAAAGCAGCGATGGTCGTGATGGATCGGATGCGAAATAGGGCAGTTTGAAAACTTCAGTTCATAGTCTGTAGTGAAACCCTTCTACGTAGAGGGCAAGCGGAAGACAGCTCACAAAATATGTGCAAAATGTCCGTGTGTAGATATATAGTCCTTGCGAGCCCCATAACAGAAATGTTGCCTAGTCGTAATCGAGAAACGAACCGACGATCTCTCACGCACGGGACCGACACGCTACCGACGTCGGTGGTCGCTGCAGCCGAGATCAATGATGTATGTGTTGATCCCGTGTTTGTCAGTCTGAACGCTTCGCGAAAATCCGGAGGGAGCATTATTGGAAAGCCGCGCGATTACACAATTGACGATATAAATTGCGATTAGCCAGGCCATCCGTGAGCCTTCTCATAACACGTTCGGCGTCTTTTCGGCATAACCGAATCTTTAATCTCCGTTGTATATCGTTGGATATTGCTCCGATATTGACGGTCCGTTTTCTCTGCGGAACAAATGCTTGTGTGCGGTTGTCAATCGGGGCCAAACGATAATCAGACTTTATAGTAATTGCGTCTTCAATTCGGTCGTGTTTGTGCCAGGAAAAAGGATCGGACGGCGGAAGACGGATTCAAGATTCATTCTCCCACGCTGTTTCCTGATTGAAGTCACGCTATCCATGATAGAATGGAAAAGGGAAAACATACCATTCTAAGATTATTACGTTTATGGCTCGACTGATTTACATGTACATTACAAAACTAGTTAGACCCATTTGTTCTTCTTTTTTTCTTTATCTTCTTCTTTTTATTATTATTTTATGCCAAAGATAAGTTTAGTTTAGTTTCCTTTTGTTTGTGCTTGCTATCGTGATTGGAGAATAAGGATTAACATATCTTTAATCCCTCAAGAGATAAAAAATTGTCCGGAGATATTAAAAACATATGGAACTACTAGCCCTACGTGCCATCTAGTTCTGGCAAGGATAAGTGTTATGGTAAGGCGATAAGAAACGACGTTAAAATAATAAATTATTATTTTCTCTCGCCTCTGCGGAAATGCCAGTTAACTAAACTAATAGCTATTTCTGGAGCCAAGAGTTCAAAGGTTAGAGGAACAACGTCATAGGATGCAAGAAGTGGGCTGTATATAACATCTTTTCTAGTGGCTGCCACCTTCGCCATGGGACCAGCCGTAGGCTAACTGAAATTTGCTGGCAAGTAGAAAGTAGCTAAGGTATCCGTTACCAGGGATGGGCAGTAATTTAATTGATGTAATTGAAATTACGTAATTTGAATTACAATTGTAATTGGTAAATTGTAATAATAATTATTTGTTGCTCTGGATCAATGTAATTTGTAATTTGTAATTGAATTACATTTTTTCATGTAATTTGTAATTTCAAATTACATCTGTAAAATCAAATTACTTTTGAAAAGAAAACTAGAGACTGCACAACCAGAGCAGTTTTGAAAGCATCTTTTCCTTACCTTGATCACTATCACTATAGTATCTCTGATATGAACGATAGCAACACTGAATTCCTTGAATGCTTTCACAAAATTGGAGCCAATCTCAATTTTGTCATGTGTCAGACCGAGCTCATAACGTGTTACATAGATGAGTTGCGCTACTCCATCACACGCATCCAGCAAAACGTCTGCATGCTAAGACAACTGAGCGTCGATCAAATGTACATACATCGATCCAGTGACAGCTAGCTAGGTTACTCCCATGTATTCCTAACTAATGAATCATCATAGCTACGTAACTGTTAAGATGTTGTTTATACAATTTAATTACACGTGTACACTTCCTTCATCTGCTCTGGTACACAAACTCATTAGGCCTATAGTTTTGCAAGCCTGATTGTAAGGTCAAACATATGCCGATCATCGGACAAGTTGTTCGAACAGTTGCAACTTCTTAGAGAAAATTTAAATAAACTGTTTCAAACAGTGTAATACAAATAACAGTGGAAATAAAGCACGTGTTTCCTGACTGAATTTCCTGATCCCAACAATGCATGTAATTTGTAATTTGATGTAATTGAAATTACGTAATTTGTAATTTGTAATTTCAAACAAATTTCTAAAGTAATTCGTAATTTGTAATTCAATTACATTTTCGAAAGTAATTTGTAATTTGTAATTCAATTACATTTTACTGTGTAATTTGCCCATCCCTGTCCGTTACCGTGACATTCCATTTTAGACTACGCCCGAATCACCAGAGAATCAATATATCTTACAATTAAAATCATTCATTCATAAAATGTGGTACGATTTCTTCGACTTATGAATTACTACAAGAGAAAAACTGCTTGTAACCCTACTCGGTGCGCAGTCTGCCATTGGGCGCCACGTGAATTTTTCATAACATTACGATTGACCACTTTGTTGATCGTTTTGCGCTGCTATTCTCTGCAACACGATATGCTGTGTTGAATCTTACTTCTCCGAATGCGATTTCGTCTTTTGGGTGAATAAGAGTAAATCGCATCGTATGAGCTGAAAGTTGAACTATCGATGGCGAAGTTTTGTTTTCGATTGGCAGACGATTTCTTCCACACACTCATCCATCCAACTACAACCGCTGCTGCTGCTGTTGATTTAGAGGCTGATGTTTCTGCTTCTGCTGCTACATTGATGGTGGTGGTGGTGGTGGTGGTGGTGGTGGTGGTGGTGGTGGTAGTGGTGGTGGTGGTGGTGATGGTGCGTCGGCGTAGCGAGGGGTCCTAAGCGGCGGCGTCGATGGCGCCGGGCAATTATTGGTCATTTCACGCGGATTTGCGTTCGAAATCTGTCTTGAAACGACGACGTCGGCGACGGCTGAAGGGAGCTGGAACGGAGGAGACGCTATACGTCGATCGCCGTTGAACGAGGTCCTAGTACAGTCGGCCCTGAATGATCGCAATGCTTCCTTATCCAATATGCGTTTCCACGCATGTCACCTCGTATATCCTCAACCAACGATCCGGTCAACAGCCCATCACATGCAATACCACTTAATACATCAACATATTATACGGCGTTTACAGAGTTCTATAGGCTGAGGCTTTTGTGCGCATCAAGATGGGGGTCAAAGATGGGGGTTTGCGCTTCAGCTGAACAATCATTCAACTTCAGTCCACGCCGATAGCGAGTTCTCTCAGAGACCTACAAACCAGTGCATTTTCTGTTACCTTTTGTATGTGTATTTAATTAATATGTATTATTCGTTTATTTCATAATATATAATACAAATTTCAGAACGCTATTGTTGACAAAGAACGTGTTTATTGTGCTATTATGGCTGCACAGTCAGAGGAGCAATGAACTTGACAAACGACGTAGTACAATGGAGGTCATTTATTTGTACCCATCGCCGCCAAATGGTTGGCGTCAGGAACTGATGATGATGAATGAGCCGAACACAACACCATAAGCGCGGCTACAACTGACTATTCGATTTTAATAAGTTGAACCCATTGAGTGTGGCAGCCATTGTGGTGCTCCTTCGTAAACATAAGACCAGCAAAATCGTTGTTCTCTTTTGTGTTGTCAGAGGCCTAATCTTACTTTCCTCAGTGCAATTGAGTCTTTCCCGATGCAGATTTATTAGCGTGTCCAACATTATATAAGCTCACGCAATGTGTAGACAATGCAAGGATAAGATTAGTCTATAGCTCAATCAGACAACGTATGCGTAATCGCGCGTGTCTGGCTTAACAAAGACAGAGTAATTTTAACTAACAATAATGGATCGCTCCTTTTAAGGGATTCCTGTAGTAAACCTCGTTTGCCCATCGGTCTTGTCGTTTGTTACTTCTACACATTCAGCCTTCTCCTATGTACTTCAGGATAATTTGCACTAGGAAATCTATTATAATAAAGCCGTGGTCATCAAACTCAATTTGAATGCACCACGGGCGACATTTGACGCTCAAGGTGGACCTGTGCTATAGAAGGTTGCTGGGACAGTAGCATGGTCATTGGCCTCCTAGCACTTGGGATGGACCTTTCGGTTGCAGAAGGTGGGGAACAAGATGCTTGACAAAATTGTTCAGCTTCAGAGTTGATAAAACGCTTTACGCAGTGCTTGCATCTTAGATAAGGAAGGTATCCAGAGACTGAAGGCTACACTAACAATAAACAATACGAAACATATGTCGTATTTGCATTATAAATTACAAAGCTCCATCTTCAATCCGCGTCTCTTTCAACTCTACTTTGAGACGCATGCAGGCTGCTTCTGCGGCTAAAGAATCTTTTTGTTCTGAAGCTATAGAACATGACAAATTCAACCAGTTTACTTCTGGTTACTACAATGGCGCCGTCACTTTTTGTCACTAATTTGTTACGAATCAAGGCCTCGTTGCCGTACCAATAACACAGCCACCGACTGTAAACTATGTACTGCCTGACTAGATTGTGGCGTCTGTCATTGGATCATATATCAATACACGTAAAAAGAATCAGGGTTAGTGTATGTGTGTAAACTTATCTTGGCCGTGCAATAAGGAATAACTCAAGACCTCTACAATCGAGAAATTATAAATTGCCTCAAGTCGTGTAAAGAATAACAAATGATAACAAATGTGCATATGTTCGCATAGCTTTTCTGATAATAACATTTCTTGATGTTCGCGTCCATCATTAGTATTTTCTTGCCGAAACAGTACGACTAGCTCTGTAATAGGCTCCTACGAACAAGATCTAGAGACAGAAAAATCCCTTGGTCATACACTGCTCTAGATATCATATTTATAACTACACGGTATCAACAATAGGACATATTATATTTTGTGTAATATATATATATAATTATATTATACATATATATGTGTGTGTATGTGTGTACGTGTGTGTATATAGAAGGGCTAAGATTTAGTATGTATTTGTGCTATATACAGAGCTCTGCGCCCACTTGATAGTGTCGGCGGCGCGCTGGTCATTTTTGGTCGGCGGCGCGCCGAGCAACAAATATCAGCGGTGGCGGCGTCACGAATTGCTCTAACGTCGTGAATTTTTTTGCTTTAAATGTTGTTTAGCAAAGAACCTACATTATAAAGATATGCATGTTCAACAATTATTTTTCGCAGTTGTCTGTTCTCAAATTAATATAAGTAACATTTATTTTCAGAAAAGACGTTCAGTAGCAAAAAAACTATAAAACCATGTAGGCTTAGGCTAATTACTAAGCAGCGTGACAACATTTTGAAGTTCAGCTTTCCAGTGTAATAAGTACCAATAGCAGTTAATGAATCAAGTTGTTTGTGTAGAAATTTTAGTCTGCCACAAAAGGAGAATTTTCGTGAATGGATACAATCTTGTCAACAGATGACGATGCGAATGAACTTCTCTTCGCATTGACTGTAAGACCAATAACAGAGAAAACTCTTTCCGATGGCTCTCGAGACCTCAGCATCTGACTTTAAAACCTTTCAGAACTGCATCAACTTGTCAATGGTTTTTCATTCGCTGTTGCAATATTGCAGAGCGCTACTGCGCTGCAATGTGATACATGCGACGGACGGTAGACAATAGGCCTACTGTTCTCTTCCATCCTAACGTACGGCCGGACTACCAGGCAGTAATATACACACCGCAATGACCGCAAAACTATTCACCAAATTTGAGTCCTTTGGACCTCCGTTTGTTGCCCTGGGCCTACTTAAAATCGACCAATGAAATTTGCGATTAAGTTTTGCAACAATATAGTTAGCGTCTGCTGTAAAACTTAATCGCGAATTTCATTACAGCAAACGCTAACTGTACTGTTGCAAAACTCAACACGAATTGGTGACGAATTGGTTCATAACATTGACGCAAAATCAGTGTTGCCAATCAAGTTTCGCAAAGACTCCCAGAAAAATAAAACGAAGTAAATAACTACAAGATGTCTACTGTTTTGCACGGAAACAACAATTTATCGTGAAATCATGCAAATCATACAAAATGCAACAACAAGGATTAAACACATGAGCGTGGTATCGGCGGCGCACCGATAAATTGTCGGCGGCGGCGTCGGCGCGCCGAAAAAAATGGCGGCGCCCAAGAAATGTTGGCAACGGCGGCGCGGTGCAGTAGCACACACACTACTAGGCTACTCGAATGTATATAATACCAGTACACCAACTACTACTCGAATGTATATAATGGCCCCTACCACTTCCACTAGTTACTATTACCGTTCCTGAGGAACAACGTTTTCGACTGAACTGCGCTCCATTCAGTCTAAGTGGCTCATTGGTGATCTTTGTCTGAGTCCGCACATCCAATTACCATGACTATAGGCATTTGTAAACGACGGAACGGAGGCCTTCAATTACGATTGGCTTAATTCAACACTATTGTTTAGTCGCTGTATCCATTATCGTCAGCAGGAACAGAGAAGTGCACTGATTGACCTTGGCTTCGGTTCAACCGTTTAATCTAAGGACTGAAAAAATCAATCGCAACGTTCTTGGAATGACTGCTCAGTGGAGATTTTATGTAGAACAAATTAGTTTTAAAGCTGTGCAAGGCAACATATCCCAGCTGCCTTATTGCTATTTCCTGGTGGCTGCCTTTCCTGAAGAGTTACAGATAACTTTACAAACAACACTAAATATCTATATATATTATATGCATTCGAGTAGTAGTGTGTTCACTGGTAGACCTATTATGCATTCGAGTAGTAGTGGGCGTACTGGTATTGGCATTAATCGGAGTCCAATTTGCAAAATTTAGCAAAGAATTGGTCTCGATAGCGCTGGTCTTACTTACTTAGCTTGGTACAAAGACGCTGAAGAGTTTGTCAGTTATGGATGTGAATCCGTTGATTGGTCCCTTCTGTGTTCTTGGGTTCGACGCTGTTCCATGGCGCTTCTAGTTTTCTGTGCATTGCTTTGTTAATTGATGAAGTTTCTGTTCTTAATGACACTAAGTTTAAATGGATGGATGGATGGATGGATGGATGGGTGGCTGGGTGAGTTTGGGTGGGTGGGTGGGTGAGTGGGTGGATGGATGGATGGATGGATTGATGGATGGATGGATGGATGGATGGATGGATGGATGGATGGATGGATGGATGGATGGATGGATGGATGGATGGATGGATGGATGGATGGATGGATGGATGGATGGATGGATGGATGGATGGATGGATGGATGGATGGATGGATGGATGGATGGATGGATGGATGGATGGATGGATGGATGGATGGATGGATGGATGGATGGATGGATGGATGGATGGATGGATGGATGGATGGATGGATGGATGGAGAGATAGAAGGATGGATGGCTGGGTGAATGGCTGGGTGAATAGATGGATAAATGCATGTGGCTTTTTTATTGGTATGTATGTGCAGTATATGTCTCTATATGTACGTATGCATGTATGTATGCCTGCCGGCATCTATTACTTAATATAGCGGCCTTGACTCATTTTAACGTACACTACAGGCCAGATTTACTAAAGAGATGAGGGATGCCATTGCAATGCAGTCTCAAAGCCTCCTGCAGTTCCGCCGCCAGAAGATCTCAGCGGCCTATGAATTAAAGCTACTGTAAGTCTTGTGAATGAAGAGTTCTTGCCGTGAAAACTCGATTGCCTTCGCTGCTATGACTGGACTTGGGAAGTTCTGAATTGAGTTCTAAGAAACGATCATTCGCGATTTGGTCGTTCCACTTGCAGTCTGAATTCACGGCACAACCATCAGTCTGGCAATCGCATTGACAGTGCATGCTGTGTGTCTCAGAGGCGAGATTGACTGAAGGAGCGGCATAGAGAAAAAAGAAGAAATGAAGCAGAAAGGATGGGAAACAGAAGTTGGAAGATTTTGCTGCAGGGAATGGCACAAACGGGAAGAAATACAGAAGAGTGAGGTGGAGAAGTGTAAGAATATAAAACCCTTAATAAGAGGATTAATGTTGCTGGATTAGATGAAAGATTCGTCAAACTTAAAGAGCATTTATTCATGAAGGATTGTGATAAAAGAGAAATTAATTTTGCATGGCCTTGACTTTGCCCAAAAGACGCTAACACTGAATCAATATTCCTGCACTAAACCATTGAGTAGCACTTAAGAGAGTTTCGACTTTACGATTGCCATTATAATATCATTGCTTTGTAAAAGAATGAAGCATGATTCGCTCTGAGACGCCAAGACATGCGATCCATTGAATAATTTGTATTGGCGTTCATTTTGAGTCTTGAATCCAATTCTGAGCAGTGGACGCACTTCTGAAGTGAAAGAACACAACATGTGGTGCATGAAGGGCTACTGATTACGTCTGTTCGCGTGACTCAATCCATTTGTTGATCAATAATTCATCTTAGTTTCTCGATATCAGTGAAAATGAACAAAACAGAAGATATACTGGGATGATACGCAAATGATATGCAAATTCCGATGGCCCCCAAAGGCAAAAGCACATGAAGCGTTACTAAAATCATTCGCTGAGGAGCAACAGATACCGGGAATGTCTTCAAAAACAGAAACAAGAATCCAGCGTAAACGCATTGTCCAGACGAGCTACCCGCTGCTCTAACGAGGAGCAGAAAGTGCCAGAAGGCTGCAACCGACTCAGCAAAACAACGAACAGCTTCAGACAATACTGAATGGCGTCATTTTCCGAAAGGCACCCGGTACGCTTAACTAGAATTACTGCGAGACGGAGTACTTACGAACCAACTTACTTTTAAAGGAAGTCGAGGAAGAAAATATAATTGGTAGCCATAATTTTCATCTCATCTATAATTGTGGGCGACTGTTTTCTCAAGAAGACACAACACACACACACGTCGTCACTGTCTCCGCCGCCATAGGAAGTACATACCGCACTCACGTACACTCGAATGCAGTTATGCATGAACGCAATATATATGGTTCTGCACATAATATGCACACTTACTTATATATATATATATACATATATATATATGCGTATTTAATACAAGACAGAAATTGCTATTCGTTATGTGTTAGTCTCGTTTTGACCTGGCGTCGTTGTCATGGGAACGGTCGCCAGTTGATTGATCTTGCTCCCTCATTGCCAGATGGCAGCAGCGTGTTTGATCAATTTTCGGTTAGCCGCCGATTCCGAGTAGGACCTCTGCCTTATCTCGACTAATCAACCCTAAAGACCGTCGTCACTCTCTCTGCCGCCAACCGCTAGATGGCCGCCGCCGCGCACTGGTTCTGCAACCACTTCCGGTTAATCGTTTCCGGCGTTCGTCTGATGAGTTTTCCGAGGAGGATTCTGTTTCCGGTTCCGTTTTCCGGTTCCGCTTTGTTTGAGTCTGCGATGTTTGGTCTGGTTGATGACGGTGCTTAAGCGCTCCTCCGGCGTAATTGTTAAGAAACAAGGACTTCTCTCTCTATCTCCTCTCAGCCGCACCTTGCTGCTGCCAGTCGAAATTGGCAGATGTCCTACTATAGATGACGAAATGTGTGCATATATAATAATATTTGTGTGTGTGTGTGTGTGAGTGTGTGTACCTGCAATCTGCCCAGTGTAGAATATCATGTAAAATATTTATGGATAAGTAAACGAATTCGAGAGGTGCCTATATATTGCGCCACATTAATTGTATGTAAAGTGATACATACATAATAATATATTAGCGATGATGATGATGAGTATGCATGTATGTGTCTATGTATGTATGCACTGCTATGCAGGTATGTATGTTATGTTTGTACATGTGTATGCATGCATGTAGCAAAACACTTAATATAGCGCCTTTTTTACACTTACGGTTTCGAATCCACCTCAAAAGCCGCCGCGTAGGGACCCTGGGCAAGTACTTCACTCGCAATTGCTCATGCGCTTCGGCGTGAAACTCCGATTCAGCGTCCGCGCAGTAGTCGGGAGCGCCTCTGAATAGGCAATCTGGTAGGGGCGCTATAACAAGTGTTCAAATACAATACAATACAATACAATACAATACAATTAGGCTACAGCACATCATGTCAGTTGCACATGTATAGTCTGTTTAGTTTTTGGTGAACTCTATGGTAGCGATGTAAAACAATAATTTATATATATATTTTTGCTTACATAAATAATTATATCAAGACACTTACTAGAGTATCTTTAATGTACTTCATAAAAGCGCTGTTTGTCTATTAATTATCGATATATAAAACGTCACATATGCAGTGGAGGCGCCAGGATTTCAGGTTTGGGGGGCTAAAGCTACAAGCCCTTTCCTTTTGTCCCCTCCTCCCTGTGATTTGCAGTGATTTCCCACTTGTTTGGGCGGGCTGAGCCGCAGTTAGAGGGGGCTAAGTCCCCCTTATCCCCTCTGGCGCCGCCACTGCATGTACGCTCGTATGTAGCTCGTTACTTGCACGGTTATATAAATTGTCGTCATTATACGATATACTGTATATGCAATATGCAATGCAACTGCATTTGATATTGTCCTCCAGGAATGAAGGACCAGATGCATGGAGCGTTTGGACACAAAGACAGACAGAGTGGGTGCGGTCCGAGAGGAAGGACTTAAGCCAAAGAAGGGCAATGTAACTAATTACAAAAGATTTCTGTATCTAATTTTAGCCTCCTTCCAAAGTTAAGAATAATTGCTCGACAGAACGTCAACGGCGTTGAGCAATTGTGCGTGAAGGATTTCCTTTCAAGGTCTTTACACAGTGGCCACCTGAAAGAACGCTCAAACCTGTCGGACTCTCCGTTCTAATGGCTGAGTGCTTTGTCTACTCGACTACCGTGCCAATTAGCCTATATGACACTACTTCTATTTAAAGCACTTATTACTCGCGCAGTAAAGGACAAGAAGCACCAGATACTCGTTTTAGTTCCTCCTATTTATAAATAGACTGAAGAATTAAATAACAGACTGCACAGCATGCTGGGTTGTCTAAATCAAAGCGCAGACCATCCTCGTGATCAAGGCAGTGGACGATGGCGGAGAAATAACCGCAGTCGACAGCTTAAAAGCCGGGCAGTCCGTTCGAATCAGCGCTGAACGGGAAGACAAACGGAACTAAGGACTGAAATCATACATCAGTTGTTCCATGTATACGTCACCGAACGGACAAGTATAATACGCCCACGAAACAGAGTTAACATACGACATTCCCAAACGACGCATAGTCATAGGTAAGGTATCTTAACAAGCTAGCCTATAGGCCTGTATAATTCATGAAGTGGTGTATATCTCTGAGTTCTACTCTTCTTCTTTCTCCCACTCCTCCTTCTCCTCTTCTTCCTTCTCCTCTTCTTCCTTCTCCTCTTCTTCCTTCTCCTCTTCTTCCTCCTTCTTCTCCTTCTCGTCCTCGTCCTCTTCCTCCTCTTCCTCTTCCTCTTCCTCCTCTTCCTCTTCCTCTTCCTCCTCTTCCTCCTCCTTTTCTCCTCCTCCTGCTCCTCCCCTCTGCTCCTTTTCCTTCTCGTCTTCTTTCTCCTCCTCCTCCTCCTCGTCGTCGTCCTCCTTCTCCTTTTCTCCTTCTTCTCCTCTTTCTTCTCCTTCTTCTCCTCTTTTTCTCCTTCTTCTCCTCTTCCTCTTTCTCTTGATGTCGTCCCAGTGCGCGATGATTACCAGCCATTGATTCGTTCTGGTCTGTCGTTCAGTTGAGATGCATTGTACCCAAGATCGATGAACAGACGAAAAGGACTGAAAAAAGGACAAACGACGATAGGACAGACTGACAAACGAACGAACGAAAGGACAAAGATATGAACGGACGGATGAAGAACGGAAGAACAACAAGGCGGATGGAGTAGAAGCGAAACTTCACCTGATGCGCATTTGTATCGGTCTGTCTGTCCGTCTATCTGTCTGTCCGTCCGTCTGTCCGTTCGTCCAACAGTCTGTCTGCCTGTGTCTGTCCGTCCAACTGTCTGTCTGTCTGTTTGTCCAACCGTCCGTCCGTCTTTCTGTCTGCCCTTCTGTCTGTCCGTCTGTCTGTCCGTCTGTCTGCTCTTCTGTCTGTCCGTCCAACCGTCTGTCTATATATCCGTCTGTCTGTCTGTCCATCCGATGGTTACGATCGTTCAACAGAGCACCAAGTTCGCAATTATATTAAAACCTGTCGTCAGTCCTGACAGCAAAACTAATGGCTGCTTACACGATAAGCAATAAAACGACGTCGTTATTGCGCTCCTTCTTTTTCCCGTATAGTATACTCTCGTATATATACGTGGGTGTACTGTATACACATCTGTAGTGTTTATAATATATAAATATGCGGAAGGGGCTTAATAACGTCCGCAAATATAAATGTATACATAATCAAAGACTATATACGAAGAGGATGAATGCGAGTAGGATCGCTGGGTACCAAAATTACGACGACTGTTCGGCTTCTGCCTGTTCTTATGTATACGAACATCAAAATAGACAGCAAATCCGTTATACGAACCACATACAAAGCTGCTGCCGCGCATATCATCCGCCATCAGCCGACGAAGAACGGCTGTGACGCCTTATATACATAATTATATTCCGGACAGAATCCATTTATTGCCGCGGCTATTACGAGCTATAATTCATCATTAAAAGAAATTTAGACTCTCGTATAATAGCATTCACGTAATTCATATGCACTAAAATACACATAGACCCCCCTATATTTATCCAGAAACACACGCAGTTCTGTGTCTACATATGTTTAGGCTACGTCGTGGCACACGCTTACACAAATACATGAATGCGTATATTGCATAGTTTGTGTCCCGACGTATACGATAAATACTACTCGTAAATATATATAGACTATATATATATAATTATATATACTAATACGTGTATATATTATAGGAATATATATAATTATTAGAATACGTATATATAATAGGAATATACATGTGTATATATATATATAAGAATACATGTATATATGTAGGAATATATAATCTGTGTATAATGCATTCGCAAGAGTTGAGTATGCAGTGTTGTTGTGTGGTATAGAGGGCGGATGATGGACGTCGCTTGCGTGTGGCCTGCATGGGGGACGTCGGAAAAACTGCCACCAAACCTCTTCCATACTAACAGACTCGGACGATGCGAGTTACAGCAGCAGCAGCAGCAGCTGCAGCAGCAGTAGCAGCTGCCGAAGTCACCTCTGACCTTCTTCCACCAAACGCTTGATGCTCAAAATACGACTTTGTTTACAATAAGAAATTTCCTGTTTGTGCGTTTAGCAATCGAAGATGAATCTATCGCATTTGCTAAATCACCATGTCACGGACTCCAATACACCTAACAGATGGCTTATACCCCGCAAAAGCACTTTCTCACAGCGCCAATCTTATATATATAACCTATATTATGTGCATATATATATATACATCTTATATAGATGCAATATGGGCTATTTTTGGGCTGAGTCTAGCCACAACATAGACTAATGTATGAACAATGGGCGCCTGCAATCACTTAGAGCCCATAGAGGCAAGATGGGGTTCTTCCCTCCTGAAATTCACGTTTGAACGTTCCTGCATGTCGACTTCAGGTCGGCCAAAAGACTTGTCCCGTTATCATGCTTATTCCTCTCCTGCCCATTTCATGTGGCATCGATGGTACACGAGGTATAATATTGCGTTAAACATTCTTTGATGTCTGTGTCATGTAGATCCTATGAAATCAGACGACCTGTTTCATGCGTTGATATGTTTTGCTCTCCAACCGCTGCGATCTTCAGATTCTATACAGTATACACCAGTAAAAGCAGGGATAGGTTCCGAAGCGTTCGCGCCGTTTTCAGTTCATGCGCACTTTCTATACTGAAGCAGCCACCACTGGAGGCATTCGCTATCCTAATAAAGAGAGCGAATTTATAGTGAGAGCCGTTTAGAAATCCCGCCCTTTCTAATCTCTCCCTCCCCAATTGGGGTGAATGAGTTCGTTTGCATATAACGGAATCAAATAAAACGACACAAACTATTTAATTGACTCAAAACACGACACACCCTAATTATGGTATAGGTTGAGGTTAATAGCTGTCTAGTATGTGACCCTTGTGCACTGTGAAAACCCATTAAAACACTTTGGCCTTTGAGAACTTGCGTATCTCAAACCCCGTCGAATCCACAACTCAACAGTATAAGGCACACATGCAACAGTGGAACATCGAGTGACTTTAGCAACAGATTTAACGAAGTCAGCAGCAGTTACATTTTAATGCTGTAAAGGCCATGAAGCTTAAAATGCCGAGTAGACCAGTCTCGTCTATCTGTCTGCTCTTCTGTCTATTTGTCTGTCTATCTGTCTGTCTGTCTGTGTGGTTTGGCAAACCGAATGAGAAATGGAAGACCAGTGAGTTCTTCATCCTTTGCTTACAATAATATTATTTGCAAATCTGTTCCATTCTAAACGTTCATCAATATCCATAAGCTTACTCATTCTTTTGTAATGTGTGACCACTTACACAATGCATTTAAACTGTAATTAATCCGTCTAGCATTTAAATGTTGTCCTATTTGTTCCATGAATACCGATATTTCACCCCTCAAAGCAACTCAGTTTCATTTAAGCGAAAATGCCATGCTTAATCTACGACTAAACATAATTGGTCATGAGAATAGATTATAATCTATGCCTTATTGGTACAACACAGGCGTCCATCCGCCTGTGTCTGTCTGTCTGTCTGCTTGCCTATCTGTAATTGTTCTACATTTATGTTCTTTAAGTCTGTCGATTTATCAGCTTACCTGTCTGTCTCTAATTATTGTTCCATGTTCTAATTGTTATGTATATCTGTCCATCTATCTGTCTGTGCGTCTCCCTTTTGTCTATCTTCACGTCTGCCTATGTGTCTCTATAACTCTTCGTCTCTGTGTGGCTCTGCCTCTCCTTGTGTCTGTCTGTGTTCAGTGTCGTCAAAAGTACATTACCTTCTTATTACACGTCGTAGACTTTTCCTTAATTCGATCGCTGCGTCCCATCTACACCGACGACCTCCATCCACATCCTGATTTAGGGTTTGGATCGCATCCCACCAATTGCATCAGTCGATGGAACCGATTCTGATCAGAACCTCGACTAAGGTGAAATCTTTTGATTCAATCGGATTCACTGAAAGTAGTTACTTCGCTCACAGTCGTCCGCAACTGTAAATCATATGGTCTAGAGATAGAGAGTAGAGAGAGAGAGAGAGAGAGAGAGAGAGAGAGAGAGAGAGAGAGAGAGAGAGAGAGAGAGAGAGAGAGAGAGAGAGAGAGAGAGAGAGAGAGAGAGAGAGAGAGAAAGAAGGGCAGAGAGAGAGAGAGAGAGAGAGAGAGAGAGAGAGAGAGAGAGAGAGAGAGAGAGAGAGAGCGCGACAGAGAGAGACAGACAGACAGACAGAGACAGACAGAGACAGACAGAGACAGACAGAGACAGACAGAGACAGACAGAGACAGACAGAGACAGACAGAGACAGACAGAGACAGACAGAGACAGACAGAGACAGACAGAGACAGAGACAGAGGCAGAGGCATAGACAGACACAGAGACAGACAGAGACAGAGACAGACTTTGCTACATGGAAATACAGTTCTGTGTCGTCGTGTTATTGAATTATCTGTGCAACTAAAGGTATAGTCTGTGCACAAGACTTAGTAGTTCCGCGTCAGTGTCGATAGAACAACGTCATGGGGCATGCAGGTCGATAGCCTAAAATTATGCAGAATGCGAATTCATACTTTACGCGTGTTTCGTTAACAATATCTAAAAAACAACAATTAACAATATATGCACAATTGTTTTAAGTCAGACGATTAAATATAATTATATAGGCTATGCATGTATATATATGCATAGTTGCATACAGTTGCAAGGGAACGTGCTGAATGTATTTTATATGGCATTAGTTGGAACATGTGGTAAGACACCTGTTCTAAAGCACAAATATTAAAAAAGGTTGAACTGTGAGCACTAGCATGCTGTGACTAGCATACATAATTAAAAGATTCGGTCGCAGGAAAAAGAAGAAAAGTTTGGGGTTGGAATTGAGTTTTCTTTGCTTTGACCTGTGATAGTAGAAAAAGAGAATAGTTGCTGTACATTTGACATTTGAAATAGGATTTACGATTTGGTATTTGACTTTTTTAAAGTAAAGCAGATTTTGATAGAGGTACATGACGAGAGAACTGTAATCCTTGAAAAGTAAAGTATAAAGATACACAATAAGTCTTAAGAGATTTTAACATAATTGTTGTTCGCTGGAAGAACTGGTTTCGGAAACCCGCACAGTTTGTGGGAAGAAGTTACCCCTAGACCAAAGAATAACCTTTCCTCCAACTTGCGACAAGGAGGTTGCGATGTGCGGTTTGAAGCAGTGAGCCAAAGATATCTTGAAAGGAAAGTTATTAACTGAGCCAGTGAGGGGAAGTTGCCCTTGTACACTACAAATGGCATCATCTCTATACATGCAGGGCCTGTAAACAGATACATGGATATTCTATACATGCATATATGTGAGTGTTTGGGTGCCTATATATACCGTAAATATAATTACGTATACTCTATCAGTGATGCGCGGCATTTCAAATACGCTTCAACAACCGAATTCAATGCAAAGCTTAATTCATAGGTTCCCAATCTTTTCTATGTCCCGCACCCATGGGAAATGTTTGACCAATGTTCGCACTCTCTACAAAAGTATTATCACATTTGAAGAAGCACACAAGAAATTGTTACTATACTGAAACTTGTGCTTAAAAGACTTAGGCTAGCCATACAACGTCATACAAGGCTTACAGGTTTACAATGTTACTTGGAAATAAACTTCTAATATTAAGGTCTTTCTCATACTTATCCTATGACGGCTCAACAATTAATAATGTATTATCAATGCATTCTTATAATTCATATTTTTCTCTTTATTACACCCCCTGAAATGACATGTCGCACCCTCTGGGGGTGCGTGCACCCCAGTTTGGGAATCGTGCACCCCAGTTTGGGAATCCCTGGCTTAAGTGGACCAGCAAAGGCGTGACACTACGTATACGGTCCAGAGGCGAAAATCTATACATAACTTTGGGGGGGACAGAGTACCTACGAGGGCCGGATTTTGGGGGGGACAGCAGGGCTTAAGTCAAAACTTTGGGGGGGACTGTCCCCCTCTGTCCCCCCCATGATTTACGCCACTGCGTATACCCAAGCACGCACACACGTGGGCGGGTGTCATGTATAATAGCTTAGCTATATCATGCCTAGGTAAGTGATAAACGTTTGGTTGTTTTCGTGTTTTGAGCGTAAATTTAGAGCTTGTTGGCCTCTATCTTTAAGTCGGTCACAGATCTCCATGTCAACCGATGACTTGTGCAGGTGTGCCTAACAGCGACATTGTTAATGACGTCTTGAAAGGAATGCATTCATTGACTCGTGGCACCGACTGAGTGCCAGACAAATGGATGCAGGTATAGTGGTGGCCTGGTTCTCTTGTTGTTTGGCGTCGGCGACGAGAGACAACGACGCAGGGCTCTGCATGATGTGTGGACCATTGTTGTTCGGTTTATGTTCAAGCGCTGGAGTCCTACGCCGTCTGAACCATGGTCAGACGATGGTCGTTCCTGGTCATGAACACGCAAACACGCACGTGTGATTCCATGGAAAGTAACCACAATAACATTTGACTAATTTACACAGTGGCGTTCATTGCGCGTAGACTAATTTATATGACCACTAATTTGCATGCATAATTACTTAATTAGATAATATGGCTATCAATTGCTATGCAATGCATTTGCACGGATGTCTTATAAACCTTAGACTATCGGATGGGTATTTTAAAAAATCTACAATTTTAAGATCCACCAAGGATTCTGCCTTGCTGTTGACCCTATTATTATACGACATGATATCAGTCATTCCTTGCAGACCATACTTGTAGAATAAAAATGTTACCAGTGTCCTAAACTACAATCTGATGAACATAATCAGAATAATGTAGCCTCTTATCTTCTTTAGAACAATCTACGCTTACGGTCGAGGCTGGTAAAAGCAGTGACTATTGCGTTCAGAATGCTCACAGTCATTAGCATCCAGAGTTCAAAGCAGAAACACTTTGTTCTATTGCCCCTCCTTTGATTATGACTTGGCTCCGAAAAATGAACAATCTGGCTCCCGCAGACGGTATTAGGATATATAGCGCCGGTGATAAGCTGGTCTCCATAATGCAGATCTATGTGGCAATAAGAAATTTATTATTTCTATATTTAGGACTGCATTAGTCAGTGTTGATCTTGATGATAAGCATCAAATGTGTGACTGATGGAGGCCATAGTGGACGTTCCAGAAAGTAGGCCTGCAAACATATTCTGGCTGTTTTGCAACTTTCAAGAGGACATTATTTTTATTGCCTATTATCCTAGAGGAGTTATGCAAGCAATCAATCACTCGAGGAAGTACAATATCCTATAGGTTCGACAGATGATTCGCAATAAACAGAGTACATTCTCAAGTGCAACGAGCTTTGGCCGCGTGCTGAAAAGACCAACAGCACTGAGCAATGTCAGCAACAGCTGACGCGAGGTATAGATGTATCTTCTACTGGTTCTCATAAGTTTGGTTTCAGTCGCTGTAGCGTATGGACGACTTCAAATCGACAGTTAACCTCGGCTCTGTTTCATTTTCACATCGACAGTCAGCCTCGGCTCTGTTTCATTATGCCTTTGCATCGTCAGACGTATAGGCTATTGTTAAAGCGCTTGAATCACTGTTTTTATTATCATCTATTAATCGTGTGAGAAATGTTGGATATTTACTGACAACTTCATTTCCTATACGGAAATGAAGACCATCGTTGGTAATCGTAATCGTAATCGTAATCGTAATCTCCAAACTTCTAAAGCGCCACTCGAAAGCCAAGCGCAGGGCACCAGCTTATTCACGAGCGCTGCGTCTAATCAGAGGGGTTGTCCAAAAGAGTAGTCCGAGGGAGGTCCGAGTCCGGTTTCCAGGGGACCAGAGAGGGCACAGCAGATGTTAAGGCGGGTGTCTTTTAGGTCGAGGATTGGAAGGTACAGGATCAGATGAGTCAGAATAAGAGTTCTTGAAAAGCAGAGACTTTAGTTTCGAGTGGAAAGCCTTGGGGGTGATGGATAGAGGAGCCTGAGGCAGATGATGGTGGATGATTGGCGATGATGGTGGAGGAACCGAAAAAGTGCGGAATTCAGGAGGTAGATCGTTCCAGAGCACTGAGCAATGTCGGCAACAAAGCCAGACATAATGTGTGGCTATTCATAATGATCGTCACAACAAAGATGTGGTAGTTACACATCATGTGGTTGCTGCAGAAGACGTGGTAGTCACAGAAATAGACGGTGGTCACAGAAATTACCGTAGTGATAGTTACGGAATAGGTGGCAGGCATAATAATAGGCGGTAGCTAAGCTACAGAAGAGGTAGTAGTAACAGAAATAGGTGGTAATCCCTGAAGAGGTGTATTCACAGAAATACGTTGTAGTCACAGAAATGTGTGGCAGTCACAGAAGAGGAGAATGCTGTGTTGCATGTGGCAGTTTGTGTCGGGTTACTTGCCGGTCATTTCTGTAATTTTTAAAGCGTCATCAGTTACTGTAGTGAGAGTTACTTCTATGATGGTTTGTAATCTCAATAATTGTCACCATAATAATATTATATGGAATTTCGGCCTAACTGTGCAAGCGTTGTGACTACATTATTGTGTACTGCAACTAGACATTGATTTAAACTGTCGCTTATTGAGTATTTTTCTCATACTGGACGGTAGCGGGATGATGTGCTCTGAATAAGTTAAACCGTAATCCTCAACGTCTTCGGATAATCAGTTCGTCTTATCGACAATTAAATCAGTTCTCAAGATCTTTCGATTTGCGGAAGTTTTTCTCTCATATAGTGCTATACAGGGCTTCTCATTTGAGGCGAAAAATTGGTCGATCGCCTTCTATTTTCAAATGAGAAGCTCTGTTGCTATAACCTCCCTTCTCTATACAAACTGCGAAATTCGAAGTTAAAGTTGTGGGTGATAAATTATTCAAGTTAAGTGTCGCTGTTGAAGGGTGCAACGAGGTTAATGGTTGTTCTTCGTTTCTAGGATCGTTGCTGCGCTGTTGTTTTGGCTGCGCTGAAGCTAGAAGGGTCAAAGTACGAAATAAATACGGTGAACCCTAAAAAAAATGCAAGAAAACGTTTTATGTTGATTTTCTGCTGTATTTGGTCTGGGGAAGAACATACCGAAAGTTGGACAAAATCGGAACACGGCATCATCCCCAAAAATGCATTTTAACCAAAATGGCGGCCAAAAATGGCGCCAAAACAAAAAACAGTATATATCAGGTCATAGGTCAGCTACAATAACAAATGAAGTATCAAATTTAACATTATCAAGGACAAGGAATCGATTTATCATAGTGGCAAGACTGTTGGAATGTTAATATCCAAGATGGCGGCCAATATGGCCGCCAAAACACAAAAATGTGCATATATCAGGTCATTGGTAAGCTACAATAACAAATGAAGTATCAAATTTAACATTGTCAAGGTCAAGGAATCGATTTATCATAGTGGCAATACTGTTGGAATGCTATTATTCAAGATGGCGGCCAATATGGCCGCCAAAACACAAAAATATGTATACTTCTTGAAAACTAGTGTAGCGCTCACAACAGCAGAAGCAGATCCTAAGGTTTTGACTTTGAAGTTCTTTTTGTGCTTTCTTGCACTGTAGCATACCTGCACTATTGCCAGCATGGGAATAAATGATAAAATTTTACCACACATCTTAAAATTAAGCAATTTTCATTAGTTTACCTTTGAAAGTAGCTGATAACATTAATTACATTTAACTACCTTCAAATTTTGGAAACAGCCAGGAAGCTCATAGAAGCCGATCGAACAGGGTCGTGGGACATGCATCTCCACGCTGTATCTGAGTGCCTACCCATATTTGCTTCTGCAGCGCACGCTAATTATCTGAAATCTGCTTATCTGTACCTGCAGAAATGAAGTTGTTAGAAACTGAAAATCCTGTAGTGTTCCATAAATTCCAGGAAGGATTCCACGTCATATGGCGAACAAACCAGTACTGGGCTGGCCTTGGATCCGACTTGGTGATTGAGCAGACTCTTATGCGATCACTTAAGACTTTTTCTTTCTTCTTTCTTTCTCCTCCGTCAAGTATTCGCTGACGATGAGGCTCTAACAAAACTTCTCCATTTCGGTCGGTCTCTTGCGAGGTCTATTGCCCTTCTTAAGTCCCATCCTCCGTCTTCTATGTCCTCCAGTACGTTATCTATCCATCTCTTCTTCTGACGTCCTCTGCTCCTCGTTCCCTCCACCTCTCCGTGCAGCGCCTTTGCCGGCATTCTTCCGTTCTCCATCCTGATCACATGTCCATACCATGTTAGTCTTCGTTTCTTTATTCTTTCCACTACCGTTTCCTTCTGTCCCAGTTCTTCTCGTGTCACCTCATTCCGTATCTTTTCTCTTCGTGATCTATTCAGTAGTCCTCGTAGCCATCCCATCTCCGCCACCAGGAGTCTTCTCTCGTCCTCCTTTTTCATGCACCAAGACTCTGCTCCATACGTGAGGACCAGTATCACCAGTGTTTCGTATAGTTTGGTTTTTGTTCTTGTTGAGATGTTGCCTGATCTCCATAGTTTCCTCAGCTTCCCAAACATTGCTGACGCCAGCCCAATTCTTTTCCTGGTGTCCCTTGTCGACTCCGCGTCCTCCGTAAAGGACGCCCCCAGGTACACAAATTCCGTCACCTGCTCCAGCTCCTCTCCTTCCAGGGTGATGTTTATCTTTTCTTTTTCCTTACCAATTGTCATTGTTTTGGTCTCTCTCCATTGATCTTAAGCCCGAATCTTTTGCTACTTTCATGTACCTTGGTCGTTAGTTCCTGCAGTTGGCTTCCGCTTTCCGCCATCAGATCTATGCATGTCGTCTGCAAATCTTAGGTTGTTGACTATTGTTCCATATATTCTCACCCCTATTTCTGTATCTGCCAGCGCTATGTCCATCATTGCCTCCAATATCAGGTTGAATAGGTATGGGGATAGACCGCAGCCTTGTCTTACTCCAACATCGGTTGATGCCTTGTGCATTAGACACCGGCGCAATAGAAGTTGCTAATTACATTACATTACATTACATGCACACGAAACCATTCCGTTAGCTCCCCATCTACTCTCACTGCGCTTACCGTCTTGCTGTATAGGTCCTGATCACTTAAGACTGCAGGTGGTTTAACCAGAGGAAGTGGCCTGACTGAACATGAAAGTGCCGTTTGGACAATGTCTGCTCCCATTTGCTACGCCATGCAGGACTTCAACAATACAGTGTACACAACAAGTGAACAACACAAGGAAGCGACTGCTTCTAGGATGGAGAGGGACAGGGCAGACTTGGCAAAACTTGCCACTACACTTGAACAATATTCTCCATTCTCGGAGGAGACGACCTTACGAAACATTATCACAGGGATCAATGCTGATAAGTATGTAAATGTCCAAGATCTTTTCACCGTGGGCAAAAGCGTGGTTACAGAAATGAAAGGACAATCTGTTTTTGAATATTCAATGAATATTCAAAAACAGATTGTCCTTGTATGAATATTATTCATACAAGCGTAAAAATAAAGTGAAGACATTAGCATCCACTCGGAGCATCAAGGTTAGTGAGGACCGAACCATTGATCCAGCTCTGTTGTTTCAGAGATTCCTGGTTGTATCACAGTCCGGAGATTTGTGCCTAGATGATGTGATGAAGTATGAGCTTTCACCGTATCCGCCGTCGTTGTTTGAAGCAAAGTATCTTTTACGAAAGCCAGAAAAAGCACAACTTCTGGAGGCCATACGAAACAATGTGAAGTCATCTGATGCTGCTGTAATTCAGTCCATTCCAAGGACTGATAACTACGTCCTTAGCCGTCTGACTGTCTGCCTGCCTGACTCCACCTTAGCCGTCTGACTGTCTGCCTGCCTGACTCTCTGGATTTTGACCCCCTGCCTATCGATTCTGTTTTGGTTAAGCGCCTGTGAATAAGCTGGTTCCCGCGACTTCGCTTTTGTGGACGCTGTAGAAATATCGAGTTTACGATTACGATGGAAGTTCCCTTCTACATCGGTTAAAATGGAAGGAAGGAAGTACCTATACTCCTATAGTTCAATTGCTGATAACTACTCGTCTTTCACAGTCAAACTCTATGGCAAGGCCACTGTCGTTTTTGATGGACACAATGGACGGCCAAGTACGAAGGACAATACACATCTACGTCGAAGAAGTAGTGTTGCAAACAATGTCAATATAAGAGAAGCAACACAGTTTGTTGGGAAAATGCAAGATTTTCTTGCAAATGAGACGAATAAACAGGCCATCATCAACTTCATCGCTGACCACTTGCGACAGATAGGCTGTTATGTCATACACGCTGAAGGAGATGCAGACGTAGATATAGTCAAAGCAGCCGTTGAAATGTCATCTTACAAGTCATCAACCCTCATAGGAGAAGATACAGACCTGTTGGTTTTGTTGTTGCATCACCCTGCAAGGGACTGCAAGGACCTTTACTTTCGGTCCGACAAAGACAAAGTGAAATCATATGTATATAACATCAAGGTTCTGAAACAGCTACTTGGTGATGATGTATGCTCTGATCTGTTGTTCGCCCATGCATTCTCTGGTTGCGACAGTACTTCAGGAATCTATGGGGTCGGCAAAAAGTCAATCTTCCAATGTGTGGTAAAATTTTATCATTTATTCCCATGCTGGCAATAGTGCAGGTATGCTACAGTCCAAGAAAGCACAAAAAGAACTTCAAAGTTGAAACCTTAGGATCTGCTTCTGCTGTTGTGAGCGCTACACTAGTTTTCAAGAAGTATACATATTTTTGTGTTTTGGCGGCCATATTGGCCGCCATCTTGAACAGTAGCATTCCAACAGTATTGCCACTATGATAAATCGATTCCTTGACCTTGACAATGTTAAATTTGATACTTCATTTGTTATTGTAGCTTACCAATGACCTGATATATGCACATTTTTCTGTTTTGGCGGCCATATTGGCCGCCATCTTGGATAGTTAGATTCCGATACTTTTGCCACTACGCTAAATCGATTTCTTGACCATGAAAACATTATATTCGACACGTCATTTGTTATTGTAGGTTACCTCTGAAGTGATATATACATATTTTTGTGTTTTGGCGGCCATATTGGCCGCCATCTTAGATATTAACATTCCAACAGTATTGTCTCTATGATAAATCGATTTTTTGACCTTGATAATGTTAAATTTGATACTTCATTTGTTATTGTAGCTGACCTATGACCTGATATATACTGTTTTTTTGTTTTGGCGCCATTATTGGCCGCCATCTTGGTTAAAATGCATTTTTGGGGGTGATGCCGTGTTCCGATTTTGTCCAACTTTCGGTATGTTCTTCCCCAGACCAAATACAGCAGAAAATCAACATAAAACGTTTTCTTGCAATTTGTTTTGGGTCATGTTGTATATCTATCCTACTAAGCATAAAGAGTTAGCAAAGACCATATAAAGCCGAAGCATCACGCTCCTAGGATTGAAAAGCCGTTAATGAATGTAGAACAGCCATCTGCGCTGGATTTAGACCGTTTGATTTTTTTATGTTCCTCCACTATATTATTCTTTTCAGCGCACAACTTGGCGTAATCTCGTTGTGATTTATGGCCTTGTTATGCTCCTACTTAGCCGTTATTTCCTTTGATAAGTCGTCTTCATTTTGTTCACGTGATTTATTGTCGTCTTGTTTTATGCACGCGAAAAAGTTCTGGCTGCGCTATAAAAGATCACAGTAATAAACATAGGCTATGGAAGTAGACTTATATGTCTGATCCACTCGGGTGTGTTCAGCCAACGATGTAATTAGGGTATAATTTATAGCCTACTGATGAATATATAAGTAAGTAAGTAAGTGAGTAAGTAAGTATAAAGTAAGCAGGCCTACTTGCTTTATTGAACCGCCTGGAAACGCACTGCGGGAACATCGGATAAGAACAGTCTAAGAGTATTAAATCATAAAATCACAAAAATCACAAAAATCACAAAAAATCATAATATACAATAAAACAGACATATATGGATCTGTGAGAGTAAGGTTAAAATAAGAAGAAAGATCAGCAATAAAATCAATTGAACAATATTCGCGTAATAAAACCACATCGGGTTAATGCGGCAGCGCGTGGGATCTCACGGTTATGTGAACGAGGACGGAGAGATTATGTAACATTCTTAACAGGAGGCAGTAGACAATTTAGAACATGGCTGGGGTTGTGAAGCAGAATACAGACGACAAAAAGAGAAGAATCAGCATAATATATGAATATATTATAAAAATCTTAGGATGTGCAAACTATTTTGGTAAAAACTGCATTTGAAAATTACTTTTTAGAAAAACGTTTATAAATATTTATGAAATATTGGATATGATTATCACTTGTTATTAATTTAAACAATTGTCTAAGGTAATGACGTCATTGTGATAAGTTTAGAATTTACGCTTAGACTATACGCTTAGAATTTATCGTAACTGTGCATGGTTGCGTCACTGTTTAGACTCAGCCCGAGTATGACGTATTTGTGACAAATGATTGTTCATGTTACATCTATGAAATTACCTCATTGCAATGCATCACTATTATTACGTATTGACAGCTAATCTTTAGGCGAAATAAGATCCACGACGTAATCATTGCAGTGATAAACCAGGCACGCTTATTGACGACATAGTGGCATCTCGACTGCCTTATTTACTGACGATAATACATCAAAATGATGAAAGATAACATTCAACTTATGCTGCAGTAATTTGCAAATGAAAAAGATAGGACTTGAAGGTTCTCGCTTCCACTGCAAGAAATAGGCATTGCCTATTAATAGTTATTATGCAGCTTTATAATATATATATATTATATATATTATATATATATTATGGAGTCATTATACCTAGGCTACATAAAAACGCTACGCATTTAGATGTATGCCTACAATTAGGTAATCGCATGTGCGTGTAGGGCCCTAGGCTTATTCATAAGGACACACATACGCACACACAGCATGAGTATTATAATTGTATACGCTTATACATGTAGGCTACGAAGGAGGCTATTAGTGGTGGAACAAAGTTGGCTAAGAAGAAATTCTGAAGAATAGGCCTACTGGGTAGAACCAGACTATACAGGATTCACAATGAGGTGATTTAGAAGGAGTTGGGTCAGTACGTCATGGTAGGCAGAATTAGAAAGAGAAGACTGACTTGGTGTGGAACATGCATCAAGGATGGACAGCAGGAGACTACGGGTCAGAGCACTTTATGGTCACGTGGACGTGTTGGGAACCGGGGAAGACACACAAAAACATGGATGGACAATGTTAAGGAAGATCTAAAAGCGCAAGGAATGACTAATACTATGAAACTCCCATTGTCACAAATAGACAGAAAGAAATGGAGAAATGAGTTCAACCCTCATCTTCGGCAAACACACATGACGGAAGAGAGAAGAAGAAGAAGAAGAAGAGAACGCGAAGAAGGATGCGAAGAAGAAGAAGAAGAACGCAATGGAGAATATAAAGAAGGAGGAGGAGGAGGAGGAGGAGGAGGAGGAGGAGGAGGAGGAGGAGGAGGAGGAGGAGGAGGAGGAGGAGGAGGAGGAGGAGGAGGAGGAGGAGGAGGAGGAGGAGGAGGAGGAGGAGGAGGAGGAGTAATGAATAGTACGAGTAATGAATAGTACGCCTTCATGCATATTTATACATAATTATATGATTTGCATGTACATATGCTTGTATAGGCCTACACATAATCACGTCCATATGCATATTATACGCGCACCATGCAGTACATTTTAGTCCTATGTATACAAACATATAATTATACACAGAAGTCTTCATATCCATGCATAATTATATAGGCTAACTCAAACCCACACACACAGATGTAGGCCTACCTTTAAGTAATCGCGTGCGTATTCATACGGATTATTGTAAGAGTTTAATCTTTTCCTGGAGAACATCTTGTCAGCAACGTCTGTGGTGTACCAAGGTATGCGAAGGGCGAGGGAAGCGGAGTGAAAGGAGAGGTTGGAAGGAAGGTGGGAAGGAGAAGTGGGAGGGGTTGGAAGCTGTGGTGGGAAGAGGCGTTAGACAGTGGATGCGCTTAGTGTCAGATGTGAGAGATGGGTGTTTCCTGGATGGCCCGGCGTCCGTCAGATTGAGTTATAGGAAAACAAGTTCGTAGCTTATGTTCTGTTCTATGCTTGCGATGATGTGTCGAGTAAGATAACGGGCAGGAGCCATCGGTAGATATGACCCAGGCGACCTTGTAACGCCTCTCATCGTCGCCATAATTGACTATGCACAGCTTAGGAATTTGACCAGATGTAATAATAAATTATCTAATCTAATCTAACGAGTTCTATGGAGTCGTTATTATGATGTCCAATACATCATTTGATGATCGCTTCGAGTAAAATCCTCATAGAAAATCATAGTTATCCATTGGAAGTGCTAGGTCGACGTCCGATAGCGATACGGGAAACTAGAAGAAGCAGGCTACACTATGCAGTATGCATGCATAAATGTACGATAGGTATGCAAGTTGAAAGAGGAGCCTTAAGTTCAGACCTGAATGACATAAAAGAATAGACAGATTGAACTGAATTTCCAAAGATTCGGACCAGCGACCGAGAGTCCGAGAACCCAACACTTTTCTTGTGTGGAGCACATCGAGAGTCACAATGTCCGCTAATTGAGTGCAATGTCTAGTTCTATGAGGGCTTAGTATGAAATAGAGATAGGTCGGTTGCTTAAAATGTGGTAGTTTGTGAACTGCAGGGGAGATTTTGAAATGATTCTTCGCTCAATGAGCAGCCATTGTAACGTATGTAATAGACTATGGGCGCATTATGCTAATATTTAGGAGTCTTCGTTATGGCTCTGGCAAGAGAATTTTGAACCATCTGCTTTTAAACATCGCTAGCTGACTGTTATCTATTGTTCAGTATCATATAGTGTTCAGTCACATCCTATGTTGACTGCCATGTCTTGTTAACTATTATCTCTTGTTCACGATCCTCCTCTGGTTAATACCATCTCTCGTTCATTTTCATCTCTCGTTCAGTGCAGGGCTAATGCACCTGCCTACTTTTATCGCGAAGCGCATTACTTATTGAAGCTGACAGTCTCTCAATCTGCAATTGCGGTGACTTCATGCAGGTCTCAATGATTAATTACGAGATTCCTTTGATTTCGAAATGAAAGTCTAACACGATATGGGAATAAGACCCGTGAGACTGCACTATATGAGGCGCTACTGTCTATAAGAATCTTTGCGGCGACTCATTGTTCAAATCTCTTCAGCAGACTGAGCACGTTAATATTTAGTTGCGTTCTTTGATTGATTTCTCCATAGAGTCCAAGAATTCCTCGTAATATATCTTGCATATCGCGCAATTAATTAGTCGTCTTGACATAGCCTTTTCATTTGCACCAACGGTCAACTGCCAGGTTCACGTCATCGATCAACGCGGTTGAAGCTAAGATTTTTTCCAATAGAATATATAGGCCTAATGGTGCTAATTATTTACACTAAATTATAATACCAATCCTCGATCGTGCTTTGAAAAGAGTATACATCAGGAAACTGACTGTATAGAATCTATACTGTTGGTAGGAAGATCAGACGGCAAGGAGAGAAGACTCTTTTAACCGAAGTGCAGAAGAGACTATCATGTGGCTAGATAAGAGATAATTATGAAGTCGCTAACATGGTTACTTCATGGTTGCCTTTGCGATGAGAGCTGCTATTAATAGCCAAGACCTGTCCGCAGCCTTTTGATAATCTCAGAAGTTCTCTGATGCCATCGTAGTAATGTTATGGCATCAGAGGTCGATGGTCGCTACTAAGCAGAATCGTTGTATAAAAGCCAAATTTCAGAGAGTGGGTCTATTCGAAAGCCAAGAAGGAAGGTGGCCTTGTACTTGTAACCTGACCTTCCACCAAAATATCTCTCTGACTGTATGCATAAGCCTCTCTCTGCTGCTCGTCTTTTGCGCTCTACCGACAGTCTGCATGGGCCTCTTTGTCCCTCGTGTAAAGTCTGCCCTAGCTCAATGCCGGGCATTTTCTGTGATTGGTCTCTCCACTCGGAATGGCCTCCCTCTCTTCTACGGGCTAAGCTCATGTCTGGGTTTTTCTCCCGCATCCTCTCGCTCTCTTAAGGCGTTTCTTTTCCCCCGGGGTTTCCGCGCTGAAAGCGCCTCTGAATAGTCTATGATGCGAGAGGCGCTCTACAAATTTTTAAGTACGATACGATACGATACGAAGTGAAAAGACGAGAAAACAGCTCTCGGAGGAAATGAGTCCAGAAAAAAATAAGATTTAGTCGAGTGAAGACCAGTGAAGATTTGACAGAGCGACCATTTACCGGAAAAGCGTTCCAGAGTCTTGGGGCCAGCAACCGAAAAGGCGCACCTGCTGAACTTGTCACGAAATAGTCAGAATGAAAAAATCCGAAGACCTGGTCGAGTACAGAAAAATCTTTTGAGTCAGCATGCACTGAAGATAGTAAGGTTTAACTAGATATAGAGTCTTGTATACAACTAGCCCGGTCTTGAAAATTGTCAGCCGCTGTCTTCAGCCATTCATCTGTTTCGTGTCAAACGTCAATAAATATTTCAACTTGGTCTTCAAAAACGTGTCCTATAATTACATTACCGTCGTTTATTTCAATCCATATGGGATCTGGATTCTCTAATGGATTATGACCAGCAACCGAAACCAACTCTGACTACGATTTCACCTGAAGCGGCGATCGATCGCTACTCTATGCGTTATATGATAACGGCGCTATATAAACTGTATTAACCATTCTAACAATTAACCATTCTAACAATAGGTGCATTAGTGCAACATCAGGCGCATATAAACTATTGTCTTTCTTTGTCTCTGTCTCTGTCTGTCTGCCTGTCTGTCTGTCTCCCTCCCTACCTCCTTCCTATCTCTCTCTCTCTCTCTCTCTCTCTCTCTCTCTCTCTCTCTCTCTCTCTCTCTCTCTCTCTTTCTCTCTCTCTGTATCTGTATCTGTATCTGTATCTTTCTCTCTCTCAGCATGTCATTCTTGCCTCTTTCTCCATATGTCTCTTGTTTCCTACTCTAGCCGTACGTCTCTTTCTGTTTCTATCTTTGGCTTTGATTCCGAATGAATCGTGCGGACTTGGTAATGATGTAGCGCCGCTATTAGGCTGGTCTTCTTGGCGCGGCTTCTTGTGTTGTGCAGAGAAATTTTGGAGATATTTACATTACATTTCTCTCTTCTTCTGTTATTTTTCTCGATTTCTTCCTCATTCACAAACTCCAGCACCAGCTGCATGAAATGGCGTTAATCCCACTCGCGGGGTCTGTCCGCCCCTCGATTATTAGCGAGGATTCAGCAGCTTACCGTGCATCACAGGGGGTGTGACAAATCATTTCCAGGACGTAGACGGTCCAGGCTTCCCTTCTCTTGACCAAACATATATTGAATACAAACGCAAATCAGCGGTTGTTCAGTTTTAAAATGTCCAAAAAGTAAATAACAGTACATTGTAAATCTATGCACTAAGTAAATTTCTCGGCATTTCTTTTAAAATCTTGCAAACCATTTTTCTCAAAAACCTGACGTGATACAAAAATTCTGAGAACACCACTGGATTCAGCGTGCCAAAATCTATATAGAACAGCTAAAGTTTGTTGGGAAGCAAAAAAGTTAAAATTTGTTGTCCAGTGAAATCTATGCACTAAAAGTAAATTTCTGGGCATTTCTTTTAAAATCTTGAAAACTATTTTTCTCAAAAACCTTACGTGGTAAAAATATTCCGAGAACACCACTGGATTCAGCGTGCCAAAATCTATATAGAACAGCTAAAGTTTTTTAGGAAGCAAAGAAAAGTTAAAATTTGTTGTCCAGTGAAATCTATGCACTAAGTAACTTTCTGGGCATTTCTTTTAAAATCTTGCAAACCATTTTTCTCAAAAACCTGACGTGATACAAAACTTCTGACAACACCACTGGATTCAGCGTGCCAAAATCTATATAGAACAGCTAAAGTTTTTTAGGCAGCAAAAAAAAAGTTAAAATTTGTTGTCCAGTGCAATCTATCGCTGGCTGATTTTTTATCACCAGCGCTGGAGTGGAGTAACCGAACGTGGAATATATCATAGTTAGTCGTCGTCGACTCCGCTCAGCTTTGATGTCCGATTTCGGAGATTAGCCGAGCTTACACGTCCACGGAAACAAACCGCTCGTGTACACGACCCACATGCGGTAACATTGGTCGGATGAACAGAACAGACGAAGGGACAGACAGTCGGACCATCGAACAGTCAAAGGATCTGTCCAAGGGGTTTCAAGGTCGGTCGGTCGGAAAGTCAGTAAGTCGAACCTCAGTTGGGAGGGTTGGTCTCGACGTGTATAAATTTACTGTGCAGTTCAAATATGTGGTAAAGCTGTTCACTCCTTTATTCGATTTTCAAGTTTCCAGGTGGTGTCGTACGTCCAAGCTGCATCTACACTCTGGGATTCTGCCTCAAACTTTCCTCACTAAACTTAAAACTTTTCTTTTTGGGCGCGTTGGAGTCGGGAGCGCCTCTGAGTAGTTTCCTTGAAGGGGCGTTATATAAATTCCCGAATGAATGAATGAATAATATTAGATACACATTCTGCGGATAGGACGACTATCGGCACTGAGATTCGAGGTCGAGGGACGAATGTATCTGACCGCACGTTGCCTCCACTTACGATGGGGAATCGGGAGGGGGCATATATCAAGGGTCCGTCCATAGTGTTAGCGGTAGACGGTTAAAAAACGACAGACTGCCAGGGAGGGTCTCGATGGTCGTTCGGCTAATGGACCCAGATCATCATCTGTTGACATGAGCGTTGAATGTTACAGATTGCGCAACTGAAGTTGTTTTTGGGATGACTGTACTGATACAGAGCGTTCGAATAATTCCGACATTAATAGAGCTAAACAATAAGGTCATTCCCAGCATGCAACCTAATTAGCAGTCGCATTAAGAGCAGCGATCACTCTGCAGCCACCTGGGCGCTATAGAAATTTCGAGATTACGATTACGATTACGTTGACCTGCTTGCTGGGTGTTGCTAAGTTAGGCATATAGGCCTATGTGGCAGCATTTTCGCCGATCCAAGGTGAGTACAGCAAAAATTATCGGACTAATCAGGGTAATTTATCGTGTTTGCGCTCTAAATTATTTTATATAGGAGAATTTTAAATAAAAGTTGGATTGATGACAATAACTCTTGCTTCAGTAGAAGTTGGATTGATGAAAATAATTCTTGCTTAAGTAGAAGATAGATTGAAGAAGAAATGATTCTTGCTTAAATAGAAGCTGGATTGATGAAGAATATTTCTTGCGTAAGTATAGGATGGATTAATAACAGTTACCCTGTACATTGGTATTGAAATGCCATGTATAGAAAATTAGTTAAACAGAAAAAACGATAAATTACTCCGATTAGCCCGATAATTTTTGCTGTACTGACCTTGGATCGGCGAAAATGCTATGTGGCATAGCAAAGCAGCGTAGCATAATATGACGTGGTATAGTTGGTTTGATTTGTAATGCGTGAAGTCGCTAACCGAAGCACTGTCTTGTGAAGAGCATTCTGGACGTCAATGGCGCTATTATTTACGGTTAGGGAGAAGTGAGAGAAGAGGGAACAAAACTAGAATAATGACGATTAGAGACATAGAAATATAGGAATGATAAACTTAAAGATAGAGAGGGAATAGAGGAGCGGGATTTAAATAATGAGGAGTTAATTACCAGGAAAAACAAAAGACTATCTTTAAAAGCAAAAGATACAGATACATGGCAAAGGAGTTGAATGAGAGAGGAATAAATAGAAGCGAAAACAGAGGAAGAAAATGAGCTACATGAAAGATCCGAAAAATAAACCTGCGGCTAAAAGAAAGAATTCGGATGTTAGCATTAACTAGTAAGATAAATGCTTTTAGTTGGAGATATAAAAAGTTAAGATTGCAGTTAATTTTAGCAGAGATTGGCTCTGAGTGCGTTATCTGTAAGCACGAGACCAGCAATTATTGCCTGATTGAGTGTTATGTGTGCGCCTGAATGCAGCTGTTTACGTTTCAAATAGCAACCGGTGGAAGTCTTATTCTCTCCTTTGCCTAAACACCTGCTAGGAACTAGGTTCAATAATTGCGAACTATTATACTGGCAGTTTATACAACCGGTAATGGCTTTAATAAAGCTATCTTCTACTAATTCTATTTAAGTAGCTTTTAGACTGTCTTTAGACGGCTTGATCAATTCTATAAGCACAGTACTACAGTAGAGGAAAGGCTAAATTAAACTCAGGAGTCTAGCGGAAGGATAGAGAGGGACGTAGAAGCATTATTAAGGTGTCACGTTCTTATAGGACGTTTTTGCTGTGGAGTGCTCTATATAGACTGTAATTACCGAGGGCTTGAACTTGCCAGACTTCTTCAGTGGCCAGTAATTACAACGGGAAACAGAGATGATCACTTATGTATACGCGTCGGATATAACCATCAGACAACAGCCGCAGCAGAATCACCGCCTGTCGCTGAAACCCGAAAACAGGAAGCCTCCCTCCTGCCTTCTTTCCTCTTATTTAATTTAGGAAACCGTCGCCAGGCGATGCATCGACAGCATCCGGGTCCTTCATCTTGCATTTCACACTGGGTGAAACACAGGTGCCCCACTTCCACCGAACTAAGCCATGTCTGCTGTGTTTTTAAGGAACTAAATAACTGAAAAGACCACCGTATAACGGAGCATGCAGCATGATGATCAAATATGAATAGAAAAACAACTCACAGAGCTATACTATCATAAATGTCTCGTTCACTCGCTCTTTCTGTCCTTGTCTCTGTCCGTCTGTCTGTCTCTGTCTCTCTGGTAGAGACAGAGTATACAGTAACCGTATTCTTCTCTGTGTGTCTCATTCCTGTTAAGTGTATATACTACTCCAATCGCAATCGTATACTCCACATTTCCAAAGCGCTACTCTACAGCTAAGCGCAGAGCACAAGCTTATCAAGTCTTCACATGATTTAGCCATACTCTTACCTTCCTATTTTACGTTCTGAATTTAGACCTGGGTCTGACCTAAGCAAAACCTTTACTTAACCATTTCCTTCGACAGGGTGGTGGGGATTCAGTTGTCCTCGACTCCTCGAGAATTAAGTGCCTCGTTGCACACTGGGTTTGGTTTTTCTGCCGCAAGAATTACTTCTTGGCTTGACATTAGTGAAAAACCATTCAGGTACCATAGTATAGTAGTAGCCATATATATATATGCACCTAGATAATCTCACAAACTACCTCTGAACGCAGAATGTATTTATATACCTCTGAGTAGTTATCTTGAAGGGGCGCTATATAAATTCCATAGATAGATATGTATCACAGTGCTATGACTGTTTAGAAGGATAACCACTGGACCAGACAGGACACTAATGTTCCTTTAGCTTTTAGTGTCATTGTCTTCTTGAACGTAGGCTACATATACCTCCAAATCCATATTAGAGTATATGAGCACAATAGGTTCGATGATGGCGATAGTTGATTATGACAGCAACGACGAATCTTAATCTACTCATAATCTGCCCAAGCGAATAATATTAGTGTCTCTAGTTATTGGACATAGTCGAACCTTGCCATCGTCACCTGGTGTTAATTAGTAGGCCTCTGGGAAGTTGCTCTATAGTTACGACACTTCCCCATCGTAGCCAGACCTTCGGAAGGCTGCTCTAGCCGCGACTCATGCACTCTTCCTGTCTTACCACTATTGAGCTAGCTGTTGCTATAGCCAAGGGTGCATGGTGGATTTCAGTTGGTTGATACTTTTGCATCCTTTGACATTGATTCTTTAGAAGCGGAAACGTGAAGACTTAGTCACAGGAGAGGCTAGTCTGTCTGCCTTAGTGAACTTTGTTTACTGAATAAAACTAATCAGGAATTACGTCATTTAAAAGGGAGTGGTCTTCTGACAGTGACTAACTTGGTACGCAGCTCGCCTGATGTGGTTCGTCACTCAGCAAGTTATCTATTACCTTATCTTCTGCATCTTCGAGGCGGCGAGATTAAAGTGACGAGGACGAGAAACCTGAGGCGTTTATATCAGCGTCGCATATGTCTTTCCTATCGAAGCTGTTGGCAACATGGCTGACTAAACTCAATCTTGTCAGCGAAGCGCATCACCTACCTCATCATCTTTTATGTCTTACTTATCTATACTTCTTGGGTCGTATTTTAACCCATTCCAGCTCGAATTTTTCCAGGTGTACCGCGTCATACCCACGTAAAATAAGTAATAACCACCACAAAAATAAATTTATTGCAATTTACTGAACAAAAAATGGCCAACGGTCCATTTGGACCCAACGGGAGTTCCCAGCTCAGTCCACAGCTGCTTCTATGCAGTCTACAGTCCCAAAAATGCATGGGTCCAATTGGATCCATGGGCTAGAAAGGGTTAGAGTACACTATGGAATGTTAGCTATGCTCTGATTTGCTTACTTACACACTTCGACACTAAGATATATTCATAAAGCAGATGCACAAGATGAAATGAATATTTCATTGTAGTAGATGTAATTCCAACTATTGCATCAACCAAAAATGGATGTCGTTTTCAAATAACATCGTTACTTGAATTAACGCACTGCGTAACCAGTTAGCAGCCTTCCCTGCGTTATTACATTTTACGTATTCAGCTTCGTTCTTCCGGTTATCTTCGCTGACGCTCTTCTTCATTTGATGGTATTGTCGCATTTTGTCCAGTTATTAATATATATAATTAATAATTTTTAACCAGTTATCAGAGATAATAGCAGACTTGAGCTGATCCTTGACATCTTGGCGACGTCTGCATGACTCTGTCTATATGTCGTCAAGCGCATAATGAGAAATCGAAATTCCTTACGATGTTCGTGTCTCTGACTTCAACAGCAGCAGCAGCAGCAGCAGAAGAAGCAATATTCGAGTGATGAAATCTTTCGGAATCCCCAGGCGCCAGAAGTCGCGAAAGTCGCGTCTATTTATAGTGTGCGTTTTTGTAAGGATAGCGTGAACGTAACTCATGGTCGGATTCTTCCACTGACCTCATTGGTCTGTGTCGCATCTTGTTACGGATGCATGCAGAGATTTCTCAAACAGTTGTTGCCTCGACTAGTCTGGCTTACTTTCAGTTTAAAATAACACTTACGAAGCGGCCGTGTATTGATTTCGGTTCTGCTTTCGTGACTTATACTGCGTCTGTCTAACCCAGTTCAGTATAGTCATCACTACAAGTAAATTATATATATATATATATATATATATGTGTGTGTGTGTGTGTTTGTGTGTGTGTGTGTGTGTTTTGTGTGTGTGTGTGTGTGTGTGTGTGTGTGTGTGTTTGTGTGTTTGTGTGACTACCTCATTGATCAATCAGTTCGTTGATTCAACAATTCATTAATTAAGTATTTCATTCCTTCGTTCACGCATTAATTCAGAGCGTTCATATAGTGGTCGATTGTTCTCTAGGCTCAAGGCCTGTTAGGTTCTGACTAGGTTATGACTGCAGGTTATGATTAAGTTATGACTAATACTATCCTAGTCCAGCTGTAGTAATAGGACACCGAGAAAATACACAGATACAAGACACACAGAGGACTATATATATTCAATGTATCATCCGAGATAACCGATACCTAATTTTCCAAATCAGTCTCTGGATCTCTGTGACTAAGCAATAGAACTACGGACTTGAAGTAGATAGACTACGAAAGCGATTTCAACGCAGCTGTCCCGTTTCAGAGAGTACGTGATCCTGTAACTTACACCAAACATATCATGCAGGTCATCCATTGCGTTTCAGCGTTCCCTTCAACCCACATATTACGCGTATTATAGCAGCTAAGAATATATGTTTGAACTCTGGTAAATTACAGACTCCTGTAATATGTCTTCGCTTATGCGTGGAAACCGAGGTTTGACTTTTACGGCACAAATTGATTTCCAAGGCTAAATCAAATATTCTATGTATACAGAGTGAGGAAGAATTGTTAAAAGAGTTAGCCTTCTGTTTGTCTGTTACTCTCTGTCTCTCTGTCTCTCCTCTCTCTTTTTTCTCTTTATCTCACTCTCTCTCACTCTCTCTGTCTGTCTGTCTGTCTGTATGTCTCTCCTTCTGCAAAAGGTATATGGTAAGTGGTTGATAGTAAAATAATGGTAGATGGCAAATGGTAAATGGTGGATGGTAGATGGAATGCAGGTAGTAATGATCGGATAACTGTTCATTTACCTTGTGCAGCTACCATCTGTATCGTTCAGAGGCACTTGCTGAGAATCTCCAACTAACCATAACTTTAACGACTATATGTTGTTGGTAAACTTGTGCATGAACTTAATGTATATATATACATATATATAATATTGTATATATAATTATATATGCATTAAGCATCGCTGGCAGTATAGAAGTTCATGACTTGTGTAACGGCTTTCGGTATAAAACTACAATCAGAGACGCTCAGATTGCATATAGAGTGACCACAGAGGCTGACGTTTTGCAATTTCCGAAACCCAAACGAATTTCTTCACCGAAAGCGATAAAACTATCCAAATTGCAATGATTCACACGCTGTGGACTTTCTGAAAGATTTAAGTTGTTGACGAATAGAAATTCATGAGACGATATGATTGGACTTTGGTCTGTCACTTATAGGAAAGAGTTTCTTCGCTAATGTGCTGTCAATTCTTGCGAGGTGCCGACTAAAGTTCATTAAATATATCCTTCGAAACGTCACTGACCGCTCTTCGAAAGCGATTTTACGCCGATTTATCAGATTACACGGATGACAGGTGATGAAACACTGGTTGAAAATGGCGGACAGCGGTGCGTCTTGACTCGGCAATGGCCACCTCAAGTGACCTGACTCCACCACGGCGGCCCAGCGGTTTCTGATTTGCGATCACTCATACAATCCATCAACGAACTGGTCAGCCGTCAACCCTTGATCAAACGACCGATGGCTCTGACCCCGCACCCTCCTCCTCCTAAAACCTCTAATCACCGCCCGGTCTTCGGCACCCCCCGCCCCCTCGTGCAAACTTCACCCGATGCAGAAGTGACGAATGCTGCACAAAACATTGTAAATCTGCCTTCGTAATTGGCTGGTACCGTCATGTATGGCCGAGACGCATTGCCAAACTGTCCGAATGACAGAGGGGCCCTTATGACCCTCACACCCGCAAAATAATGGATCATCGGAGCCTATTCACAAACACACACATACAGAAACACGTACACATACACACGCATATACAGACATGCACACACGCGCTCCAACACGTACAGACGACGGAAGCAGAAGTAAGCAGACCTAATCAGGCGCTTGTACTAAATATTTTATTTTGATTGTCCCCATGATCGAAATAAAGCAATGATCGAAACAATAACTCTTATGAAATTTAAAGGTTTAGAAGACCAGCGCAAATGCGCCATCATCCATTTACAGTTACTAAGTCTACTGCTGAATAATACATATAATATATTGAATGCAATAGCGCGAGTAACGGCAATACCCAGCGATATTCTGTGACTCAAAGGACGCATTCAAAATTGACAGAATTCGGTCGGCCGATAATTGGAATATGTCACACACGGCAACAATGTGTGTGTGTGTGTGTGTGCGCGCGCGCGTGCGTAAATTATATAGAGCCTTCTATCGTTATAAAAGGAACATCGTCCATTGGTGTAAACAGCGAGAGGCGCTATATAAATTGATAGATACAATACAATAATAATTAATCGGATGAACCTGCTTTGTTTTTTTCAATACAATTAATCTAAGGTTCTTGCAAGTTAGTTAGTTATCTAGTTTGTTGATTAGCTATCTAGATACTTAATATAGCGCCCTACAGGAACTTACAGAAGCTCTACTGTAGGGCCTACTTACAAACGCGTTGTGAGACAACGCAGATTTCCATTTCACGCTCTGAGCATGTCCGCTCTCAAATAATCATGAACAGAGTGAAAGATATTTACGTTAATATGAAGCTCATCTCAACTCGTCTTATCTTATCTTATCTTAACATTTATCGCCTTTCTTATCTTGACATTTATCGCCTTTTCTTATCTTGACATTTATCACCTTGTCTTATCTTGCTATTTATTGCCTTATCTTATCTTGACATTTATCGCCTTGTCTGGTTTCGTCTCGTGTCAGATCATCTTATCTGATCTTACTATATTAGTTTCTGAGGCCTTTATCTTTCAACGCAGACGTTGTTTGAACGATTATCTGAATAGTTTTTTTTAGTTTTTGCATTCAATATGATATAATTTTTCAATACAATCGCTGTAGGCCGCGAAGCCAGGGTACGATTCATGATTGACAGCAAGCAGAGTAGCCTATTATTATTTGGACAGGAGCGAGATAATCGCGAAAATATTCTTTCAATGGGAGAAGGCATGTACGAATGGATGAATGTATCCGCTTCCCCCCCCCCTAATCATAGTTGATATTGCATCCGAACAGGGATAGAATTTCTTATTTCCTCTGATGAACCAAATCCATGAACACTGGAGATTTTAATACAACGTCCCATATAAACCATCGAGATTCGGTCATGCATCGCTAAGTACGCGCACTGAGCTCATCGCTTGTCTACGGCGACCGGTTGCCCCTCGGGGGACGACGCACTGCAGCAGCCAGCTGATACATCAGCCGACGGACGGACGGACTGACCAACCAATCGACTGGTCATCGTTCAGATAAGAAATCCTCAGCTGGTCATCTTCTGTAATCAGACGCCGCAACCCCGCATCCATTCATCGCACAGACCGAATAAATCTCGCTCTTCTATTCTTCCAGTTCTTCCAGTTCTTCCTTCTCTTCCTGCTTCCTATTGTCTTGTGCTCTCTTCGCTCATGCACGCATCTCCAGTGATCTATCAAGAATTATTGTACTGCAGCAATTGCCTGTGTTCATTATACGCCATATACATAACTATACATACATGCACATATACATTAATCCATGTGCACACGAGAATACTGCGTAATATAATTACATGTAGGTGTGTGTACATGTATGTGCGTCAATGTGAGTACATACAACATACATCAGTCAATCGGTCGGTCGGTAGGCAAGCAGCGCTCTTGTATATCCTGCGTCGGCGGTAGAGACGTTGGAAAAATTCGCCTGGAAGAGAGGAAGCAAGGAGGAACTAACGAAAGGGCAACTGGATCAAATTCCGTTCGATGCCGAAGAGGATTTCTAGAGATAACGATTTAGTCGGTTGACCGAGCAGATGATATACAGGGAAACTTTGCGATAGCATCACAAACATAAAGCTGCCATAAATAGATAAAAGATTATTGAGAAGAACGTTTAGTTCCAGTAGAGCGAACCGCTAGGAATTAAAATTAATGTCCCATCCATAAGCCCTGTCTATTCGTTGACTTAAGTTATCCTTAATGCTATGCATCATCTCTATTCTTAATTGCCGAAAAGTGAGCTTAAGTGAGTTTGTTCTGTATTTTTGCAAAACATATACCCATACTTTTGGTAGATTTATGTTGAAAATACCTTTACAGCACTTTATTACCCTTTTCTGTTTGGATGCTAATCTTTGATTTATAAAAATCATGAATGTGGTAGGCTATGATACGATTATCAGTTGAGAGATGAACATAAGACTGGGTTTTTAATAAATATCATATTCTC
>JACEVL010000390.1:1307500-1320000 GCA_020284085.1 Aporrectodea caliginosa
CACAAAAACATGACATAGCGAGTTAACATAGCAACATCCTGAGTGTATGGCTATAATGGGTAATGGTTGATGCTAAAGACCTTTATAACATACCAATGTGAGGTCATATATAAATATATCTATGACAAAAATAATCTTCGGCGGCGGAAACGGCCTATGTTGTCATAAGCTGCCGTTAAACTGTGGATCCAATCCAATGTCATAACTGTGCAACTGATCGTACTCTGTCAGTGCCAGTCCCAAGCCTGGACAAAGGAGGAGGACGCTAATGGTCTTTGTTATAACCAGTGCGACCACTCTCCAGTTTCTGAAATCCCAAGTTCTTGCCAGAAAATTCCCAAGATTGGCCAAAGTGTACAAAAAAGTCCCAAGTTACTGAAAAGGATAAGGTTATGATGAAATGTGAAATGCGCTTTAACAATCAGTTATTTTAAAAAATTCCTAGCTATAAGGTTTCAAAGAAAAAAACCGGTGCATAACATTGAATTAACCAATTACAATGTTTACAAGTAACAATAACAATAATAATAAACGTCTTTCATGAAGAGTTTTTTCTGATCTGATTCGCTGCCACTGTTGAAAAGTACTGTAAAAACTAGTCCGTTGACTTTAGAGAAAATCCCAAGATTGATGTGCAAAATCCCCATATCCGAAGTCGGACCCCAAAATCCCAAGACCTTGGCAAAAATCACAAGGAATGGTCACACTGGTTATAACACAGTTTCGTTAAACAGCTACTAACCGAGCATGTGTCGTTTAAAAGCTACTAACTAATCTAGCCTGAGAGGCAACAATGGGCATGATGTGTTAGCGACTTCATTTTCTTAGGTTCGGCTTAAGAAGGCCAGTGGTCAACCTATCTCTCGCCGCCTGATCTTTCCAACGACGGTAAGTTTGCTCGTTACAGATGATTTGGATAGAGGGTGCAGTTGGAGCAGAAATCTATAAACAAATTTTGAACTGGCGGGAATTTGAACCCCCGACCTCTCAGTTGAAAGTCCAGTACGCTAACCACTAGACTATCGTGCACACTGTCCTCGAAAAGTAAGTTAATTTAAATCGGAGTAAAGTTCCATCGGTAGTTGTCTTCTAGTCTCTGTTCTGTTGCTCGCTTCAACTTGATGCATTTAAGACACCTCTTTCAAGAAGCTGCATTATCCTATAAGTATCCTATCCAACGCAAGAAATAATAATAATCGTTTTCTTTCCCCATGCACTTCAGTAGAGTAAGACATCCCGATGGGGTGCTCGATAGTGTAGTGGTTAGCGCGCTCGACTGTCAATCGAGAGGTCGGGGGTTAAAATCCCGCCATATCAGAAAATTTGGTTCGAGATTTCTGTTCCACGAGCACCCCTAGACAACTCAGCTATGATGAGTACACTTACTATGCCGAGGTTAAAGGATCCTGAGTGGCCGAGTGGGTTGGTAGCCTGCTCGCCGCACCGGCGCCCCGGGTTCGCTTCCCGGTCGGTCGGTTTATCAGAGATTAATTTCTCGGATCTTTACTGCGGGTGGCTCGGTCGCATTATAAACGTGGAGTACACGACAACACACAACACAACACAATATACTGTGGCGCGGTGGTAGAGGGGTATGTTCGGTGCCTTGCAGCTGGAGGGCTGCGGGTTCGAATCCACCTCAAAAGCCGCCGCGTAGGGACCCTGGGCAAGTCCTTCACTCGCAATTGCTCATGCGCTTCGGCGTGAAACTCCGACTCAGCGTCCGCGCAGTAGTCGGGAGCGCCTCTGAATGGGAAAATCTGGTAGCGGCGCTATAACAAGTGTTCAAATACAATACAAAACAAAAACATGGACACCTTTGAATTTCGCTTGTTTCGATTTCCTTTATATTTCTAGAAAAGGAACGACTTTTACAGAGGTGTTTAAACGACTAAATATCATATTCTTATAGACTATCGAATACCTGAAAACAGGTGTTTAAAAATTATTCTTGTCATTTGCCATTTCTAGAGATTTATAATTCAACGCAATCCCCTTAGTAAACATCTCGCAACCTAAGAGGGATTGGAGCCTCCCTGGCTGCCGCGCACGTATTTTTCGTTCGCTGATGTAAACGTGTTTATTTTAGTAGTTTCGGTAGTTTTTTGGGATTTGGCTTCACCAAGTAAAGCCAGTGCCTGACTCAGGCCTTGAAGGACTTACTTTTCAGTTTCCGGTTTTGTCAACCTGAATTTTTATTAGACGAATATTTGATGAAGAAGGAAATCCAAACGTACGTCCATCGCATACATGTCTAATAACGCTAAGCAAGAATCCTACCCGACGCGGTGCTATTGTCTCGTTCGTCCATCATTGGAGGGGACCAGTGCATCGGATAGGTGTCCCCAGCCTTTGATTCGCTCAGCAAATGTTTTTGTTAAAAGCGTCGATGGAACGAAATCGTATTAGTGCGTATTTAATCAAACTTAGCAAAATATTATTTCTCCCCGAAGGGGTTCTGTCCCCCACGACCAGTCAAACCACCAATCGGCAATCGTCAGACCACGGCCCTAGGGGTGTAGCTACCCGAGGGTGGTGGCGCTCTATAAATTATCGGAAAAGCAGTGGCGCCGATCGGTAACTCAAAAAAGAGGAGATTAATTAATTTTTCTTATTTTCTTTAACGTTTATTTATTAATTTACGGTAACAGTGTTTTCCTAAATATTTCTATTTATTTATATTTTACAACAAGGTCCATCAACTTTACTTTATTTTCCGTATTTTCTTTACGTATATTGATTGATTTATGATAACAGTGGTATCTTAAATATTTTTTATTTATTAATGCATATTTTTCTTATTTATTTTGTTAGTCGGAATTTGAGATGCGATGAATCAGCGCCAACGATTTGTCCGATAACCTCCAATCGTCAGGTTTTGGGTCCAGCGCGCTACTGAGAGGCACATCGTGTAGCAGCTATTCCAGTTTCGGATGTATAAGCTGAAGGTGAGTGAGTACATGCCCTCGTACGAGGTTTCGATCATCATCTTTATCATCATCGTCATCATCAACGTCGTTGTCGTCGTCATCGTCGTCATCGTCATCATAATGAATATTATCTCTATAAAATAAGATAAGGAGTTTCTCCAACACCTTTCTTAAGGAATTCCTTAGTCTATAAGTAAATGAAATTTAGTTGATAATAATAATAATAATATAATATTTTTTCTTTAATTTAGCGTCTGACAAACGCACTGCGCTGTACATTTACATGTTTTGCAATTGAAACAATCTTAACTAGTTAACTACTAACAGAACAGACAGCCTGTAATGCACGGCGCTAATAGCAGCCTACAAAGCAAATCCGCCCTACGGGGCTCGAACTCGGTACCTCTCGCTCTCTTCGCCAGATGTTATCCAAAGCGCCACCGGACCCCCCAATAAGACACTTCGGTAAAAAAAATTCCATTTCTATAAATAGGAAGGACATTAAGAATCACGTTAATAAGAAGGATATAAAGAATCGTCTTAATAAATAGAGATCTGTAATATGCCAAACCAATCTTTGTAGACGGCAACGGCCTTTGTTGTCAAAATCCGCCGTTAAACTGTGGATCCAATTCAGTCGTGTTAATAGGCTTTAAACAATGGTGAAAGTCATGGTTTGTAGAATTGTAGAAACTACAAAACTATTCTAGCGGCAAATTTATTTCAAAACGGTGTGTGTAGTCTTAAATAGAAGTTGGAATGATGAAAGAAGGCCTTTGCTTCAATTGAAGTTGGATTAATAACAGTTATCATGGACATTGGTAGAGTTGCCTACTTACTGCTCTGGGGGAATTGTCCGGGGGGAAATGTCCAAGGGGGAATTGTCAGGATAAAATTCATTGTACGTATTAAGTGAATCCATCTTTTGAATCTAACGCGTCTTCCAGATATTTTTTGAGCACCATTCTATTTCTGAATCTGTCCATAGAACGCATCCTCCCATGATCCGCGTAAGAACACCGTCTCCTCCTCCTCTCCTCCTCCTCCTCCTCCTCCTCGTCCTCCGCTTGGTGCGCTCCTCCGTCTGTCTTATCTCATTCACCGAATATACGTCTCGTCCTGATTCTAGGCGACGGTCTGCTCTGGCCAATCTATCTATTGACACCGATTACGGAGACGCCGATCGGTCCCCGGGATACGCCCGGGTTTCGACCGGCAACAACGTCCAGCTTAATCGCAATCAATGTCTATGCCGGTCTATGCTGCTCCGGACATATTTAGACCGCTATACATCACGCCGCGAGCGCGTCATATGGGAAAGCGTAACACGCAGATAGTGGCGACACGTAGCGGGAAAAAACAAAGGTCGACCTTTTGATGAAGTGAAAGACGGGCGACAGTTTCCGCCATTGGAAAATCGCTTAAAATAAGTTAAATTTTATCTTATTTTGTCCTCACGTATCACTAATAATTATAAGAAGTCACTTTTATTGGCAATTGGTCGTTTAACGGTAGCAATGCGATTGCAATTTGAACACCTCTAAAACAGTTTTTGTACTGTTTTATAGTTATCATGTGCACTTTTTAAAACTACCTTTTATAAGGTAGTATCTGATTTATATAAGGCATTGGGTTGGCAACGATAATAATTTCTATGGTGGTGTAAACTATGACTGTAGAGAAACGCAATCCTGACGTCGTTAAACACAGGTAAAAAAAAATACTAAGTAACAGTCAATACACAAAAAAGCTTTCTCTATGAAATGTTTAAAAATGCAGGTGTCGAATAGCCGGCGCTGACACTACACTACGTGAGACATTGTTTAACTGGAGTCTACCTGTCAGAATTTAACAGCTAACTATACTTTATCAAGTTTAAAGTAAACGGCCAATCCTTCCGTATTTCTGCACTTGTAATTTAAGTAAAACCAAATTTCTTCACAAACGGTCCAAGTCTTTAGAAACAAAAATCATATGAACCAATATCACAACGCTGTACGGAGACCATTTTCGGCCGGGCCTGATTTCACTTCACACCCTCCATAACCTTTCATAACCTCAAACCCTTAGTAACCCTTCATAATACACAGGCAATAGCGTATCACCTTGCGACCTCTCTCCAGTGTAACCGCATTTATCCGGCCTTCCATCGGGGGTCAGAGGTTGCGCCATAGATACATATTTCTCTGGCGACGGAAGCCAATCGTATCGTCATTTTGTGACACTAAAGACGCCATTTTGTGTCTTCAAACGACCCATTATGTTTCCATTGCGACCGGTTATGTGTTGGGCTCGTGGCATGCGTATGAATATGTGCGCCCGTTTAGATACGCGACCGGGGTTTTATAGCGCTGGATGAAATTTCGGACGTTTAATGCAGTTCCCGCTTTGAATAAATTCCGCCAGTCGTCGCCACGAGAGAGTGGAATCGTTGCGGGAAACTTTCCAGAAGTTGACCCAAGGGAAGAAGGAAAATATTCCCCTCTAAAGCTCGGTTTAAAGTCACCAAAATTGTCTGTAATCTGCATCAGTTCAAGGATTCAGTGGCGTAGTGACACTAGTAACAAGCGAGTAATGGTTAATATTAAAAACCTTTATATTAGAAACAGCTGACTTTATATAATGCTCCGCTTCAGTATTTGTGCATATTACACGGTGCGTGATCCGTTTATAGAAACAAATTAGATTATGAGTGATGGTTGATGCTAAGCAACCTCTAAAACACATTCATTTGACCTTATATAAGAGTAACTCTGCAACTCCGCCACTTACTAACTCCTCCACTGTTTGACCTCTGACAGTGCCAGTCCCAAGCCTGTGGAGAGAAGGAGGGCGACGCTAATCGTCTTTGTTATGACGCAGTGTCTTCAAACAGCAACTAGCCATGCCCCCTATTACTGTAATTATATCTTAGTTATGCCATGGAAACGGTGAGAACTGTTCGAAATAATTTATGCCAATATCAACGGCCTTTGTTGCTTTAACATACGTTAAACTATGGATCCATCCAAACGCCTTATTGGGAATGAGACCTACGTAAAAGGTTAATAGCGGATATACTAAAGAAATGACCAAGGCTATGAGTAATGATTAGTGTGACAGTATTTTCAGTTTAACGACACAGTGTGATGACAAAGATCATTAGCGTCGCCCTCCTCCTTCATCCGGGCATTGGACTGGCACTGTAAGAATGCGAACAGTGGCGGAGTTTAAATGGTTTAAATTGGTTTAATTGATGTCGTTAAATATACTGGCCGCTAATGCATAAAATTCATGTTTGGATCCACAACGCATCACTGGACAGTAACCTTAATGCTCGCCGACGTCAGTCGTTTTAAGCACCTCTTTTAATGCTTAACTTCTTCATATAAACAGCGCATCACGTCCGTCAATATTGTCTATCACGCTGTTAAACCTTAGTAGCAACAGAGCGGTTATTTGATGAACCTAATTTCAAAAAAATTAATACGAAATCCATTACTAAATTTTGTACAAACTTTTAGCATCGCCCTCCTCCTTTTTCCACACTTGGGACTGGCACCACCCGAGCAACTACGCTGTTTGGTTTGTCATTAGAATCATGACTCTATATCTTCTGTCATTTATGTTCTTGTGAATTGTTTCAACTGCATAACTGTAAACTGTACCGGTTGCGATGTGTCAACCAGATTGTTTCAATAAATAAGAATTATTATTATTATTATTATTATTATTATTATTATTATTATTATTATTATTATTATTATTATTATTATTATTACTATTACTATTACTATTACTATTACTATTACTATTACTATTACTATTACTATTACTATTACTATTACTATTACTATTACTATTACTATTACTATTACTATTACTATTACTATTACTATTACTATTACTATTACTATTACTATTACTATTACTATTACTATTACTATTACTATTACTATTACTATTACTATTACGACTCAATATGTCAACTTGGCCATTCGGTTCTGCACTTCATCTTCATCTTCTACTATGGTCATTTTCTTCTCTTGTCAATTTATTTTTCTCCCTTTTTGAGCTGTAGCAAAAAAGCGTTCTTGATGTCAAACTCAACTGAATATTCATCAAATGAAGTTGAATGTAATTAGTGTTTAACGACGTTGTGCTAAGCCGAAGATGGTTAGCGTCTCCCTTTTTATTAGATAAAATTGGATCAATTAGTTTAAAGACATCTTATGGCCTGAAAGACAACTGACGTCGATTAGTTAAACTATTTGCGTAGTTTTAATCGTCGATATGCGATGATCGTGGATTTAAATACTGTTTGGTCACCAATAACATCGAATGTCGTTGTCTAGCAATGGATGCAGAAGGATTTTTACTAAGGGTCGAGACAAACAATGTCAAATTCGACGCGCCACGCCTATTTATTGTAACGGTTTAAGAATTAAAAAGGTGTCCAAATTTTTAGACAGTTTTCTTCATGGTTTTCGCCTGGGACTATTATTACTTCGTTATTATCGTCTCAAGTTTTCGCCGCAGTTTAGATGATGATGATTATGAGTTTTCCACCCGAAAGCTGTGTTGGAGCTTGAAGTGGATTCAAGCCTGCGACCCTCCGGTTATAAAGCATAGAACATACCACACAGATAAAATGAAGAAATACTTTGCAGTGTTTAACGACATCTTATGACTTCCAGGTTCGTTGTCTTCGCCCTACTCTTTTCCAAGGCTTGGGACTGGCACTACCAGAGTACGGAATGTGGCGGTGTTACATATAATGAAGTGTTTGAACGGATGGATGCAGAGTTTAACGACGGTATAGGGATATGTTCGGTGCCTTGCAGCTGAAGGGTTGCGGGTTCGAATCCACCTCAAAGCCGCCGCGTAGGGACCCTGGGCAAGTCCTTCACTCGCAATTGCTCATGCGCTTCGGCGTGAAACTCCGATTCAGCGTTCGCGCAGTAGTCGGGAGCGCCGCTGAATGGGAAATCTGGTTGGGGCGCTATAACAAGTGTTCACATACAATACAATACAATACATCTTACAGAAAGAAAGGCAGTTGACGTCGACAGAAGCTATTTTGGCATAATAAAGTTTATAGATTCTATTAAATTAGATTAGATTAGATTTGATCAAATTAGATCAGATTACATTAGATTATGTATGTTCCAGCGTCATTAAACAGAAATATACTGTGTCGCATTAAAGGAATCAGTGAATTGAACAACAAAATGTTACGCCATTTTTTATATAGAAAGTTTATCTACTTTAAAAAAGGTTTCTAAAAGGTCAAATTGGCAAGATTTGTTTATATCCGTATTGCAGCGACATCTAGCTGCCAGGACAGTTGACAAAGGTGATTTGAGTCGCCCTCTTTTTTTTCTACGCTTAGGACTGGCACCACCCGAGCAACTGCGTCGTTTGGTTTGTATTTGAGTCATTTTCAGCCTCATTTTGTCAACTTGGCCATTTGGATCTGCTGTTCGTCTTCTTCTTTGTTCTCGGTAACTGATGATGTGCAGCGCATTTCATGCATCTCCTGTACTATCCAGATAGTGAGTGTCTGTTACATGTCAGGCAGAAAGACGCAGCTTTAATCCTGGCAAGGCTTTGGAGAACCACCATCTCTGGATGAGCAATTTAATCACTGGCTCTGTGGCTAATTATAATTATCGTGCTGGAAATTACTCTGGTTTGCTATGTCTCCACTCAAGGCGACCTGGTTGTCCCTGTGGCTCGAACATCCATGGTGCTTCATAAGAGCTTTGCTGTGGTCGGTCCATCTTTCTGGAATAGGTTGCCTAGCAACCTACGTAATGAGCTTCTTGGTCTTTCCTTGCCTCTTTTCCGAAGGCGTTTGAAAACCATTCTTTTCGATCGTGGTTTGGTGTTGTCAGGTCGGGAGCGCCTCTGAGGAGTATTTCTTGAAGTGGCGCTATATAAATTTACGATTACGATTACGATGAAAATTCCTCCGTATGACTATTTCTTCTGCTCGAAATTCCTTCCGTTGCGGTTCCTTTTCCTGGTGGGAATTGATGCTTCATTACTTAATAGTAAATAGTCTTTCTTGTATAAGTTGGCTGAAACTGTGCAAATCTTAGACACCTCCTTTTAATATCTTAATAAGTTTATTTATGAGGCACCAGAGTAACGACGTTATACTATTCCTACTCTGGTAGTGCCAGTCGCAATTTATATTCAACGAATTACTTAATTAATTAATTAAATCATTTATTTTTCTCCTGGCTAGTTAAGTTCAGTTGTGTTAAATTCCAGCTGGACTGTTTTTATGTTAATCGTTCTTCATATGGAAAGGTTTGAAGTTAAACAACGATAATACTAAACGGTAGCGCATTTCCTTAAACACCTTTTACAAGAAATTTAAAATAGCTATATAAAAGCGGCAGAACCACCCATAAGCGTTCTCTTACCCAAGCCGCATCTATTTTATTTTGGAAATCAACGAAATGCATTAAACTATAAAAATTAAGAATGAATTATATAATAACTGTAGAATTCATAGCAGAGAGCGTAATATGTTATTTGTTATCTTAATCAGCTTTCATGTTCAATCATTATATATATAGCATCGGTTGACACCGTTTTTAAGGTGTCTAAGGATAGCGCTCACAACAGCGAGGTATTAGAGGATAATGTTATTAATTGACTATCATGTTTAACCCTTACATATAATCGGTTGACCCCGTTTAAGAGGTGTCTAAAAAGCGCTCTAACTAATTGTCCATCGTGCCACACAGTTCTCTCCCTATGTATCACTAATGCTGCATGTGGTTACATGGTTTTCTCTCGACTCTTAAAGACGCACTTTTTCAGCTGTTTGATGGCCACGTGTTGAGCGCTTCTGTGAGACTCTTAAGTGGCGCCATATAAATGTCATGTTACATTACATCACAGTACATCAGTTCTTCTCAGTTGCTTATAAGTCATTTCATTCTCAACTTAGAACTTACCTCTATCAAAATGTTTATCCATCATAGGTTGACTCTCTGTCTTCTGGATATAGACTTGATGACGGCTTGGTTTCAGTGGGCAATAGGTTAATGCCTTCTGCATTAGGGACCGCGCTATAGAAGTTGCTAATTACAATGACAATTACAAACTGCAACCGATTATGAAAGTGCTGGTTGCATTGTCTGCTTGTATGTATCAGAATACTTATGATAAGTCATCCTCACAATGTATTGTAAATACTTGTGCTATTCTTAACGTCTCAACCACAACCTCACCTAAAAACACCATGTTTGCACGAGGTCGAGTTTTTTGTCAGAATAAATCACCCGACTAACCATCAAGATTTTCTTGAAAAAATTAAGAAATTTCGAGTATGCCAGAAACACTTTAAAACAAAATCTTTGAGTAGGTAGAACATAGTGTATATAGTATTCAGGCAGAATTCCGCCTTTATCTTGACTGATTACTGAAAAATCCGAAAATGAAAATCACTCCAAGACGCCTCAGATCACCATGGAAACTGGTATGTAGTAGGGGTCTGCGGGTATACCCGTACCCGCGGGTTTACCCGTACCCGACCCGTACCCGCGGATCGGGTACGGGTCGGGTACGCATTTCACGGGTCGGGTCGGGTACGGGTAAGGTCATCACGGGTACGGGTATACCCGGTTTTACCCGTACCGACTTGAAGTTTTGGGGTTAAACTGTCGCCGTTACATATGATAGTGAATCTTGCACCGTCAAAGACTTATTATGGGCTAACTGGCACGTCCCAAATCTTAGTACCATATGTCTGCAAACATATACATATACACAATGTTTATACATGTACACATATATATATATACACTGTGTCCTGAAAAAAGGGACCCCTTATGGTAATACGAAAAAAACTAGTAAATGTTCATCGATTTTTAATATTCCAAGACCATTTTAATCCGGACATAATTATCAAAAAATTTGTAATTTATGAACGGCCCAGTTTAAAAAAATTACGTCACAATGACGTCTTGAAATAGCAAATTGTAAAAAAACACGGTTAGAAAATGGCATTCACCCACGAAGAAAAAATTGTTATAAAATGTTTACGGAAAAACAAACATTACGGAGCAAGAAAGTTCATTAGAAAATTTCCGGACAATGGTTGGACATTAGGTGGTCTAAAGAAGCTTCTAAGAAAATTTGATTTGACCGAATCGTCTCAGCGTCGCGCGGGTAGCGGTAGACCGGGAACTGCACGGAAACATGAAAATATTGAACATACCTCCTAATCTTTGGCCGCCAAACAGCCCGGACTTAAATCCTGTTGATTACAAGATTTGGAGACTAATGCAAGAGAAGGTTTACAGGACAAAGATCAGAGACATTGAAGAACTCTATGCGCGTATTGTTAATGCCTGGGATGAATTTGATCAGCTGGTTATCGATGCTGCTATTGGCCAATGGCGCGCTCGTCTTGAAGCTTGTGTTGAGGCCGAAGGCGGACACTTTGAGCACGTCTTGTAGTCTAATATTATTCAAATATAAAAATTAAATTAAACTAAAATTTATAATTGATAAATGACAGTTTAAAATAATATTGAAAATTTTAGATGATTTTTTGTGCCGTCCTTGACACTTGAATTATGACGTCATTATTAAATAACAAAAACTTTTATAATCTAACCAGTATTTAGCAAATTATGTCGGGATTAAAATGGTCTTGGAATTTTAAAAATCGATGAACATTTACTAGTTTATTTTCATATTCCCAAAAGGGGTCCCTTTTTTCAGGACACAGTGTATATACAGTATATCCTTCAGGCTTGAATTAATCCCACCCAGAGGAGGGGTCAGCCATATTCATCCTTCTTAATTCTCCATTTGTTTCTGTCTACAGTATCTTCTTTCTTCAATCTGAGAGACTTCAGAACTTGTTGTGCCAGTTCTGCCCATCTCTTTTACTGCCGTCCCCGAAAGGACGCCGATATAAGCCTACATAATTTATATGTTGAGACACACACACATAATATATGCTAATACATATAGCCTACAAATATATAGACAACATATACACATATATACACATACATTATACATAATACATATACACTTATAATACACATAGTGTCTGTTCGTGAACTTGGCGTTTATTAATGGATGTCAAATTACAGTTTAACAGAGAGACTCATTCCATTTAGCACCGTGGCAAAGGTTTCCACATAATTATGTCTGATCTCGTTTCTAAAACAAAAAGAGGGTCGGAGTTCGCTAACGTTGAAGCCAGTGATAGAGTCTTGTTTTCTAACAACAGGTTTTTGCAGTACAAGTAGATGTATTTAAAAGTGTGTCATCCCTTAATCTGTCAGAAATGTTTAAACTTCAATTAACGACGTGTTACGCTTGGCCTGAACTCAGGGTATAATAGCCTATTGTTCTTATACCCGAGTTCCGTTGCTTGGCTGTATAGAATAACATGTATATCAACTTTTGAAGTTCTCTAAGTCATCACCGACCATGGGTGGCAGTGGGACATGCATGCAGGCCATACAGGCCGGAGGGATAGTAGGGCTGGCGTGGCCATGGACTCCTTTATTATGCAGGAATTCATGCCGACGTAAAAAAATAGTTAGGCCT
>JACEVL010000390.1:1322500-1362500 GCA_020284085.1 Aporrectodea caliginosa
TCTCACTACCTCACCTAAAATCACCATGTTTGGACGAGGTCAAATTTTTTGTCCGAAATAAACACTGGACTAAACATCAAGGTTTTAAAAGTGACGAAATTTCGAGTATGTCAGAATCACTTTAAAACTCATACATAAGTAGGTAAGCTATAGTTATTCACGAATCAGGCAGAATTTCACGTTAGTCGTGAGTGACTACTGCAAAATCCGAGAGTGAACTTTCCAAAAGACGCCTCGGATCACCATGAAAATCGGTATGAATAAAAGTCATGTATCTTCATTTTGGTAATAATTATATTATGACGAAATCTCTGCGGAAATGTGACACCCTCACATACTCTATTAAAATCACCGTGTTTGGAGGAGGTCAAATATTTTGTCAGAAAAAAACACTGGACTAACCATGAAGGTTTTAAAAATGACGAAATTTCGAGTATGTCAGAATCACTTTAAAACTCATACATAAGTAGGTAGGCTACACTTATATATGAAACAGGCAGAATTTCGCCTTTATCTTGGCTGATTACTGCAAAATCCGAGAAAGAAAACCACCACAAGAGGCATCGGATCATCATGGAAACACGCATGGATAAAAGTCATATATCTTCATTCTGGTAATATATTATGACAAAATCTCTGCGGAAATCTGATACCTAATTTCTCCCTCACTACCTCACCTAAAATCACCATGTTTGGACGAGGTCAAATTTTTTGTCGGAAATATCAAGGTTTTCTTGAAAAAATGACGAAATTTCGAGTATGTCAGAATCACTTTAGAACTCATACCTAAGTAGGTAGGCTATAGTTATTCACGAATCAAGCAGAATTTCGCGTTAATCTTGAGTGACTACTGCAAAATCCGAGAGTGAACTCTCCAAAAGACGCCTCGGATCACTATGAAAATCGGTATGAATAAAAGTCATGTATCTTCATTTTGGTAATATATTATGACGAAATCTCTGCGGAAATGTCACACCCTCACATACTCTATTAAAATCACCGTGTTTGGAGGAGGTCAAATATTTTGTCAGAAAAAAACACTGGACTAACTAACCATCAAGGTTTTAAAAATGACGAAATTTCGAGTATGTCAGAATCACTTTAAAACTCATACCTAAGTAGGTAGGCTACACTTATATATGAAACAGGCAGAATTTATTTCGCCTTTATCTTGGCTGATTACTGCAAAATCCGAGAAAGAAAACCACCACAAGAGGCATCGGATCATCATGGAAACAGGCATGGATAAAAGTCGTATATCTTCATTCTGGTAATATATCATGACAAAATCTCTGCGGAAATGTGATACCTAATCTCTCTCTCACTACCTCACCTAAAATCACCATGTTTGGACGAGGTCAAATTTTTTGTCCGAAATAAACACTGGACTAAACATCAAGGTTTTAAAAGTGACGAAATTTCGAGTATGTCAGAATCACTTTAAAACTCATACATAAGTAGGTAAGCTATAGTTATTCACGAATCAGGCAGAATTTCACGTTAGTCGTGAGTGACTACTGCAAAATCCGAGAGTGAACTTTCCAAAAGACGCCTCGGATCACCATGAAAATCGGTATGAATAAAAGTCATGTATCTTCATTTTGGTAATAATTATATTATGACGAAATCTCTGCGGAAATGTGACACCTAACGTCTCTCTCACAACGTACCCTAAAATCACCATGTTTGGAGGAGGTCAAATATTTTGTCAGAAATAAACACTGGACTAACCATCAAGGTTTTAAAAGTGACGAAATTTCGAGTATGTCGGAATCACTTTAAAACTCATACAAAATTAGTAGGTAGGCTATAGTTATTCACGAATCAGGCAGAATTTCACGTTAATCTTGAGTGACTACTGCAAAATCCGAGAGTGAACTTTCTAAAAGACGCCTCGGATCACCATGAAAATCGGTATGAATAAAAGTCATTTATCTTCATTCTGGTAATATATCATGACGAAGTCTCTGCGGAAATGTGACACCCTCACATACTCTATTAAAATCACCGTGTTTGGAGGAGGTCAAATATTTTGTCAGAAAAAAACATAGGGTTTTTTAAAAACGAGTCAGATGGACATAAAGTAAAGACTTTAAATTTAACAAAGAATTTAAAGACACCTCCAGAACGCTCTCCGCCGGTGCTATATAAAGATCAAATTCTGCAATATTTGATTATACAAGGGGGAGTAGAACTTCAATCGTTTTAAATGCAACTGGGTTCTCAACGAGAGACCTAAACAGATAATATTATTACCAGCATTAAGTCCTAACTAAATAACTCCACCACCATTTTGACGTTGATAGTGCCAGTCCCGAAAAGTTAAATCTCAGGAGGTCATCGGAAATGCTGATCCAAAGGCCGAGGACGACTATAGATACTGATGCCATCTTTGCAGGGAATCAGAAGCTCCAACGGGTCACTAGTGTGATTATTCTTGGTGTTACCATTTCGGAAGACCTTAGCTTCGAGTCATACAGATCGCATATGAGTCTGGGCCAGGCCGTCGTTCTATGCTTTTCGAACCTTGATGGCCAATGGTTTTAGAGGTCCAAGCATGCATGATGTTGTGAAAGCCACAGCCCTAGCTAGGCTGCTATATGCCTAGCCAGCATGGTGGGGCTTCACAACCCTTGGTGAACATGAGAGGTTGGGCAATCCATAATATGAAAAAACTTTAATAGTTAGAATGCTTCATTCCTATTGACTATTGATTGTTTATTATATGATGTATGTACACCAGAATGCGGATTGCAGCTGGTTCAATAAAGAATATACTTACTTACTTACTTTTATATTATGTCTGACAAGCTACATTTACTTCCCTGAGGAAACCCCTTGCGTTCCACAGCTGTGTGGGCTGGCATTCTTGCGCGAACGAAGGGCCAGTCCTAAATGTAAATGTATTCGTATTTCTATTGCGACCGTATAATTATGGCCTCGATCCTGCTCATTTTTCAATGAATTGATCGGGTGAGATCCTTCACCACCGCTCGCCTGTCAGTGTCCCGTGCAGGGACTGTGCTAGCCCGAGATTGAAATCTCTGAAACAAGCCAGCATCGGGAACGAAGGCCACGTCCTACATAGTCTACATCCACCAGTTAAGGTCACCATTTGCACATTACGACCCCACGCCAATGACTCGGTCGTGGGCCTGGGTCGTAATGTGTCATTCATTCAGAGAATTTATATAGCGCCTCTTCAAGAGACCTGTCAAGGATGATTTGCGTCGCCCTCCTCTTTTCTCCTGACATGGCGCTGGCACTGCCAGAGCACGCGCATTTGGGGAGTTAAAATCTTCCAGTTTTTGACGACATCTGAATAAAAGCAGCAGGAACAGAGGAAGAACCAAATTGGCTGCCATGTTTCAGGCTTATATAGCATCGCTTGGTCACGTTTTAAAGGTGTCCAAACAGATCTTCTCAACCAATTACTACCGAACGTATAGTATCGTTCAAGGAGTCGGGGATAAGGTATTGGTTCCCACACACATACTGGATTTTGGCCAGAGTAGAGTTCTCTAAGGAGATAATTTTAAATGCGACCACTAGCGATTAAATGATCAATTATCTTGAAAATTCTTTCACCTCGTTGTCTAATGCACGTGACATCAACCTAAATGGAACAAAAAACAAACCACGATTAGGTCGATATCTATAATAATATCATTATCAATCCCAAACGACAGGCAGGCAACTATAATGATGATGATGATGCTGATGATGATGATGATGATGATGATGATGATGCTGATGATGATGATGATGATGATGATGATGATGATGATGATGATGATGTTGATGTTGATGTTGATGACGATGACGATGACGATGACGATGCTGGTGCTGATGCTGATGATGATTAATAATTGTATTGTATTTGAACACTTGTTATAGCGCCCCTACCAGATTTCCCATTCAGAGGCGCTCCCGACTACTGCGCGAACGCTGAATCGGAGTTTAACGCCGAAGCGCATGAGCAATTGCGAGTGAAGGACTTGCCCAGGGTCCCTACGCGGCGACTTTGAGGTGGATTCGAACCCGCAACCCTCCAGCTGCAAGGCACCGAACATACCCCCAAACCACCGCGCCCCAGTATATTGTGTTGTGTTGTGTGTTGTATTGTACTCCACGTTTATAATGCGACCGAGCCACCCGCAGTAAAGATCCGAGAATTGAATCTCTGATAAACCGACCCGACCGGGAAGCGAACCCGGGGCGCCGGCGTGGAGAGCGGGAACCAACCCACTCGGCCACTCAGGATCCTATAATATTGACGATGATGATGATGATGATGATAATGATGATGATGATGATGATGATGATGATGATGATGATGATGATGATGATGATGATGATGATGATGCTGATGACGACGATCAGCATGATCATGATCATGACGATAATAATGACGATGATGACAATCATCATGATCATGATCCTCAACTGTACCTTTAGAACCCAAACTTCCAAATCTACCAGAGCCACAGTACTAGTAAAAACTCATGTCACTATAAGTGCTACTGTGTACTTTTTCTACAGCGACCGCTGGCCTCGACTCATTTATTCAACGTATTTATCGGGTGATATCTTTCACCAACGCTACCCATTTGAATGGTCGCCACGCTATATAAGGTCCCCGTGTACGGACCGCTATGTCCGCGTTGAAGCCAGAATGTTCAAGGCTCAAGGTTATGGTCCAACCAATGGTCAGGATTCTCTACCTGTACAGTGATGGATAGTTGGAGAACACAGTAATGTGAAGAAATAATAATTAGAACGTTCTCTTTAGACACCTTTAAAACGTAATCAAGAGACGTTATATATAATTATGAGACACGAAAAACACGTTTTCTTCTCTGACTGTCCATCTATTATAGGTAACGGTAAGATCATGAGATGTCGTTAAGTCTCTAAAATTTCTCGAAACATAATCATCTCTGGCGCTAAATCAATTCACGACAGGAAGAGTCAGGCTGCTTCTTTGTATTATGTACCAGGTCAGATCCGCTGGTTCATTCCACTGAGTAATAATAATATCTGGTAAAAGTACACTGGACACATTAATTCTCAGGTCATGATCAACGCAGTAGAAACGATTCTCCTCAAACAAGGCAATGTACTTTTGAAAACAACACAATAGATTCAATAGATGCGTCACATATAAGGTGCACACAATGTCCCCATATCGCCTTCAGTTGTATTTCATTATACGATGGGAGCATTGTTAACTTAAGGCTGCCTCTTGTATTACGGTCTGATCTTCTGGATGTTGACCCAATAAGGACTTGGTTTTGGTGCGCAATCGAATGATACCTTCTGCATTAGACACCGGCGCAATAAAAGTTACTAATTACAAGTAAAATTGCGAACTGCCACACATGCGAGAGAGCTGGTTACTTTGCATGTTTGTATATATATATATATAGCGCATATTTCCTGCATAGCAAAAGCGCATTGTTAACGACTGTACTCAAAGGATGTTTAAAATATCTTGACAGTGTTGTAAATACTTATGCTATTCCTAAGCGGTTCTGATATTGTACTGTGAGGAAAATGTGAAATAGAAAATTCAGTGTGTCACATCGATGGGAATTTAGCGCCAAATAATTGTCTTTGTGACTATGTTACGACGAAGTTTTATTATCACATCATCGTCAACGTCACCATTATAATTATTATTAATTATTTATTTAGATTAACTATTCAATGCCGAAATGGCACTGAGCAACTGTGAAGGAAGGACTTGCTCACGTCTCATGGAAGGAGGATCGAGCCTGTATTATCAGAGTTAGTAGAAGGGCGCTCTGATCAATCGGATGACGTCTAGCACTATATATATATATGTTTGTATATATATATATGTATATATAATATTATATATATACTTAATCAATTAAAAGTGTCTTAACAGAGCTTTATTGCCAACCGAAGTGTGCTTCCAGAATTTATCGAGATCTTAATTTTATGGCCTTTTCAGCTCGAGCAATAATAAGGAGTAACCCAATAATGATTGCCATGACCCAAATTTATATAACTTCACAAGGTCACGTTTAAAAGGTGTTTAAGCAGAGCTCTCTAACCAATCGCTGTTGAGCCTATGATTATCGTTCAATGGTTACGGTAAATAGGCATCTGCTCCGCACCAAAAGGTCTATTAATAATAATATTAATATTAATTTAAGTAGTATTAATATTAATATCAAAATTAAAATTAGAACTAAAATCAATATTAATATTAATTTATTGTTTTGATTCGGAACAGATGCCTAATTAATATTAATGCCTATTGAATATTGATGCCTATTAATACTAATAATACCAATTATATTAATATCAATATTAATTCCATATAAAATCGTATTCGAACACATAAGTGGCCAACCTAATATAACTGAGTAATTATTAGGATAGATTAAGTAGGAGCAAATAAAGTTTAAATTACATTAGAACCACACCACATCAAGACCATTGTAGTATCTACCCTTAGGGCATTCCCTCATTGGACCCAATTCCCATGCAGGACCATTATTCGACCAATATGAGGCCACTAAGTGTTCATGGAGTGCAGGCAGGGTTTAACAAAAACGAGTCGGGTGGACATAGGAACAATGCTTTCGATTTAAAAATAATCAAAGTTATCTTTGAACACCTCCAGAACGCTCCCTTTTGACGCTATATAGGCTATAAGATAAATTCGGTCATTCTCCGATAGCCACTGGGAGAATGTACCTCAATAGTTTAGAATTCAACTGGGTTCTCAACGAGAGACCTAAACAAATAATATTAATATTAACATTAAATCCTAAATAAATAACTCAGCCACTACCTTAACGTTGGTAGTGCCAGTCCCGAAAAGTTAAATCTCAGGAGGTCATCGGAAATGCTGATCCGAAGGCTGAGGACGTCTAAGGATACTGATGCCATCTCTACAGGAATTCAGAGGCTCCAACGGCTCACTAGTATGATCATTTTTGGTGTTACCATTCCGGAAGACCTTCGAGTCATACAGCTCGCACGTGAGTCTGGGCCAAGCCTTCGTTCTATGTGTTTCGAACCTTGATGGGCCATGTTTTGAAAGGTCCGAGCATGCATGATGTTGTGAAAGCCACAGCCCATTAGCTACATTGCCGTATGCCTTGCCAGATTGGTGGGGCTTCGCAACCCTATTATAGGTGAACGCCTAGGCATAGTCAGGAATATATTTCTGAGGGGTTTAAGATGGGGGGGGTTCCACTGAACAATAACTAGATCTAACTACATTTAACAAAGTAAAAGAAATAATGGTTGATTTGAAGTATATGGCATAAGAATGCAAGTCATTCGAATTACCGAATGAATAGTAATAGTAATAGTAATAGTAGTAGTAGTAGTAGTAGTAATAATAATAATAATAATAATAATAATAATAATAATAATAATAATAATAATAATAATAATAATAATAATAATAATAATAATAATAATAATAATAATAATCATAATCATAATCATAATCATTAATCATAATATCATATGTTGGCAGGGTTAAAACTGAGTCAGATGTACATAAAAACAATGTCAGATAATCATCATAATAATCATAATAATAATAATAATAATTTCGAGGTGCATTCACATAATGTACAACTAAATTTACCATTCTGTGCAGAAATGAATGCTGAATCCAATGCTATATTACAAGTTATGATATGTAAAACCAAACACGAAATCCATGGGGGGGTGGTAACCACCCCCCCTTGGTAGCCAGTGTTACAAAAAAAAGGTTGGTAGCCCTAGGGTTAAGATACGAAGGGTGATGTTTCGAGGCCTTCCCTATGATTGAGGAAGGCAAAAGCTAATGTTGAAATCTATGATGAAACTTTATCATCATTTCACTTACAAATTGGCTCTTAACTGTGTTGATCTGTTTGTAATGAAGCTGAATTATTTAAATTCTGTAATTAACTTAAACTGTATGGATTATTTAAATAAGATAAACTGTTTAAATACTGTAATTAATATAAACCGTTGAAAATGGTGTAATTAGGTTGGGCTGTTTAAATTCTGTAATTTTGTTAAACTGTTTAAATTCTGTAATTAATTTAAACTGTATGAATTATGTAAAAAAATTAATTAGTTAAACTGTTTAAATTCTGTAATTCAGTTAAACCGTTTAAAATTATATAATTAAGTTAAACTGTTTTAATTCAATCAAAGTCCCATACAGGGCCCTTACTGGACCAGTATGACGACCACTAAATGTTCATAGGGTTGAAAACCGAGACATGTGTGGATAAAAGCAATTTCTTTAATTTATCAACGAATTCAAATTTTCGCTTTAGGCACCTCCAGAACGGTCACTGCTGGTGTTATATAAATACCAATGCGGTCATTTGCTCATTCGAAATCATCTTCCAGGATTCCTCAATCGGTTTAAATGCAACTGGTTACTCGACCAAAGACCCAAATAAATAACATTATTATAAATATTAAGGTCTAAATAAAAAAGCGACTCCGCCAATACTGCTAGTCAGTCATCTTTGTTATGTTACAGAGTCGGTAAACAGTAACTAACCAACCAGAGACATAACTGCATCAACTTTAGCAAGATAAAAGAAACAATTTTTGATCTGAAGTATATGATAATGATGTTGTTATTGTTGTTGTTGTTGTTGATGATGATGATGATGATGATGATGATGATGATGATGATGATGACGATGATGATGATGATGACGATGATGATGATGATGATGATGATGATGATGATGATGATGATGATGATGATGATGATGATGATGATGATGATGATGATCAAAATAATAATCATGTGGATATTGGTAGGCTTAAAATGAGTCATGTGGCTATAAAAACAATGTTAAAAATATCCTCGAATTGGAAGTTCTCCTTAGATACCTTACTGATGCTATACATGTATATTCTCAATCTTAACTTTGAAGGTTTAATAATGAATTAAGTGAAATGTTTTTTTCAAACTTAGTAACGTCTGGCAACCGAACTCGGATATTAACCTGCGGCTGTCTTTAAACAACAACACCTCTGACCCGAGGCAGCTCTTCTGAATAAGTTGGTGCCCCACGTGCAGCTTTTAAGAAACGCTCAAGACTTTTTGAGATCTTTGTATTCGTAAAAAAATGACTAACAGAAGCTGTCGGGGTTGATAAAAATCCACGCGCAATGCCTGTTTCGGTTTAGAACTTTAGATTAATGTTTTAGAAAGATAGGCATTTTCCGACAATGCCGTTGCCACGTTTTTGCAGCCTTTTACGGTTTAGGCACCACGCAATCACTGCTGTCGTTTCAGAGTCGGAGTTAGACGGAAAGGTAAAAAGTGTCGATGAAATTGTACTAAAGACGAAAGGTTTTAAGAACAGAACAATAATCCTCGTGGAAAATATTAGTATGATTTCAAATCGAATGATTGTGATGTAGGACTATGTATGTATGCATGCATATGTATGAATCGATTAATCGTGAAAATTTTAATCGATTAATTTCGGCTTGTTCGATTACAGGTGTTCAATATCAATTATTATTGAATGCCTCGTTGGTTTCTATACTCAATTAAAGGCTAACAAATTGCGCTATGGAGGGTTTATATTTATAGCATCGGATGAATCTGTTGTAAGGGTGTTTAACTTCATCTGCTGTTCATGGCTTCGTTTGTTCCTATAACACAGTCGTTCCAACAGTTTTTTTTTATAGAAATGCATTTTCTTCGAAGCCAATAGCTGTTAGGCCTACTGGATTTGATCCAGAGTTTAACGGCAGCTTATGAGAACATAGACCGTTTCCGCCGACAAAGATTATTTTTTTGGCATATTACAGCTCTATAATAGTCAACAAAAGAACGTAGAAGATCAGTCCCTTAAACACCTTTTAATAGTGCTATATTCGCCCAATATATTGAAGAAGACGAGTGTTCCGTAAGTGAATAACTCCGCCACTGTTTGCACTCTAACAGTGCCAGTCCCAAGCCTGGATAAAGGAGGACGACGCTATTGGTCTTTGTAAGCACAAAGTGTCGTTAAACTGAAACTACAAGTCCGTAAGTGATACTTATAAAACCGTGGGTATGAGGTGTTAATGATTTCATTATAGCTTCGGCATATGTGAGAGCGAGTGGCCAGTGTACTTACTCGCCGTGTCATCTTCGTGCCAAAAGTGTACGGTATTCAAAACTGAGTTGGCTGGGGTCCCAAGTCTAGCGGAAATCTGGAACCAAATTTCTGACCTGGCTGGGGTTTGAACCCCCCGACATCTCGGCTGACAGTCAAGCCAGTTAACAGCTAGACTATATATGTAGTACCCCAAAGCCAACTGAAAGACTGTCTTAAGTTAACGATCCAATCTCCCTTTCGGAAGTTGTCTTAAGTTGAAATTAAAATTACATAAGAAGCAGAGTTGAATGAACAAGACAGTGCAGGAAGAGAGTTCATAAACACCACTTTTTTCTTGATCAACTTGGAGTAAAAGCACCGCGTAACCATTGTTATATTCCTGATTGATCCGCAATCATCATGATGATTGTGACGATTACGTTGTTCACGCATGGTGATAACCGTCATAATTATAACTGATAATGATGATGATGAAGAAAAATAGAAGAGCAGAGCCCTAAGCTAACCGTCCGTGACAGGCAGCAACGTCTACGACTTCATTTGCTTAGCCTCGGCAAAGTGCACGGTCAGTGTACTCTTTTTAATGTTGAGTCTGCTAGAAAGTCGGAGATGGAGCAGAAATTTCTAAACAATTTCCTTCCTTTTCTTGGGTATTAAACGCCCGACATCGAATCCGAAAACTAATCTCTTAAACGAGAACAGTTTATTTTTTATATGCATTTATTAAGCGCCTCTATCTAATCACGAAGATTCAATCGATGGCACTGAGCAACTGTGAGCGACGTATTTGCTCATTGAAGGTCCCTACAGAGTAACCGTCTCAGAGCCCTGATTCTTCTTACTTACCGCATCTGTGTGTCCACAGTTTTACGGCAGCTTATGACAACATAGGCCGTTGCCGCCGACAAAGATTAGTTTTGGCATATTACAGCTCTAATTTTTTATCGTGTCCCTTGTTTATAAATAGTAACAGTCAACTCCGTTTTAAAGGTGTTGAAAGAGAGCGCTCTAACCAACTATAATAACAGACTTTACGGTCTCAAAAACCTAGCTACGGCGTCCCAATCTTATATAGCAGCAGTCAATATCGTTTTAAAGGTGTGAAAAAGCGATCAAATCAATCGGCTACCGTTGCCTAGTCTATCCAGTGTAAGCTATAGGAAGTTCTCGCCATAAAAGCCGCGTCAGAGAGACGAGGCACCAGAGGAGGAGGAAGAATATAGGGAGAATGTGGAGAAAGAAACCGGGCAGAAGAAGGGATGGAAAGATGGAAGGAGAGGAAGAAGAAACGGCGGCTGTGTGGAACCAGGAAAGACGAAGATGGATGGATGGATGGATGGATGGATGGATGGACGGACGGACGGACGGACGGACGGACGGACAGATGGGAGGGTGGGTGGGTGGATGGATATACTATATATATAGGCCTATTACGCCTATAGTTAGATCGAGAGCATTTCTCTGACTTCCTCTATGACAGATCGTGACATCTGACGATCCAATCTCCCTTTCGGATTCAGCAGCAGACATCCTCTTCCGTTTTGTGGATGATGATGGAGCAGAGACCGGAACTGTACAGGTGAGAACGGAACAACGGACAATCAGAGAAGAAGGGCGACGTCTAACGGATGACGGAGAAAACTGACATTACGTCCGCGTAGTCAATTAATCAAACAAAATGATTGCCAGCGTATACACCCGTTTTATTGATTATAGTCTTCCTATAAATAAACCTGTAACAAAACCACGTTAATAATGTTGGTGTCTGGGAGAATTATAGTACGTCTTTAGGATTAAGCCCCTATATATGTTAATACTCAGTAGGGATGGTAGTTTGGCAAACTCTACATAAACCCAAGTTACGAAGAATCTGGGGAGTGGCATAATGGCATTATTCTTTTGATCTCATTAGATATGTTGTTGAGGAAGCCAATTCTTCATTGTATAGTTCATGTTTAGAAGTTCTTTGAGTTCTACGTAGATAGCTGTTTGTTTCGATATCCTTGTTGACCAGCAGAAATTCTGCGCATTTAAACTGGACTGTTGTTGGTCGTTTTTCGGAGAAGCTCTTGTTGAAGCTCCATCAGTTTGTCGAATTCTTGGTCAATGTCGTCGAAAAGGTACAGTTGTACAAATTGCTTTAATGTATAGAATGTATTTTATCGTATACGCGCTAATGTGTCGTACCTATTCAGATAGGGATATAATTATAACACTATATAAGTACACACTCACACACACACACACACACACACACACACACACACACACACACACACACACACACACACACACACACACACACACACACACACACACACACACACACACACACACACACACACACACACACACACACACACACACACACACACACACACACACACACACGCACACGCACACACCTACACACACACACCTACACACACACCTACACACACACACACACACACACACACACACACAACACACATACAAAGACACATACACATTCACATGCACACACACACATTATGTATAAACGTATATAAATAATTGTGTGCGTGCGTGTGTCACGGTGTGTGTATGCTGTATGAGTTTATATAAACCTAAAATAGCAATCTTGAAGGGGCGCTAGCGTTAAAGTCACGGCACTATAGTATTCATAATACGCTGTTCCGTTAAAAGTATGACGCCTTTTATAGCTATAATGTTCACTAATTATAGGATTGCCTAGGCTATATATGCCCTATTTATAGTGCTATCAATTTCAAGTACTCATGAAAATGGTTGAGTCGGTCAGAAAGTCATCGCGTCTTGTTTACTTAACAATTGCATGATAGCAGTTTATTATATTTACGAAGAAGATTTGACGAATAATTATATTTGTGGAGTAGAAAAATTGCCTGTCGTGAATAAAACACCGTATTTAATATCCGGTGTAAAAAAATTAATCGTGGCGACATATGTGGGCAAGGATGATGTAGCTAAACAGTGAAGACTACAGCAAAAGATATAAAGATCTACTAAGACACCTTTAAAATGGATCAATTATAAGCTATATAATCTTAGTTTTATCAATCACGTCATAATATTAATCGGAAAGTGTTGTCGAATCATAGGTTAGGTATGGTAAACGTTAACGGTACTGGCAGTCACAAGATCTCGTTAAACACTGGATACAACTATATCGGATTGATATTCCTCCTTTTTCCAGTAACATAATACCGGCGAGATCAGATCTTGTCACATGACATGGCTGTTATTAGCGCCGTGTATTGCAGGCTGTCTGTTCTGTTAGTAGTTAAAATAAATTTTATGTCTCCCGTCATTTGTGTTCTTGTGAATTGTTTCAATTCCATAACTGTACACTGTAACCGGTTGCGTTTGTCAACAGGATTGTTTCAATAAAGAATATTATTATTAACACACGTACACACACAAACACGCACACACGCACATACACATACATACGCGAACGTGTGTACATTATTACGCACATACATACATGCATACATACATATATACATATACACACATGCACGTGCACACATGGTCACATACACATGCATACGCATACACATGCATACGCATACATATGCATACGCATACACATGCATACGCATACATATGCATACGCATACATATGCATACGCGCGCGCAAACACGTACATACACACAAACACGTGAATCATTGTTTAGCCAACACATCTAGCGTTCCACACCCGTATTCCGATGGCCGTCTTATCTAGTGACCTACCTCCCTGCTCATTTAAAACAGACTGTTTTTCTGCGAAGCTATTGTTGAGTCTACTTCAGTTTGTCGAGTTCTTGGTCTATGTCGTTGACAAGGTAGGCCTACATGTAGATTTATGCAAATTATTTTAATGTATCCAGTGTATTTTATGGTAAACCCTAACAAGTCGTACTGGTTATCCAGATAGGGACATATTACCCTTATATATATATATAGGGACATATTACCCTTATATATATATATATATTTATATATATTATGTATATAATATTATGTATAGGCCTGATATATGTAAATATTTGTGCGCTCGCGTGTGGTGTGTGAGTGTAGGTATGTGTTTATATAACCGGAGGGAGCGCCTCCAAGTAGAGGTCTCTTGAAGGGGTCGGAAAATTTTATATATATATATATATATATATATATGTATATATATATATATATACATAGACGCTAGCGGAGACGTTAACGACTCTAGTAGACACAAGATGTCATTAGAGTCACGGCTCTACCAGTTATGAGGCGCTTTTCCGTTAAAAATATAAGGCGCCTTTTATAGCTATAATGTTCATCAATTAGGAATGCTGATATAATTATGCCAGATTAATAGTGCCATCAAATTCAACTACTGATGAAAAGGGATTAGGTTAGAACGCAGACCCTCTGGCGGTCAGGAAGTCATCGCGTTTTGTTTACATAACAATTGCATCGCAGTTTATTATATTTACGAAGAAGATTTGACGAATAATTATGTTTGCGGAGTAGAATATTGCCTGTCGGGAACAAAACACCGTATTTAATATCCGGTGTAAAAAATATAATCGTTGTGACATCTGTGGGCAAGGATGATATATTTGAACAGCGAAGACTACAACAAAAGCTATAAGGATCTACTTAAACACCTTTTAAAAGGATCAATTATAGGCTATATAAAATTATGAAGCACGTGATATTCGTTGGATAATTTTGCAGAATCATAATTATGGTCGACGTTAACGGCTTCTGGCAGCCACAAGATGTCGTTAAACACTGGATGCAACTATTTTGGATTGATATTGCTCCTTTTTCCGGTAACATAATACTGGCGAGATGAGATCTTATCGCATAGCACACGCACGCACGCACACACACACACACACACACACACGCACGCACGCACGCACGCACGCACGCACACACACACACACACACACACACACACACACACACACACACACACACACACACACACGCGAACGTTTCATTAAGTCTTCCAACGGGTAAGTACATTATTGTACATACATACGCAGAAACGCGCGCGTACACGTACATACAGGCACCTCTGAGTCTCGGTCTCTGTGCCAGATGTTATCCAAAGCGCCACGGGCCCCCCCAAATAGCGAATATGCATTAATTTTGACGAGTGACCCTTCCTCCAAATATAAATTCCTTCGTCAGGAAGTCCTGATAGTAAGTGGTCTAATTTGGTCTAATTTGACGCACGTTTCGTTTCGTTCGTTCGTTCGTTCGTTCGTTTCATTTATGATGTTTTTTGCATTCTAATATTTGCGAAGCGCTTAGAAACGGTCTGTATCGGGAAATTTATAAAGATTCATAAATTACTTAAAAGAGGTGTCTAACAGCTCGAAAGTGATACCTATATAACATTGGAAGGCAGTGTTGTGAAGGTGTCTAATCGCAGTTGCAACAATTATTGTTAGAGGTGAATGAGTGACTGATATTTAAATGATTTGCGTCATTTCCGACGTCAGATACAAACCTTAAAACTCGATTCAAAATCTTTCTGTTATTAATTTTTCGAAAGAAGACAGCTCTTCTGAAGTAGGTTTTCCGAATTCCTACTGAGCTTTACGGAGACCAGTTTCGGCCGGGCCTGATTTCACTTCACACCTTCCGCAACCCTTCATAATACGCAGTCAATAGAATAACACCTGCGACCTCTCTCCAGTGTAACCTCATTTATCCGGCCTTCCATCGGGGGTCAGAGTTTACGCCATAGATACATATTTCGCTGGCGACGGAAGCCAATCGTATCGCCATTTTGTGACACTAAAGACGCCATTTTGTGTCTTCAAACGACCCATTATGTTTCCATTGCGACATTGCGACCGGTTATTAGGGTGTCCCAAAACGACAGAAATTTTTCAAAAGTTTATATATCTTGATGGCCAACCTCTAGAAAGTTTCTATAGGACTAGTTGTTATATTGTACGAAGTTACAGCTAATTAGATTAACATTTAGGCGTGGCTCAAACGACTCTAAGTTAAGCATTGTATAGCTGAATCATACACTTTAATTTACCATTGAGAAATTGTATCCCAGAGTATCTCAGGAACTAAAAGCAATCGAGAAGTGATTTTTGTGTCGATGACTGGTTTTCCGGGTTGAAGTCAAATCTGCTACTTCTAACATTGTAGGACAATCGGATGACCTTCATTTTCAAGGTCATTTGACATCTATTGTCATAATATTACGTTTTCGGTGAAGGCTAAAAAGGTGTCAGTCCAAGCTAGGCCCACTGGGCTCAAGGAAATAAAATAGAGTTATAAGCAACCTGGTATGACCATCGAATGACCATCGCATGACTTTGTAGTTCAAGGTCATTCAACATGTTATGGTTAAACTTTGGCCTCACTGAAACTACAAGTCCTGGCGTATATGATGTTTTTCAGAGTCATGGATTCCAAAGAAGTATACTCAACAGAGTTATGATGAACATCATATGGTCAGTGCTTGACTGTAGTTCAGGGTCCATTGACCTGAAATGTTTAACCTTTGGTTCTCCGAAACTACAAGTGCTAGAATAGTTTTCTTGATGTCTAATAATTTTTATGATTTTAAGGGCCGCCAAACAAAACTGTGTACACAACATTATAGGTTTCCATCACTTTCCTCATTCTGCAGCTTCTCTCCAACCTTTCCTCTCTTTGGACCAGAATGATCTCTTTGTCCCGTAAACTAGGACCACTTTGGCGCAAGCTAGGTCATTTCTCACCATGGGCCTGCCATGTTGAATTCCATCCCCTCCTCTTTACGCGTTTCCATTCCTTCTAGATCTTTTCCAACTTCTCTCTTTCTTCAAAACCTATTTCTTCTCTTGGGGTACTCGCACTGGGAGCACTACTGCATAGTCACTGCTGTGAACGGCGCTATATAAGTTACTAATTACATTCCACTACATCTGAGCTTAAAGGTCACTTGACGAACCGGCGTGGTTGCCCTTCGTTTCTCGGGAACTGCAAGCAGTATAATTGTGATTGTGGTTTACCTTCAGTTAAGGCATAAAAGCACTTTCCTCACCATGAGATTTGTTATTGTACGTTGTGATTCACAGAAATTGTTACGGGAAACTGTCTTCGACTTTCCAAGGTCATATGAACTGTTACAAACCAATCAACGTGTTACTTGATTATTATAGATCATGGAATGTAATTACCGCAGAGTGGTAGGCATGTGTCTTCAGGATTTCTTGTAGCCAAATATCTTACAGTTGACATCAAGATCACCTTTCTAAGACCTGTGGGTGGCTATGGATATGTACATAAGTTCACTTGGAACGTCACGATGAGTGAGGTCACGTGGTCTGTGAAATATAATATTATTATCAAATTTCTTGTAGTCGATAACCTTAGTCTGAATACACTGAGATCTCCTTTCCTAGACTTCTGGCTTTGGAGTTAGGAGCGGTTACTTCAAAAGTTCAGTGACGTTATGTCACATGTTCTGGAAGATGAAACTGCCAAGGGGTTTCAAGAAAATCCTTCTTTACTAAAACCATAATTTGATACCTAAAATTAAACCTTTTAAGAACAACACGTTAAGAGGAACCATTGATCAAACGCAATGTCAACTGTGACGACAAAGTTTGACGTCATGTCACATGGCGTCATGCAAGAGTAACCTAATGAGACAAAACCTATGTTGTGAGCAAACATTTCCAGGGAAGCTCACCAAAGGGATTTTGAATATCTCTTCCCGTTTGAAAGTTATGCATTGAAAACCGACGTGTTAGTAAACTTTCCACACAGGCAATTGCATGGGGGGGGGTATACGAAATTTGAAAAGGCTTTGAGCCACGTCTAAATGATCTTCAATCTTGCTGTAACTTTGCATTTTTAATCAGAATAGCCAAGAGAAACTTTTTAGAGGTTGGCCATTAAAATTTGAGGACTTTGGTTTTCCATTGCGACCGGTTATGTGTTGGGCTCATGGCATGCGTATGAATATGTGCGCCCGTTTAGATAAGCGACCGGGGTTTTATAGCGCTGGATGAAATATCGGGCGTTTAATGAAGTTCCCGCTTAAAAAAAATTCCGTCAGTCGTCGCCACGAGAGAGTTGAATCGTTGCGGGAAACTTCCCAGAAGTTGACCCCAGGGAAGAAGGAAAATATTTCTTTTTAACGCTCGGTTTAAAGTCCCCAAATTTTCTGTGGTCTTTTTCGGTCAATGGTACGAAATATTCAGCGGCTGAGTTTAAATAGGGTCAAACGACGTCATGAGTAATGGTTGAAGCTAAACACCTTTATAATAGAAATAACTGATTTTATATAAAGCCACGCATAAGTTTTTTGTATATTTATTCGCTGTTCTTTTTGACACAAACGAGGTCATTAGTAGGCCTATAATAGGTTAACGATAAACGCATTCATATGACGCTATAATTAAAAAAGTTAGCTACGCATTTCCCTGGGCTGTACGACTATTACATCATTGCTACCGAGTCGTCGTTAAACTTAAATAAATAAATTAAACTGCTCTGGGTGTGCTAGTCCCAAGCCTACAGAAAGGAGGAGGGCGACGTTGATCATCTTTGTTACGACACAGTATAGTGTCGTGAACCAGCAATTAACAAACTATATTCAAGGTATTTGTACCTAAAATAGGGTAAATATATTATTTGTTCTAGGGTAAGAGAAGTCACTACCCTAATGATTACAATGCCTCTCATTAAAATATGCACATAAATTATACACACGTACCGTATACGAAAAGAAAATTGTCAATCTGGTTTTACCAGGAGATGGATATACGAACCGTAAGCGTTTTCAGTTGCCATTTGATGGTTCGTTAGATTCTGTTTCATAACAAAGATGATTTGCGTCATCCTTTCTCCAGGCTTGGAACAGGCACTACCAATGTTTGCCATTTGATCCCCGTCTAAGAAAGTTATTTTCAGCTCTGAATCAACCGCAGAAAATGTTAACATATACTTCCTGAGCAGCCTACCGTATACAATTTTGACAAAAGCACAGAAACACGATAGCCGACGGTATACTGATTGGTTACCAAAAACTTAACATCTTACGATATCGAATGTCGATGTCTAGCAATAGATTGAAAAGGCTTTTAACTAAGTGGCAAAGGATGGAATTTCAAATTGAACTCACCGAGCTTATTTATTGTAGCGTTTTAAGCGTTAAAAAGTTGTCTTAATTTCGAGACCGCTTTCCTCATTATTTTCGCCGTTGCATAGCTGATGATGATAATTATGATTTCTCTGCAAGAAAATAGATAAATTAGCATTTTTCATGCCACCAGAGGATGAGATAACTGAGGTGGTTCCCCGTACCCTTCCTTACAGACATTAATGAGCAAGCAACTTGTCAAGTGGTTTGACGTATATTGGAGCCATCGACAATCTGGTTACAAGGCACAGAACATTCCGCGTATATAAATTGAAGTTATTCTCTGAAGTGTTTAACACCATCTTCTGGCTGCCAGGGCCGTTGATGTCTCCCTCCTCTTTCCAACGATTGGGACTGGTACTACCATAGTACGAGCAGTGGCGGAGTTAGATATACTGAAGTGCTGCAACGGATGGATGCAGAGTTTGACGACATCTTATGGCAAGAAAGGCTGTTGACGTCGACAGAAATTATTTTGGCAAATACTGCAACTTTTAGATTATATTAGATTAGATATAGATATGATCCAACCAGAGGCGCAACCACGGTCCAGAAGTTGGGGGACCTACTAGAATGTCTGAGTGGGGTGGAATTGCGAGCGCCGAAGGTGCGAAGCTGCGATTGCCGAAGGCAAGAAACCTCTGCCGACTAGGGGGTATGGGGGAGCGTCGTAGGCTCCCCAGAGGGGTCTGGGGCGGAGCCCCAGAAACCGACGCAATTTTCAGCATATGATGCCAAATCGAGTACATTTTGTGCTTTAATTTACCTCAAATTTTTCACCGATGATTTCGATACAAAAGTACCTAAACCATCTATTGATAGATCTGTGAAAATGTGACTTTATTATATGAATAAACTGGACGTGACAAGGGTTTAAGAGAATTGAACGGAAAAGAGTAGAATAAGCTCTAGAACAGTATTTGTCAAAACTATGAAAATCGGCAGGGAGGAAGCTTGAACGGGTCAATTTTCTCAGAATACCGTTAAGGCGTTTATTTTCCCATACAGTGACAAATCTCCATCAAACAGAGGAGGCATAAAGTAACCGTGCGAGGGTATAGTAGCCCTAACAACGTCAAAGAGACGTTGACCATGGTGACGTGGGCGACCAAAACACGTAGCCGAACATGAATTTTCGGGCTTTGCAGCATATTTTGTCTATATATGCCCCAAAGCCAATCCCATCAGAGATGGTGACACCCAAAATAACCATCTCCTGGACCCGCTCGATGCCAGGGATGAGAGGAGGGAGGGCAATAGGTTTGGACCTCGGTCGTTTGACAACCATTTCTCTGGTCTTAACATGGTTTAATTTAAGATTCATAGTGGATGCCCACTTAGAGATATGGTCAAGTTCAGAAAGAGTGCTATCAATGCAGGAAGCAGGGACCAGCAAGTAGGCAGTACTTATCGTAGGCATATTTAGGGAGACGGTTTCACGTGTATTTTAGGTTTAAGGCTAGAAATGGCTATGACAAAATCAGTAGGTCCAAGGCCAGAGCCTTGTACTATTCTGGCATTAATGGTACAGAGGGGAGAGATCGCGGAAGGCAAGAACCTCCTAACGACTAGGCCTATAGGGGTATGGGTAGCGTCGTAAGTTCCCCATCGGCCGACGCAATTTTGAGCATTTGATTCCAAATGGAGTGCATTTTGAAATCTTGTTTGCCTCACAATTGTAAAAAGTTGGGGGGACGGTCCCAAGCTGTTCGAAAGTTGGGGGGACGCGTCCCACGGGTCTCATAGGGTGGTTGCGCCTATGGATCCAACGTCATTAGTTAGTTTAACGACACTGTATCATTAAAAATATTAATAGCGTCGACCTCCTCCTTGTCCATACTTGGGACTATCACTGCCATACTACGGAATTGAAGAGAAATTTGTTAACGTTAATTTTATTAGTCTTGTAAAGACGGAGACGTAACCATCAAGATAAAACTGCAGGTTTATGTATACGATGCTGAGCTGCCTTAAAAGAGGTGTCTAAATTTTCAAATATGGGTAGATTTTAGAAATTGTCTTGCAACGACATCTGGCTGCCCGGTCCATTAACGAAGGTGGTTGGCGTCTCCCTCCTTTTGTTTCCACGATTGGGTCTGTTACCAACCGAATAACTGCGATTTTGGTTTGTCATTTGAGTCATTTCGGGCTCACTTAATGATACTGACCATTAGTTTCTGCTGTTCATCATCTTCTGAGGTAATTTTCTTGTAAATTGCATTTAGTTTTCGCCTGTTTGTAATTTGATTCCGTGGCAAATGGCAAATAAATTTCCTCTAATATAATTATACGCAAGTTATTTGTTGCTTATATGGCATCAGTGGAATATGTTATAAAGGTGTTTTGCAACAGGCATTACTCGTGGCATAGTTTGCTCCTACATAGTAAATCCGCTATCACGTCCGTCCGCTCGAAATTATAGCTTAACTGATTAGCGACATACTATGACTACCAGGACCGTTTACATCGTCCTCCTCCTTTCTTCAGGCTTGGGAATGGCACTACCTGCCATTATGGACACGAACTGGTTGTCATTGAGTTTTAGGATCCAGAATTAAACGACTTGTTATGGCAACAAAGGCCGTTGACGCCGACCGAAATTATTTTTGGCATATTACAGTTTTATTATTATTCCAAAAGGTTAACGACATCTTGTCACTGATAATAGCAGTTGACGCCTCTAAAAGAGGAATATGTTGTATATCGTTTACGTTTCTTTATGTTAAAAACATTATGCGAATAAAAAATACCACTTGTAGTTTCCACGTGGTCGTTTAGCATATATAGCGTCAGAGGGTTTAATTTTAAAGGTGTTTAAATTGTTTCCACATTAGACGCGTACACACATTGTTTTCATTGTCGGTTTTTAAGCAAATCTGATCTGTTTTTATGAACATTTTATTCTGTGGACTTACTTGTCAGATTTATTTTCGACCTTATTTGTTGTCCTTGGTAATTATTTTGGTCCTGCTGTTCATCCGGATCCAATCAAAACAGTGACCGTCTGAGAGGAGGAGGATAGAACCAGTGCTATCCGCTTTACAAGGAAGTTGTTGACATCGTTTTGAATGATTGTGGATCAAAGACAGGCGTGAATTAATCGCCTTTCGTGTCCCATCCTTATATAGCTTCTGTTGATTAAGTTTCACAGGTGTCTAAGGCGTCCGCACTCTGCCATCGTTAAAGATGAACTTATTTATCGGATACAGTTTTCACTATATATAATTATGTATAACACTGTTTTAAAGGTGTCTAAATGCGTTCATTCTAACCAAACGTATGAAGAGTACGCGAGTACAAACCACCGTAACCGTTATCGTAATCGCCAAACTTCTAAAGCCAAGCGCAGATAACCAGATTATTCACGAGCGTTATCTATAGAGCAACAGCGCAATCTTCTGCTATTCCACGGAGATATTTATTGCCTGCTGAAAACAAAAATCTGCTTTAAAGTGGGCGGAACCGATTTCTTATGGGAACCGATCTGGTACGACACTTGCGAGCGGCCAGCCCGAAGTTAGTAATGTTCTAAAATAAATAAACAAGGCCGGACCTTTTCTGGAGAATTAATGACGCCAGAGGACTAGGGTCTGGTCGACAATGCGCTCGGCCGGATCGTTTATCGACGACCGGTCGAAGCACTCGAGCAAACCCTGCGCAGGAGGCTTTGTCGCCTCCGCTAGAGGCGCTAGTGAGAACTACAGTGTGATGGGGAATAGTTTATCGGGTGAAAATAGTCCGACTGCGTTCATTATATGTTGCCAAAGCATTAGATATTCAGACGAGTCTAAACTTACTGGAACATTTATCATATGCAATTTCTTTTATTGTCTCTGTGTTATGATTTCATGCGCATTTCAAGCGTTAATCATTTCTTTACTAGAACCCGTAAATTTCGATATGTTTACCTATCTTATATTTAACGTTTTCCTAAGGACATAAATACATTTCACTGATCGAACTGTTTTCTGATTTTTATATATAGCTTTGGTGCAGACGTCTTTAAAGGTGTCTAAAATGAGCGCTGTCACTAAACGGCTAGCGAGTCAGATGCGTAAAAGTTTGTTGAGAGAGAGTTAGTGAGTGACAGACAGAAAGAGAGTGAGACAGACAGACAGACAGACAGACAGACAGCCAGACAGAGTTCAGCAACTGAAAAAGTACGGTTACTAAGAACACTTCCAGTGCAAGGTACGACCATTTTATAAATGAAAATGACTAGAGCGTGGTGGAGTTGGAACGATCTTGTCCTCTGGTTGCGATTCGGAACTATTATTATTACAGTAATTTTATATAGCGCCCTTGAAGACAATCTACTCAGGAAAGCTTCCAGCTCAAACCAGGTCTCAGAGTGTGACGAGTTTTGCGGTGTGGGAGCGATCTTTTCCCCGTTTTGCTACTCGTTACGACACCCCTTGGGAGTGTCGGCGTCCGTGTAGAAGGCCGCAGCTGGCGTTGATGTCATCTTGAAACAGCTGACCCTCTGTTGACCCCTGTTGACCCCTGTTGACCCCCGATGGATCGGTCGTCGGTTTTTTGGGGAAAATTGTGAAGTTAACGTCTCCGACCGTAACAGCCGAACACAGCGTCGATTATGAATGGATGAAAGCGATTGGCTGCAACTGCTTCTTCTTCTTCTTATGATGCGAAGGACCAGCAACGGGTGAAGGCACGCTCACACACACCGACCAACTAGCTCTGTCTGTCTGTCTCTGTGTCCTTCCCTGTCTCTGTATCTCTCTCTCTTGCATGAGGTGCGTCTTAAGCCGTAGATAAAATGCGCCCGATTCGCGAGTTGTCGTTCGAGTAGACTGGTCGCAAACACAGTCGTTGAACTCCATTACTCGTTCGAATAGCAGTCTAACCTTTGCCGGTTCATTGCATAGTAGTCGTTCCGGTGTTTCATCATAATCATCTGTGTAATCGTTTTTCGGTTAACCTTAATTGAGGCTATTTGATGCGTCTATCTAAGGCATTTAAAAGGTGTTTAAGATGCTACAATAGCCAGTTACATCTATTTCACGCCCGTCGCGTTATTCGCTAAAGCCTGTCACGTGAACTTGTTGTCTTCCCGTGGAATTTTGATATGGCGGACATCTTGAGGGTCGGTTAGGGCCAGGTTAAGTAAGTAAGTAAGTATATTCTTTAATAAAACCATTTGCATATCCGCACTCTGGTGTACATACATCTTAACAACAATCAACAGAACTTAATGCCAATACGAGTACAACATTCTAACAATAAACTTCTTTCGCTGTAAATTATTTGCAAGAGGTATACACAATGGTTGCGGTCGCAGGGTATATTGTTGGGACTTTTTGGTGGACGTAAACTATGCAGTAGGTGACCCTGGTTCACTCAGGACGGCAGAGAAAAGACGGGTGTCATCTTCAAGACAAAGTCGCTCAAATTTTGGGTAGTCTTCAGGAAGATACCGGAGGCGGATTAGCTTGCTTATTACTGATTGAAGTCGGCATCTATGCTGTTGTCCCGCAAGGTTTGGATTTGTGGGGTCGTTTAGGATCAAATTAGGCGTCGCGAGGGTCGTTTAGGGTCAGATTAGGCGTCGTGAGGGTCGGTTAGAGTCAGGGTTAGGGTTAGTGTCGTCTTTAGAAAACACGGTGAACAACCTTCCACCGCAATCGGCAATGTTTATCGGTCGGTTTCGTTTCTGGTACACACAATCATGTGACATGCAATGACCAATTGCGAGGCGGGCGTGATTCTAGTCCCAGGTATAGGCTCACGTCGGGCGTGACTGTATTCACGACCAACAAAGAAACAATTAATTGTTGTTCTTTCGTCAACCGCCAGGAGGCGCTAGTTCGGTCGCTTTTGGCTGAAGCCTATCGTTAGAGGGAGCAACGTTCAAACGACGATGACAGCAAAATGAAGATTAAATGATAGACTGCGCTTCGAATTAACGACGCTACGACTCGAGTCGTTCTCCTTTGCCCCGCTACGTGGCGCCAACGCTGACCCCAGGTCACCGGTCTGTCATCTAGCGGCGGTTACGTCATCATTCCGAGCGAGTTTGAGTTACATGCGACGCCGTCTTCATCTTTCGTTCGGTGTGAGGCGAAATTTGGAACACAGCGAAAAGAGTTCCGCCGAAGAATAATGTGATCGGTTCACGCTATTAGTAACGATATCCCTTTATATATTCTTGTAATGCATTCCTGAAAATGAAATATTATGTGGAAATCGTTTGTGTCTAAGAGATCTAGCGATGGCGCACCAAAACTAAACCGTGATCAGGTCAACATCCAGAAGATCAGTAAGTAAGATATAGGATATCTTTAAAGAGAATAGTTTTCACCAAAATGACGTTTCGCCCTAATTAGACAAGCAGTCGCAATCGCAATCGTAAAACCTAAATTGTTAAACTGCTGCTGTCAAGCTTTAAAGCGCAGGGCATCAGCTTATTCACGAGCGCTGCGTGCTAACTGTGGTTCGGGCCCGATCAAGTGAGCAAGGTCCTTCTGAAACAGTAACCGTCTCAGAGGAGGAAGATAGAACCAGTGCAATCCGCTTTACAAGGAAGTTGGTATCACACGGTTATAATTGTAGTTTTGGTTGACATCGTTTTGAATGATTGTGTGATAAATAATGAATTGAATTATTAGCCTTTCGTGTCCCATCCTTATATAGCGTCGGTTCATTCAGTTTTACAGGTGTCTCAGGCGACCATAATCTGCTATCTTCTTCTTTTCCAGAGTTTAACGACGTCTTATGATAACAATATATAATATATAATCTGCTATCGATGGCAAGCGCTTATTTATGTACTATAGTTTCTAACCCTTATATAATTACGTGTGACACTGTTTTAAAGGTGTCTAAATGCGTCGCTCTAACCAATCGTATGCAGAGATTACGCGAGAACAAACCATCGTAGTCGAGATCCGAGTTCGATCTAGTGATCAGGGTCCCTCTGAGCTGCCTTAAAAGAGGTGTCTAAATTGTCAAATATGAGTAGATTTTTGGAATTGTCTTGCAACGGCATCTGGCTGCCCAGTCCATTAACGAAGGTGGTTGGCGTCGCCCTCCCTTTGTTTCCACAATTGGGACTGTTACCAACCGAATAACTGCGATGTTTGGTTTGTCATTGGAGTCATTTTCGGGCTCACTTAATGATATTGACCATTAGTGTCTGCTGTTTATCATCTTTTGTGGTCATTTTCTTCGAAATTGCATTTAGTTTTCGCCTGTTAGTAATTTCGTTCTGTGGCAAATACATTTTCTCCTGCTGGAAATTCCTTAAGTTGCGATTCCTTTTTCTTAGTGGGAATTGGCGCTGCATAACTTAATAGTATATTGTCTCTGGTGGGGGGTTGAGCTTGATAATGTAGTGGTTAGCATGCTGGACTCTCAATCGAGAGGCCTGGGTTTAAGTCAACGCTGGGACAGAAATTTGGTTCGAGATTTCTGCTCCTACTGCACCCCTAACTAACTGAGCGTTGATGAGTAAGCCTACACTGTCGGTGGGAAGATGAGACGTCGAGGGAGAGGACTGGCCGCCCGCCCTCATATGCCGAGGCTAAGAAAATTAAGTCGCTAACACTTCATACCCATGGCTGCCTCTCTGGCTAGCTCAAAGTACTGCTCTCCATCCTCAGTTCAATCAATAAATCAATCAGAATTTATATAGCGCCCCTTCAAGATCCCTACTCAGAGGCGCTCGGCATTTGGCATTAAAGCTTTTTCTTTGCTTTTCCTATAATAATAGTCGAGCTAAATGGTGGAGCGCCGCAACACTAAATACGCTAGTTATTTGCTGCTTATAATAGCTTCACTGAAATATGTTATAAAGGTGTTTAGCGACAGGCATTACTCGTGGCATAATTTTCTCCTTCACAATAAATCCGCTATCACGTCCGTCCGCTCGAAATTGTAGTTTCGACTGTTTAACGGCGTCCTATGGCTACCAGGACAGTTGATGTCGCCCTCCTCCTTTCTTCAGGCTTGAGACTGGCACTACCTACCATTATGGACACGGACTGATTGTGATTGAGTTTTAGGATCCAGAGTCTTATGGCAACAAAGGCCTTTAAACACCGACAGAAATTCTTTGGGTATAATATTATTACAGTTTATTATTATTCCAAAAGGTTAACTACATCTTGTCACTGATAATAGCAGTTGACGCCTTTAAAACAGGAATATGTTGTATATCGTTTATGTTTCTTTATGTTAAAAACATTATAAAAAAAATGAGTACCACTTGCAGTTTTCACGTTGTTGTTTCGTATATATAGCGATAGAAGGTTTAATTATAAAGGTGTTTAAATTGTTTCCACATAAGACCGCTAGCAAATTCTACCGCTTGACGCGTACACATCTTCTTTTCCATTGTCGGTTTTTAAATAAATTTAATCTGTTTTATGATCATTTTATTCTATGGTCTTATTTGTCACATTTTGTCCTTTGATTTATTTTCGACCTTATTAATTTTTGTCCTTGGTAATTTGGTTCTGCTGTTCAGCTTCTACGGTTATTTTATTCGCCTTGCACTTTATTTTTCTGCTGTTGGTCATTTGGTTCCGTGTCTATTTCTCCTGCTGGAAATTCCTCCCATTGGCTATTATATTTCCGAGGCACCGTTCCTTTAGTGCCAGCGTAGGGCAGCAGCGGAGTGGCTGAAGTTGTGATCGCTTAATGGCTGTCGAGTAGTATTCGCTTTCTGTTCTATAGACTGTCTTCTTGAAAATCGTCTTCTGTCGTATAATGTATCGTAACGTAAGTGGTTTATATAGCTCCTCTTTTGGAGAGGTCGTCGAAAGCGCTGAACACACACAATGCCATCGCTTAAGTCATCGCTTAGGTCATCGCTGCTTTATGGATGCCATGACGTTTATGTATGCGTAAATGTTTGTATGCATGTAAATGATTGTGTGTGCATGAATGATGAATCAATGCAAATAATAATAATTAATTAATTAATTAATTAATTAATTAATAATAATAATAATAATAACAATAATAATAATTATTTTTCGTAGCTTGGTTCGAGCCGGCTACCCCTCCACCAAGGAACCGGTCGGCCTCCTGAGAATATTCGCTCTCACCTCCCTTTCCTCCAATTCGCTCTTCCTCCCTTTCCTCCAATTCGCTCTTCCTCCCTTTCCTCCAATTCGCTTCTTCCTCCCTTTCCTCCAAGTCGCTCTTCCTCCTCCTTTTCTCCAATTCGCTCTTCCTCCCTTTCCTCCAATTCGCTCTTCCTCCCTTTCCTCCAATTCGCTCTTCCAATTCGCTCTTCCTCTCTTTCCTCAATTCGCTCTTCCTCCCTTTCCTCCAATTCGCTCTTCCTCCCTTTCCTCCAATTCGCTCTTCCTCCCTTTCCTCCAATTCGCTCTTCCTCCCCTTTTCCTCCATTTCGCTCTTCCTCCCTTTCCTCCAATTCGCTCTTCCTCTCTTTCCTCAATTCGCCTCTTCCTCCCTTTCCTCCAATTCGCTCTTCCTCCCTTTCCTCCAATTCGCTCTTCCTCCCTTTCCTCCAATTCGCTCTTCCTCCCTTTCCTCCAATTCGCTCTTCCTCCCTTTCCTCCAATTCGCTCTTCCTCCCTTTCCTCCAATTCGCTCTTCCTCCCTTTCCTCCAATTCGCTCTTCCTCCCTTTCCTCCAATTCGCTCTTCCTCCCTTTCCTCCAATTCGCTCTCTTCCTCCCTTTCCTCCAATTCGCTCTTCCTCCCTTTTCTCCAATTCGCTCTTCCTCTCTTTCCTCCAATTCGCTCTTCCTCCTTTTCCAATTCGCTCTTCCTCCCTTTCCTCCAATTCGCTCTTCCTCCCTTTCCTCCAATTCGCTCTTCCTCCCTTTCCTCCAATTCGCTCTTCCTCCCTTTCCTCCATTTCGCTCTTCCTCCCTTTCCTCCAATTCTCTCTCTTCCTCCCTTTCCTCCAATTCGCTCTTCCTCCCTTTCCTCCAATTCGCTCTTCCTCCCTTTCCTCCAATTCGCTCTTCCTCCCTTTCCTCAATTCGCTCTTCCTCCCTTTCCTCCATTCGCTCTTCCTCCCTTTCCTCCAATTCGCTCTTCCTCCCTTTCCCTCAATTCGCTCTTCCTCCCTTTCCTCCAATTCGCTCTTCCTCCCTTTCCTCCAATTCGCTCTTCCTCCCTTTCCTCCATTTCGCTCTTCCTCCCTTTCCTCCAATTCGCTCTTCCTCCCTTTCCTCCAATTCGCTCTTCCTCCTTTTCTCCAATTCGCTCTTCCTCCCTTTCCTCCAATTCGCTCTTCCTCCCTTTCCTCATTTCGCTCTTCCTCCTTTCCTCCAATTCGCTCTTCCTCCCTTTCCTCCAATTCGCTCTTCCTCCCTTTCCTCAATTCGCTCTTCCTCCCTTTCCTCAATTCGCTCTTCCTCCCTTTCCTCCAATTCGCTCTTCCTCCCTTTCCTCAATTCGCTCTTCCTCCCTTTCCTCCAATTCGCTCTTCCTCCCTTTCCTCCAATTCGCTCTTCCTCCCTTTCCTCCAATTCGCTCTTCCTCCCTTTCCTCCAATTCGCTCTTCCTCCCCTTTCCTCCAATTCGCTCTTCCTCCCTTTCCTCCAATTCGCTCTTCCTCCCTTTCCTCAATTTCGCTCTCTTCCTCCCTTTCCTCCAATTCGCTCTCTTCCTCCCTTTCCTCCATTTCGCTCTCTTCCTCCCTTTCTTCCATTTCGCTCTCTTCCTCCCTTTCCTCCAATTCGCTCTTCCTCCCTTTCCTCCAATTCGCTCTTCCTCCCTTTCCTCCAATTCGCTCTTCTTCCTCCCTTTCCTCCAATTCGCTCCTTTTCCTCCCTTTCCTCCAATTCGCTCCCTTCCTCCCTTTCCTCCAATTCGCTCTCTTCCTCCCTTTCCTCCATTTCGCTCTCTCCTCCCTTTCCTCCCAATTCGCTCCCTTCCTCCCTTTCCTCCAATTCGCTCCTTCCTCCCTTTCCTCCAATTCGCTCTCTTCCTCCCTTTCCTCCATTTCGATCTCTTCCTCCCTTTTCTCCAATTCGCTCTCTTCCTCTCCTTTTCCTCCAATTCGCTCTTCCTCCCTTTCCTCCATTTCGCTCTTTCCTCCCTTTCCTCAATTCGCTCTTCCTCCCTTTCCTCCAATTCGCTCTCTTCCTCCCTTTCTCCAATTCGCTCTTCCTCCCTTTCCTCCATTTCGCTCTCTTCCTCCCTTTCCTCCATTTCGCTCTCTTCCTCCCTTTCCTCCATTTCGCTCTCTTCCTCCCTTTCCTCCATTTCGCTCTCTTCCTCCCTTTCCTCCAATTCGCTCTTCCTCCCTTTCCTCCAATTCGCTCTTCTCCCTTTCCTCCAATTCGCTCTTCCTCCCTTTCCTCCAATTCGCTCTCTTCCTCCCTTTCCTCCAATCGCTCCTCTTCCTCCCTTTCCTCCAATTCGCTCTCTTCCTCCCTTTCCTCCATTTCGCTCTCTTCCTCCCTTTCCTCCATTTCGCTCTCCTTCCTCCCTTTCCTCCAATTCGCTCTCTTCCTCCCTTTCCTCCATTTCGCTCTCTTCCTCCCTTTCCTCCAATTCGCTCTCTTCCTCCCTTTCCTCCAATTCGCTCTCTTCCTCCCTTTTCTCCAATTCGCTCTCTTCCTCCCTTTCCTCCAATTCGCTCTTCCTCCCTTTCCTCCATTTCGCTCTCTTCCTCCCTTTCCTCCATTTCGCTCTTCCTCCCTTTCTTCCAATTCGATCTCTTCCTCCCTTTCCTCCATTTCGCTCTCTTCCTCCCTTTCCTCAATTCGGTCTCTTCCTTCCTTTCCTCCATTTCGCTCTTCCTCCCCTTTCCTCCATTTCGCTCTCTTCCTCCCTTTCTTCCATTTCGGCTCTCTTCCTCCCTTTCCTCAATTTCGCTCTCTTTCTCCCTTTCCTCCATTTCGCTCTCTTCCTCCCTTTCCTCCATTTCGCTCTCTTCCTCCCTTTCCTCCATTTCGCTCTCTTCCTCCCCTTTCCTCCAATTCTCTCTTCCTCCCTTTCCTCCAATTCGCTCTTCCTCCCTTTCCTCCAATTCGCTCCCTTCCTCCCTTTCACTCCAATTCGCTCTCTTCCTCCCTTTCCTCCAATTCGCTCCCTTCCTCCCTTTCCTCCAATTCGCTCTCTTCCTCCCTTTCCTCCATTTCGCTCCCTTCCTCCCTTTCCCTCCCATTTCGCTCCCTTCCTCCCTTTCCTCCAATTCTCTCCCTTCCTCCCTTTCCTCCAATTCGATCTCTTCCTCCCTTTTCTCCAATTCGCTCTCTTCCTCCCTTTCCTCCAATTCGCTCTTCCTCCCTTTCCTCCATTTCGCTCTCTTCCTCCCTTTCCTCAATTCCGCTCTCTTCTTCCCTTTCCTCCAATTCGCTCCCTTCACTCCCTTTCCTCCATTTCGCTCTCTTCCTTCCTTTTCTCCATTTCGCTCTTTCTCCCTTTCCTCCATTTCGCTCTCTTTCTCCCTTTCCTCCATTTCGCTCTCTTCCTCCCTTTCCTCCATTTCGCTCTCTTCCTCCCTTTCCTCCATTTCGCTCTCTTTCTCTCTTTCCTCCAATTCGCTCTTCCTCCCTTTCCTCCAATTCGCTCTCTTCCTCCCTTTTCTCCAGTTCGCTCTCTTCCTCCCTTTCCTCCAATTCGCTCTTCCTCCCTTTCCTCCATTTTCGCTCTCTTCCTCCCTTTCCTCCAATTCGCTCTTCCTCCCTTTCCTCCAATTCGCTCTTCCTCCCTTTCCTCCATTTCGCTCTCTTCCTTCCTTTCCTCCAATTCGCTCTTTCTCCCTTTCCTCAATTTCGCTCTCTTTCTCCCTTTTCCTCCATTTCGCTCTCTTCTTCCCTTTCCTCCATTTCGCTCTCTTCCTCCCTTTCCTCCATTTCGCTCTCTTCCTCCCTTTCCTCCAATTCGCTCTTCCTCCCCTTTCCTCCAATTCGGAATAATGAAAGTGATATTAATAACATTAATTATAATTAGACATTTTGTATCTTGTAATGGAGTGCGGATGCCAGTTTCCTTTAGTTTGTGGACAATGTCGTGAAAATTGTTTTTTCGCTCACGTTCTATATCACAAATTCAAGAGCCTCGTGTATACATTTTATTTAGACGTATGTGCATTATAATTATATGACACATTTGAGCGTTTATTCGATAGCCTGCTGGGCGCTGTTTTCGGGTGTTTCGGAATTCCCTGGGGCGTAGGACGACAGCGTATACTCATAATGGGGCGAGATAGCACTTATTGAATCCTATTCGGTCGCTCGGGACAGCGGACATGTCTGCTGGAACTTTTCACAGAACGTCGCACGTACATGTAGGCGTTGGGTGCGAATTTAGTTTTGGAAGGTTCTTCGGGTCGTTTTTACTGAAGATAATCAGGGATCTTTTGTAGTAAATGGATGCAGTTTAGGTGGAAGGTTGCCCTCAGGACAATCACGTTCTGTGGAAAGAGCCTCTTTCAGTTCCTCGCCAAAACTCGCTACAACCTGCGTCCTAGACTGCATCCATTTGTGCTACCAGAAAAGGATGTTAAAAACTTTATCCCTAGAGTCCTCTTTGCCCGTGATCACTGACAGAGCTCTGTTAACTCTTTTCATTTATTATTTTATTTGTCTAGTTTATGCTTCGACATGTAACTGGGTGCGGTGTGCCACCCAGATCTGTCTCTTTATCAAATAAAACGAATATATATATATAGTAATCTCAGAAGGCAAAGACCTACTGTACACAGGACTAGATAGTGCTTATACAACGTCGAATGACTATTTTGGGGCAATAATCGAGGTCAGGAAAATGTTCCATCTTAACTACATAAATAAATTGCATTCAGTTAATTATATTAATTGAGAGAAATCGAAGACTAAGTAAAAATTGACTGCGGAGATTTTAAAAACCATTTGTAATAACAGAAACAAAATTTGAAGTGGAGCGACATCTGTGGATAAGTGAGAAACGGATGCGCAGTTATTTTCACGTGTAGCCCTTCCTCTGAATATGGATCCCTGATCAGAAAGTACAGATGAGAATGGGCGTGGCCTAATTTGCCTCACTTTGTTCTTATGTTTCGATTATCAAGTTTTCTGCATTCCAACAGTTTCCAAATGCAATTTGCAGGAATTCGGAAATATTTTTTGTGAGGACTTTATATATTCAGATATTCCTTAAAAGAGGTGTCTTTTAGCTCGAATGTGATAACTATATAACACCTGAAGACAGTGCTGTAAAGGTGTCTAATCGGACTTGCGACAGAGATTGTTTCCGTTGACTATGCAACTGATAATTAAATGATTTCTTATAATATAAAACTGAAATTTCTCATTTGAATCTAGTTACCTGTAGATACAAATATATTCAAATATTCAATTATATCTGATACCCTTCTTCTCAATTCACAAGAGATCATATCCGAAATCCATCGTACGGATTAAGAATCTAAAAGACCGACTACTATTCTCTTTAACCCATCTTCCGAATTCCTATGGAGTACCGTTCGATTTAAGAATCTTCCCATAAAACGCATCCTCCCATGATCCTCGTAACACCGTTTCCTCCTCCTCCGTTTGGTGCGCTCCTCCGTCGGTCTTATCTCATTCGCTGAATATACGTCTCGTCCTGATTCTAGGCGACGGTCTGCTCTGGCCAATCTATCTATTGACACCGATTACGGCGACGCCTATCGGTCCCCGGGGTACGCCCGGGTTTCGACCGGCAACAACGTCCAGCTTAATCGCAATCAATGTCTATGCCGGTCTATGCTGCTCCGGACATATTTAGACCGCTATACATCACGCCGCCAGCGCATCATATGGGAACGCGCAACACGCGGATAGTGGCGACACGCAGCGGCGAAAATACAAAGGGCGATCTTTTGTTGAAGTGAATGACGAGGTTTCCGCCAATCGAAATTACGGTTAAAATATTTTAAATTTGTTTAGTCTATTTTGGGTCCAAGAATCATTAATATTATTAGAATTTACTTTAATTAGTAATTGGTCGTTTTACGGTAATAACGTATTTGCAATTTCGACACCTTTAAAACGGTTGTTTGTACTGTTTAATATTTATCATTGCGCACTTTTACATACATGTACCTCGTTTAAGTTTGCCACAAAGCTATAAAAGGATGGCGGCAAATGCAACATATTGCATGCATGATAAGAGCTGTAATATGCCAAACTAATCTTTGTCGGCGGCGACGGCCTATGTTGTCATAAGCTGCCGTTAAACTGTGGACACACACACAACATATTGCATCATTTATGAACACTGCATTGCTAGCCGTTGAAGAGAGCTGTAATATGCCAAAAACATTTATGAACACTGCATTGCTAGCCGTTGAAGAGAGCTGTAATATGCCAAAAACTAATCTTTGTCGGCGGAAACGGCCTATGTTGTCACAAGCTGCCGTTAAACTGTGGATCCAATCCAATCCAACATAATTGCATAACCTATGAAGGGAAACGACTTTATTAGGATAACAGTTGAAAGCAAACCGTCCGTATTTCTGCACTTGTCATTTAGGACAAGGCAAATTTCTTGATAAACGGTCCTAGTCTCTAGAAAGAAATTTCCGCGTGAACCAATATCATAACGCTTTAAGGAGACCATTTTCACTTCATACCCTCCGCAACCCTTTTTAATACAAAGGCAATAGCACAACACCTACGACCTCTTCTCGGCAGTGTAACCGCATTTATCCGTCCTTCCATCGGGGTCAAAGGTTGAGCCATAGATACACATTTCTCTGGCGACGGAAGCCAATCGTATCGCCATTTTGTGACATTAAAGACTCCATTTTGTGTCTTCCAACGACCCATTATGTTTCCATTGCGACCGGTTATGTGTTGGGCTCATGGCGTGCGTATGAATATGTGCGCCCGTTTAGATAAGCGACCGGGGTTTAATAGCAGTGGCTGAGCGACAGTAGGAACAGGCGACGTCATGATTACTGTTAGATGTTAAACACCTTTATAACAGACATAACATATGATATATAGCAATGTTTCAGTTTTGTTTATAATCCGTTCTTGCTTACTTTCGGAACAAACGATGTAATTATCAAATGATCAATGATTAATAAACGCATTCATAAGAAACTATATAAAAGTTAGCAACGCCTGTATACCTGGATTGTACGCCTATAATCCTTGCTACCTTCTCGTCGTTTAACATAAATAAATAAAACTGTCCGTACTCTGGTTGTGCCAGTCCCAAGCCTAGAGAAAGGAGGACTGGTCCTATCTGGTGCTATTGGCACTACGGGTAGTGACAGATTGTTTCTTTAGAAGTGGGTAGCTGTGTAGGGGTATATGAAAGTACAGTGGGATGGGTAAATAGTCTTTTCACTGGTTAGCTTGATAAAATCTAAATATGTTCTACTCGTGATTTAATATTTTGCTTTCTAATGAATAGTAAATAAGCGCAAACTAGTTGAATAGTACTTCAATCGGTTCTTTTACTTTAGTATTTTGAATTGTATTGGAAATAGTTTTGAACTGCTGAAATAATATTTGAATTGTATTAACTATTTAACTATTGTCGAATATTAAGCGATCTAAAAGTCTGTGAACGCTCATTTGAACGAACAACAAATTTAATTAATTAATCTTTCAGTAATTAATGAATGAATTAAGCAACCGATTTATTTAACTTTAGCTAGTAAAGTTTTGGGGCTTTTTCTTTCTCACTCAGTTGTATTAAATTCTAGTTGCTATGTTAATCGCTCCTCATTTAAAAGATTTGATGTTAAACAGTCAATACCACCAAACGGTAGCGCAATTCTTAAAACACCGTTTTCAAGAAATTTGAGAATACTATATAAATGTGGCAGAACTTAAAGGCGCAGTTCGTACGATCGCTGTATATACAAATCAGAGATGTATACATGAAACTATAGCAGCAGGTGAAACAACATAATAATATAACTACTGCCGTTATCATTCATTAATTAAACGCCACTATCTAATGACAAAGCATCAGTCGATGGCGCTGAGCAATTATTGTTAGTAGCGAATAACTTTCTGAAGGTAACTATACACATGTAGTAACCTTCTCAGGGGAGGAGAAGACTCGAACTCGTAATCTCAGCGTTGCAAGGCGAGCGTGTCCCAAAAGGAGAGTGACTGTAACTAGAGCAATTACCAACGTATCTGCCTACCAGGTTGCTTATTACTTGTAATAATAATAATAATCTAATAATAATAATATTAGTGTGTCTCCCACTTACAAATCTATATAACAAAATGACTTGATTGATTGATTGCCTGACTAACTTACATACTTACTAGACAAATGAGAAGACCAGGGCGCCTTCTTTTAGCGACACCTAGCGTCGTAATATTTTCCGGATCAGAGGCGTAGCAGGGAGAGATGTGTCAATGCTCTCAGTAATTGTTGGAGATTGTGAAAAATGGTCAGATCTCGTCGACAGAGGCGCTTGTGTCAATAATAACAAAAACGCGCATGATCTACGGAGTCGCAAAAGTGACACGAAAGAGGTAAATGATACAGCAACCGATTGGTTTGGGCGCTCTATTTAGACACCTTTTAAACCGTTTCAAATATTGTTATATTATTGTAGGACAGGGTAGGCAATTTTTAGATTGCTTTCATTAACAGCTTTAAAATGTAGGAAACTAGGGTCATACAAGCATACGATAGCCGACGGTATACTGATTGGTAACATTTTACGATATCATTGACTAGCAATAGATTGAAAATCCTTTTAACTAAAGTGGGCAGTGGCGGAGAATAGAATTTCAAATTGAACTCGCCGAGCTTATTTATTGCAACGTTGTAAGCTTTAAAAAGGTGTCTAAACTTCGAGACAGCTTTCCTCATTATTTTCGACGTACCATAGATGATGATAATAATTATGATTTCTCCGCCCGAAAGCAGGTACATTAGCATTTTTATGCCACCAGAGGATAAGATGACTGACGTGGTTCCCCGTTGCCTTCCTTACATACATTAATGAGCAAGCAACTTGTCCAGTGGCTTGAGGTATATACGAGCCATCGACAATCCGGTTACAAGGTACAGAACATTCCGCGTATATAAATTGAAGTTATAATCTGCAGTGTTTAACAACATCTTCTGGATGCCATGGCCGTTGACGTTGCCCTCCTCTCTCCAACGATTGGGACTGGTACTACAATAGCACGGGCAGTGGCGGAGTTAGATATACTGAAGTGCTGCAACGAATGAATGCAGAGTTTGACGACATCTTAATAATGGCAAGAATGGCCGTTGACGTCGACAAAAATTATTTTTGGCATAATACAACTTTTAGATTATAGATATAGATATGATCCAACGTCATTAGTTAGTTGGTTGCTGTTTAACGACACTGTGTCATTTTAAACGATGATTAGCATCGCCCTCCTCCTTATCCATACTTGGGACTATCACTACCATACTACGAGCAGTGACGGAATTAAAGAGAAATTTGTTAACAGTTATTTTTTTAGGCCGTGTGGGGTTGAAGATGTGAACATCAAGCTAAATCTGCAGGTGTATGTATACAATGCTGAGCTGCCTTAAAAGAGGTGTCTAAGTTATCATATATGGGTAGATTTTTCGAATTGTCTTGCAAAGACATCTTGATGCCAGGTCCATAAACGAAGGTGATTGGCGTCGCCCTCCCTTTGTTTCCCTGATTGGGACTGTTACCACCCGAACAAATGCGTTGCTGGGTTTGTCATTTGAGTCATTTTCGGGCTCACTTAATGATATTGGCCATTAGTTTCTGCTATTCGTCATCTTTTGTGGTCATTTTCTTCGAAATTGCATTTAGTTTTCGCCTGATAGTAATTTTGTTCTGTTGCAAATAAATTTTCTCCTCCTGGAAATTCCTTAAATTGCGATTCCTTTTTCTTGGTTGGAATTGGTGCTGCATTACTTAACAGTAAATAGTCTCTAATGGGGGTGCTCTATAGTGTAGTGGTTATCGTGCTGAACTCTCAATCGAGAGACCTGGATTCAAGTCACCGCCAGGGCAGAAATTTGGTTCGAGATTTCTGCTCCTCGGGCTAATGTACTGCTCTTCTTCCTCAGTTGCTATTAAAGCTTTTTACTTTCTTTTACTATAATTGTCGAGCTAAAAGGTGGCAGGGGGAGATACTAAATAGGCTAGTTATTTTCTTTTTATATAGCATAAGTGGAATATGTTATAAAGGTGTTTTGCAACGGCCATTACTCGTAAATCTGCTCTCACGTCCGTCCGCTCTAAATTCTAGTTTCAACTGTTTTTCGGCATCGTAGGGTTACCAGGACCGTTGACGTAACCCTCCTCTTTTCTTAAGGCTTGTGACTGGCACTACCTGCCATTATGGACACGGACTGATTGTGATTGATTTTTAGGATCGCGAGTTTAACGCCATCTTATGGCAATAAAGGACGTTGACGCCGACAGAAATTATTTGGACATAATCATTACAGTTTAATTATTATTAAAAAAGGTTAACGACAAGATGTCAGTGATAATAGCAATGGACGCCTCTAAAAACGGAATTAATTGTGTATAAATTCAGTTTCTTGATGCTAAAAAAATGACAGACCAAATACCGCTTGCAGGTTCCACTGCGTCGTTTAGTATAATTATATATATCATCAGAGGGCTTGATTATAAGGGTGTTTAAATTATTTCCACATCAGATCGCTAGCAAATTCTTCCTGTTGGTTATTTAGTTCAGTAGCTATTTCTCCTGCTGGAATTCCTTCCGTTGTCTATATTTCTCAAGCACCGTTCTTTTGTGTGTGTCCACAGTTTAACGGCAGCTTATGACAACATAGGCCGTTGCCGCCGACAAAGATTAGTTTTGGCATATTACAGCTCTTTTTTACCACCGTTCTTTTGATGGATCCACAGTTTAACGGCAGCTTATGACAACATAGGCCGTTGCCGCCGACAAAGATTAGTTTTTGGCATATTACAGCTCTTATATATACGTTCTTTTAGTTCCACCGAGCCAATTTGTTGTAAAGTTTAAAGCCTTAAAAAGGTGTCTTAATTTCGGGAGAACTTTCCTGATTTTTAAGTTCGCCGTAGCATAGATGATGATGATAATTATGATTTCTCCGCCCGAAACCAAGTACATTAGCATTTTTTGTGCCACCAGAGGATGAGATGACTCAGGTGGTTCCCCGTTCCCTTCCTTACAGGCATTAATGAGCAAACATCTTGTCCAGTGGCTTGACGTATATTCGAGCCATCGACCATCCGGTTACAAGGCACAGAACATACCGCGCATATAAATTGAATTTATAATCTGCAGTGTTTAACCTTCGCAGGACCAAAACATTTTACGATACATCGAGGTCCAAGCGGGGTAATTTTTTACCCCACCAAAATTTGTAATATCTCAGCTCACAGGTAAGCTACAATAACAAATGAAGTATCGAATTTAATAATGTCAAGGTCAAGGAATCCATTTCTTGTAGTGCCAATAAAGTGCAAGTGTAACTTTCCAAGATGGCGGCCAATATGGCCGCCAAAACACACAAAAATGTATATCTCAGCTCATAGTTAAGTTACCATAACAAATACAGTGTCTAATTAAATAGATTCAAGGTCACCGAATCGAATTATTGCAGTGCCAATAGTGTGCGAGTGTTACTTTCCAAGATGGCGGCCAATATGGCCGCCATAAAAACAAAAAAATGCATATCTCAGCTCATAGGCAAGCTACAGCAACAAATGAAGTGTCGAATTTAATAGTTTCAATGCCAAGGATACCATTTTTCGTAGTGCCAATAGTGTGGGAGTGTTATTTTCCAAGATGGCGGCCAATATGGCCGCTTAAACAAATGA
>JACEVL010000390.1:1367500-1484078 GCA_020284085.1 Aporrectodea caliginosa
TAGTACATTGGATTGGATCCACAGTTTAACGGCAGCTTATGGCAACATAGGCCGTTGCCGCCGACAAAGATTAGTTTTTGGCATATTACAGCTCTTATTGGTTTATATATATGGCATCAGATGAATACATTATTAGGATGTGTAACTTCAACCATTATTCATGGCCTCGTTTGTTCCTATAAAACAGTGGTTCTAAACGCTTTTCAAAGCAAGACACCCTTCTCCATGATTCATAGCTGTTACTACTAGTAGTAGTTTCAGTTTAACGACACTGTTTGATTATAAAGATCATAAGCGTCGCCCTCCTCCTTCATGCAGGCTTGGGAGTGGCACTTTCAGCGTACAAACAGTGGCGGAATTAAACTCCGCCACTGCTCGTACTCTGGCAGTGCCAGTCCCAAGCCTGGATAAAGGAGGAGGGCGACGCTAATGGTCTTTGTTACCACACGGCTAGTCGTTAAACAGAAAAACCACCACCAGTCTCTCAAGCGAGTCCAAAACAAAAAAAATCATTTCGGCGGTGTTAGGGCCTAATTTTCTTAGCCTCGGCATATGTGGGTGAGTGGCCTGTCCACTCAATTGCCGTCTCATCTTCCTACCGACAGTGTACGGTCAGTGTACTCATTTAAGCTGAGTTGGCTAGGGGTGCAGGTGAAGCAGAAATGTCGAACCAAATGTCTGCTCTGCTTGGGATTTGAACCCCCTGGACGCTAACCACTAGGACCTTAAAGCCGACTGAAAGACTGTCTTAATTTGATACCACAATGACATAAGAGACAGAGCAGAATGAGCAACTGCAGGAAGAGAGTTCATACACACACCCTTTTTCAGGATCAACTTCCAATAAATGCACAGCGCAGCCACTTATTATATTGCCTAAATGATGCTGATTGCGGCGATGACAATGGTCACTCATAGTGATAACCGTCATGTTAACAACTGATGATGGAGGTAATAATGACGAAGATAGAAGAGCAGAGCCATAAGCTGATCGTAACAGGCAGCCACGTCTGCGACTTCATTTTCTTAGCCTCGGCAAAGTGTACGGTCAGCGTACCATTTTAAAAGCTGAGTGTGCTAGGAAGAGCAACTGGAGCAGACATCTCTGAACATCTTCCTTCCGTTACTGTGGTATTGAACACCCAACATCGAGGTTGACAGTTCAACTTACTTAATCTTTTAGCCGCAGAGCGCACTCGATGTAACGATAGGGGACAAATAATTGATTATGCACCGTTTATTATTAATGGTATGCATTTATTAAGCGCCGCTATCTAATCACGAAGCTTCAATCGATGGCGCTGAACAACTGTGAGCTCAAGGTCCCTACAGAGTAACCGTCTCATTTTTATATAGCAAAAGGTGTCGAAAAAGAGCGCTCCATCCATAATACATGTAGACTTCGCGGTATCAAACAATGCGTAGATAGGTATAGTTAGATAGGTATTTCTGTTTAACGACACTGTGTAATAACATAGACCATTTGCGTCCCCCTCCTCATTTATCCAGGCTTGGGACTGGCACCGACTGGAACTAAGCACGAATGTGCAGTGCACGGACGTCCGGTGGCGGAGTTAAATGACCAAAATTGAATTTCAAACATTTTCGTGGCTCAATTTTATATAGCAACTGTCGCTATCGTTTAAAAGGTGTCGATAGAAAGAGATCCAACCAATCGGTTTCTCAGCGTCACAAAAGCCGCGTCGGTAGAAGAGGAGGAGGAAGAAGATAAGAAGAATGCGGAGACAGAAGGCGTCAAGGAGAAGAAAATCGGAAGAAAGAAGGAGGGGAAGATGGAACGGTGGTTTTGTGAAACCAGGAATGGACGAAGATGGATGGATGGATGGATGGATGGATGGATGGATGGATGGATGGATGGATGGATGTATCGATGGATGGATGGATGGATGAATGGATGGATGGACGAACGGATGGATACACTATAATTGCGTCCAAAGCATTTCTCTGACTCCCGCTAAGACAGGTGGTGACTTCTGACGATCAAATCTCCCTTTCGGAAGATGGAGCCACGAAGAAAACTGATATGACGTCGGCGCAGTCAATTAATCAAACGAAAATGACTGCAGGCTTAAACACCCGTTTTACCAGGAACAGTCTCGTAATAAATAAACTTTGACACCGCGTCGCCAGTGTTAGAGCATTGAACTTTATGAGTACAGCGCACCAACTGACTAGACAAAACAAAGGAAACAACGAGGAATTATTAATAATAATAATAATATCTTTTCTTTAATTAAGCGCCTGACAAACGCACTGCGCTGTACATTTACATGTTATGCAATTGAAACAATCTTAACTACAAACAGAACAGACAGCCTGCAATACAATACAATACTGCGAGGAAGAATGAGGACGTTTCCCGGTATTGCCAGTCCCAAGTCTTGAGAAAGCAGGGGGTGACAACGACCCTGGCTACCATGGGATAATAATAATAATAATAATAATAATGTATCGAATGTGTTTTATGGTAATCTTTTCTTTATCAAGCGCCTGACATGTTATGCAATTTAAATCTTAACTACTAAGAGAACAGACAGTTTGAAAACTGACAATGTACTGCGAGCAACGTTCCTGCAGCTGGTCTGGGGCACATATCTTCCTCTCACGGTCTCACACTGTTAAGGTTGGGTAACGGATACCCAACAATCACCCAAAATCAACGCGAAGGCAGTGATGGTTTGGAAACAATAAACCACTAATGAAAAACCTGACTATATAATTAGGTATAGCCCATTGTATATACATATTCGTCTCGTTCATCAAATAGGCTTTAGAGGAGTGGTTAACTCTAGATTAACCCCAAGCTAAGACGGATCAGAGGGATTGGCATAATGCCAATATTCTTTTGATTTGATGAGCTATTATATATGTTGTTAAAAAAGCCAATTCTCCATTGCATAGTTAGGGTTCAGAAGTTCCATGGGTTCTACGTAAAAAGCTGCCTGTTTCGCAGTCATTGTTGACCAACAGAAATTCTGCGTATTTAAAATTTTAAACTAATCTGTTGTTTGTCGTTTTTCGGAGAAGCTTTTGTTGGAGTTACTTCAGTTTGGAGAATTCTTGGACAATGTCGTCGAAAAGGTAGATTTGTACAAATTGTTCTAATGTATCGAATGTGTTTTATGGTAAACCCAAATGAGTCGTACTTATTCAGATAGGGACATATATATATATATATATATATATATATATATATATATATATATATATATATATTTTATACATATATATGTGTGTGTCAAGCGGAGACGTTAACGACTCTAGTAACCACAAGAAGTCGTAAAAGTCACGGCATTAGTTGTCACACTGTGCTTCTCCGTTAAATTATAAGACGCCTTTTATAGCTATGACGTTCACTAATAGTGCTATCAAATTCAAGTTCTCATGAAAATGGAATAAATTTGAGCGCAGCCCTCTGGCGGTCAGGAAGTCATCGCGTCTTGTTTACGTAACAATTGCATAGCAGTTTATTAGGCTATATTTACGAAGAAGATTTGGCGAATAATAATGTTTGCGTAGTAGAAAATTGCCTGTCGGAAACAAAACACCGTATTTAATATCCGGTGTAAGAATTGAATCGTGGCGACATCTGTGGTCAAGGATGCAACCGGATATGCAATTTTTTCACAATTTCAATTCTTCTATATATATAGATTGCTTTGGTAAGGTAAGGCAGCCACAGCTTCAATGATGTCGTTAAACAGTGAAGACTACAGCAAAAGACGAAAGGTTCCATTTAAACACCTTTAAATCGGATGGATTTTAAGCTATATATATATATTTTCATTCTCGTGATATTCGATGAACAACGGCGTAATTAGTTGGAAAATCTTGTAACAATTATAATTGGATTCCATAATTGGTATGGTCGACGTCAACGGCCCAGGGTAAACACTGGCTGCAAGTACTGGATTGACGTTGCTCCTTTTTCGATAACTTACACAGACTGAATAAGATCTTATCACATAACACACGTACACACAAACACACATACACACACAAGCACACACATACACACACGAACATATACGCATGTACATACCCACATGCACATAGTGCCACATACATAATTATACACACAAGCACACACGTACGCAGACTTATGCATACTTACCATATACAAACACACGCGCGCACACCTGCATTCACACGTACAAACAAATGTATATATATATATGTATGTTTGTATATATTTATGTATGTATGTTTGCTCGGTTGAATGTATGTATGGATGCGCCAATGTGCGTATGCATCGTTGTATTTTGATCTGTTACATGTGCATGTCTGCGGCTTGGGATTTGCAATAAAAATTTTGTATGTAAAATTCATTAGATTTTTTTATTGGCTGCTTATATAGCATCGATTGCAATGGTTTTAAAGGTGTCTTAACAGAGCGATCTAACAAATCGCCTACATCCAATTTGCATATTAGGCTCCTATGCTTTTAAGTTAGCGATGACTTAGCCTACACTTTTGTATTCAATAATTTTCGGGATGGGTTAAGCTATAATTAGCCTCACGGTCTCACCAGTGGCTACCCCGCCTCTATGATATTAAGGATATTAAGGGCTAAACTAATGACTAATTTTTCCTCTTTGGTCTCGCGTTCTTTGAAGTCGTTTCTTTTCCCCAGGGGTTTTCGTGCTGAGAGCGCTTCTGATTAGTTATTCTGAGAGAGGCGCTATATAAATCTTTAAATACAATACAAAACAATATGATGAAAATCTTCATTTTTGACGCAAATAGGCCTTTAGATAATATTATGTTAATCAAGATCTCCTCTGTTCTGTTATTAGGCTAAATTGTTCAAACTTTGTAATAAAATTAGGCTAAACCGTTTAAATTATGTAATTAACATAAATTGTTAAAATTCTGTGATAAGGCCAAAACTGTTTACATGTTAAACGGTTTTGGTTAAAAGGTAGTGGCGGAATTTATCGTGGATTAACCCCAACGACAGGGAAGCAGTTATTAGTGGTAGTTTCAGTTTGACGACACTCTGTGATAACAAAGATCATTAGCGTCGCCCTCCTCCTTCATCCCGAGTTGGGACTGGCACTGACAAAGAACGATCACTGGCGGTGTTAAGCAGTTATTAGCATCCGATGAATGGTTTATAAAGGTATTTAACATTAACTGTTGTTTACGGCGGCGTCGGTAAAGTAGAGCTAATAGTAGGGGAAAGTACCACAAGACGCACCCTATGCCCAAGACGCACCCCCATATAATATTCAGACTGGCTGAAACAGGAACGCATCAACCTACTTACATAATAAGTAGATCATGTGTCCATATGTTATTATTAATCGGTGTCCTTTGTTCGGAGAGGAAAGCGGTTTCTGAATCAAAAGTAAGTTTTCGGCATGTTTGAACTTCTGCGAGTGATAATTTAACAAGGCTTTTCCACAATATTAATGAGCAGTTTGGGAATAATCTTTCCTTGTGTTTCTCAACCTCTTTATCAACTGCAAATGTGGTAGAGTACATTTTAGTAACATCTAAGGTGAACCAAAATAAATTGTCTTTAGAGGGGAGACCCGTCGGAGCCCAAGACGCACCATGTCCCGTATACCCAAAACGCAACGGTGGGTACGCAAGTATGAAATATCGGCAATTAACACGATTATGTTCAGATGAAATAGAATCAGCTGGGTAATTACCAATATCTATAGTCTGAGATGACTTCTATTTGATTGGTTTTATTGGTTTTCAAATCATCGGAAAGGATTATAAAGCAAAAGACAAGCAGAGGATCGTATGGAGAAGGAGCACTCAAGCATGCATTAGCAGCCCTCAAGGATGGGCAGTCCTACCACAGTTAAGCAAGATTTTGGAATTCCGTGAAGAACTTAACAGATACATATTTAAGGGACATGTGCTTCAACTCGGTTGCCCAATTCTGGGAGGATCTAGAGTTACTCTGAGCGAGAAATTTGAAATGACCTTTTTAATCTGTAGTTGCTCGACATTTGACTGACATGCAATTTTGCTTAGGCCCGAACTGCTGCTTTAAACTTGTCGCTTTATCGTATCAATGCCAAAACAAATGTTTTAGTACTGTATGTCAAACATGTTTTTACCCATATTGGACAATAGGGCTCAAATGGTGCTTGGCATGCTGGTACAGCATTAAACCGTATTGTCCCAAGACGCACCCAGAGGGGTGCTTCTTGAGGTCCCCTTGTTCCCAAGAGGCACCATCCTTGACATCACATAAATTGAAAGATTTAGCTGTTACAGAACAATATTTGTTTTATTTGACAGCGCACATGCTTTGAACAATAAAAAATCATACTAAGTGCATATTCTATATTTTCATAATGGTATAAATTATGATGCTACAAGCTAGAAACGAAAAGGGGGTGCGTCTTGTGGCACTCTCCCCAAATCTAATCTATCTGTTATTTCGAGTCAAATCATCAACGATTGACCCATATCGGCAGGGCGGGCAGGCACCAAGAACTTGGCAAGAAGGCAGCTTGTAGAAGCAGCGTGCAGACATTTTAGCCTACTTGTCTAAGGATAAATGTCATTTTACGATCAGGCAAAACAAGTGCACAGTTCTACCTGCTCACTCGAGGATCGAACCGTCAAGCTTATAATCTCACTACAAATAAGTTTGTGAAACTTTCGTCTTGTAGCCTAATAAAACACACACTGGCCACTTAAAAAGAGGGTCTGAAATCTGAATGACGCCCGCAGGAAGCTATAGAACCAATATAATGTCAAAAATAGTCGTAAGATGAACTTTTTGTATTCAACATACACTCAGCCTTTAGGCTACAAATAAATACACTTACCGACAAACGACCCTTCGCCATTACCTATTTCTACTTTTTTCTCAATAAAAATTGGCGCCGCCATTTTTGCTTGTATCGTCTCTGTCATTGATATGTATTAATACGACTGGATCATTGCCTTCTAGATACTACAGGCCGTAATGCTGACTAAATTTAGGCGTGTGACGTCACGCATACGGTCCTTCATCGTTTCGCTGCAAGTTTGTCAACACGTAAAGCGATATTCGTTTATTTTTTACTTTCCTGACTGAAACTTCGAATATATTTGCAAATTATCGAATAATATAGTGAAATAGTGAGATTTATAATCAAGTTACGCTTTCTTATTCTTTGTTAGAACGTATAAATATTAATAATTGAAGTTTTGCACGTTTGGATTCTATCGTCGTCATCGTCGATAACGTCTTTGGATTGCACTAAAATCCGTTATCTCGTCATTGTTGTACGAGCAAACTTATAGTATCGGGGGCTGAAGGATTTTAAGTATTTCTGGGCGTGCTGCGCGGACGTCGGACGGTAGGGGTTTTTCTAATGATGACGCTAAACCCTAGCCCTGACCCTAACAGACCCTCACGACGCCTAACCTCACCCTAACGGACACTCACGACGCCAGTAAACTTACGCACTATATCCTTCAGCCCCGATTCTATCAGCTTGCCGGACGTAGTTCAAACTACACGCGCAAGAACGAGAAATCAGATTATACGTCAATCTTTAGCATAAGGCTACTTTATGAGTGTAAAGGAAATGAGTAAAAGCTACAAAGCTGCTTGCGACGGATTCCTTCCTTGATCAAGAGACAATTTTCCAGTGAACGTCACTACATAAATATGCATTAAGCATTTTGCTGAAGCATTTGTCGTTAGAATGGACACTGCCATGCGTTCTGATGGATGTGTACTTAGTGTGTCACGAAAGCATCCGAAACTGGCAAGAGATGCGTACCCATCAATTTTTCACAACTGTTCATCATATTTGTCATCAGAACCTCTTGTGACGAGAAAAAGACCAAAAGATAGACATTCTGAGATGCAGACCAGGGATGATCACGGAGTAGGCTACAACAGTGGCTGAATCTGGACAAGATTACATTGTTTCAGGAGATTTGCTTGAACTTTACGAGACACGTTCCGCAATCTCCACTATGGAACTTTAAGGTGACAGATAGTTGTTTATTGTGCTATATGATATGCCTTGCATTAGAGTCAGTATTCGTGTAACTGATGCTATACAATACAATACAATACAATACAACTGTAATTTGATATTGCCCTTCATACAAAGTTCAGAAGTGCACACACGAAGAAGTCGCAGATACATTATATTGCAGAGCAATTTTGAGTGAAGGACTTGCTCAAGGTCCCTACACAGTTAAACTGCCCAGACAAGGATCGAACCCAAACTCTCCGCGTTACAGGCCGAGCGCTCTAACCAATCGGCCACCGTGCCCCACGATGCTATGTCTGTTGTCATTTGCTGTGGGGCATACAGGAATGATGGCAAAAACTTGGAGTGGGTGATCAGTGATAATGGAAACTTGATTCCTTTTCAAAATTGACTAGTCGTTCTGAGTCATTATCAGGGTTGGGAAAGTGGAAAGGTTGACTTCAGAGGTAAAGTAGAAATGGCTTTAGTTTTGTTGGTAGATTATGTGAGCAGCAATGCTCACTTATCAGTAGCAGAGATCCTGAAGATAATGTTGATGATGAAGATAGTAGCTACGTTATTAGTAAAGTTAAGTGCATTCGTGCTGTTGTCTAGACACGTCATACAGCAGTTGAACTTATTATAGTAATGCAGTACTAAATACTGTGGTGATTACTTACACTTGTCATTTCAGGTATTTTCGCTGTCACCTTCTGCATAATGGTTTCTTACATAACAGTACACTAATGTTGCCCCACCCTGTTCAGCCTAAAGTCTCATGCAAGGGTGGAACAGTTAAAGGCTTTGCTGCAAATTGTGACATGACCCAGGCCACCACTGTCCAAGCATTTATTATTTGTTCAATTTTGTCTTACAGAAAAGATATAGCTGCCTTAATGCCTGTTAAGAACTTAAAAGTCAAATGATGTAATGGAATGTGATATAAGTGCTTTTGAAGGAGTGCTTTTTGACTGCAGTTTAATAAGTTGCTCCGATTCAGAAATGCATGTTGTTTTTTTTTCTTGCTGGATATAATATTATTGGTAAGAAAATGAAGAAGTCTGTTGCATATGGAATGTGTGTGGCTGCCTTGGCTTCAGCAGATATGATGGCATGTGACATAGTGTTTGTGATTGTGGTAATCAATTTTCAGACTTTGTTCATGTCATTTCTAGTAAAATGGCCAATATCTTGCTTAACAACTACTGCAAAAAACTGAATGATGTTAATAATATCTGAGGAAAAAATAAAAGTAAGCATTAATTGTCAACACTAAATACTTAATTATTGTAACAATTCTACAACTGTGAAATGTTATTATGATCCCTGAACTTATAGATTATAGAATAACATTCTGAAGCCATCTTAAGGTGCAGCGGCACACTGGATCTGTTTTGAGTTTCTTAAACGGTTTCACAAGTTACGAGATAAAAACACATACAAACTACACCTTATAATTATAGTCAAAACTTTGTCAACTTAGTTTGTATTGTTGTAAACCTTTGTGCATTTGTACATTAAATTTTGCTATGGCTTGAAGAAGCATTGCTCAAAACCTAAGTTCAGGATGTTTAAGTCATTGTAAAGTTCTATGTTTGCATCAGTGATATTTGTAATTGGTGAAAAAGGAGAGAAGAGCAGTCCCTTGAGCTAAACCTGAGGCAACCATTGGTATGAAGTGTTAACAACTTCATTTTCTTAGCATCGGCATATGACCGCAGGTGGCTAATCCTCTCTCTCACCCTCTGATCTTCCCCCGACAGTGTACTCATAGCTACAGTTAAGTTTGCAAGGGGCACAGTTGGTGAAAAATCTTGAACCAAATTTCTGCCCTGATTTGAACCCCAACATCTCAATTGACAGTCCAGCATGCTAACCACTATACTATCGAGTCCCCTTTTATATTGAACTTGTATAGTATTTATATAGAACTTATAGAACTCTGTAAAATAGTTTAACATCTAATTACATGTAATGAAGTTTCTGTTCAACTCTTCTGTAATTATTATTCTGTGTCAGTTTTGTGCACTGATTTATATCATAAAATTTCCGAATTGCTATAATTTCACCAACATCACCATCCAGCCAACCCATTCCACCCAACCATCATCATATCTCAGTCTTTAATGACCCCGGTCACTACTCATCTCCAACTGAGCCATATCCAACACTGCACCACGACTTTGGAAAGATCTTCTCTCGAATTCTGCCGATTCTCAGTTCTTCCATCATCATTCATTCATTACAAGAATTTATATAGCTCCTCTTCAAGGGTGCTACTCAGAGGCACTCCCAACCCCAGCGTGGCCAAATAAGACCATCTTAAGATGAGAGAGGAAAGTCTGAGAAGGGGTTCTAGGAAGGAAGTGCTCAGAGTGCCAAGGGGAGGCTATTCCAAGACGATGGGCCAACCACAGAGAATGCACGGCTCTGCCTGGCGGAGGTGCAAGCAAAAGGAACAGAGAGGAGACCTTTGCCACTCATCCCCCATTATCAGGCTCCTCAATGACCAACTGGCTTTCCATTCAAAATTGAAATCTCACCGTTTCAAGAATTCCTACCCTTGGTTGCTGTTTAACGACACTGTCATAACAAAGATGATTAGTGTCGCCCTCCTCCTTTCTCCAGGCTTGGGACTGGCACTACCACAGGTAGGGTAGTGGCGGAGTTCCTACCATGACATATCTGCAGTGGTTAAAGTGGTTTGCATGAGCAGTGGGAACTCCGAAGAAGAGTTTTATTGGAATACATGTGTTATCATGGTCCCATTGCATGGTGAGCAGTGGGAACTCAAGCAACAAATTTCCAGAGCAGTGGGAATGCCGTTCCCACAGTTCCCACGCCACTTTAAACGCTGCTCATCTGATCCTCTACCTTCTAAATCTATACTGAACGATATCTGCCTTAGCAGCTGCTCTGCCTCCTCTCTTGATCTGGAAACCGGTATCCTTTTGACTCTTTGGAAAACCTTTCTGACTTGACGCAGCACTTGTGAATAAGCTCATGTCTTGCGCTTATAACTTCTAGTGGTGCTTTAGAAATTTGGAGTTTACAATTACGATTACGCGTCTAATTTCTGTACCCATTCATTCACAGTTCAAGCAAGCCCACGGACTTCATTGATGACGTCACACAATCAGCATTACGGCCTGTAGTATCTAGAAGGCAATGATCACACGCAGCTTCCGGTAAGGGCAGCCAGGCTTAATTTGGCCTGAGCTGCCCCAGGGAATCCTGGGATTTGCCCCGATGAATCCTGGGAGTTGCCCCAAAAAGCCTGAGATTGCCCTTACTGAGCGATAATCCGAACCTTCAGAGTCCATTAGCTATCCAGTAACTATTAATAGAGATCACTGGCTGTGACGGTCGCCATAAACAACCAAATGGCAAGCATCTTAAAAGCGATTCACTTAAAAAATCGTCTGTTGCAGGAAGGTGAGTGTCAGTAACGAAGACCAATTTCCATTTTAGCGAAATTCTACAGTTCACTGGCAAATTAAATATAACATGTGAGTCAATCATCAACAACTGTGGAATGCGTTCAAGTTGCGACGCCATGGTTGCGAGAGACGCCATGCAGCCATGCAGGTCCAGTAAGTAAGTAAGGAGGCAAGTAAGTAAGTAAGTAGAGGTTAATTCTTCGAGTAAGTGTACGCTGTAGTATATAGTAGTTTCTGTTTAACGATTCTAGGGGTGTTATGTACAGGATGCTGAGGAGTGGACCCTTGAGGGACCCAGAGTATAGCAGTGCCAGACACGTCAAACCAAGATTAATAGATAGCCAATGAAGAAGAAGATGAAGAATGGTGTCAGTTATTCACAATCCAACGAATTCGCTCAACTCACTCCGCTTCTACTCTATAGGCTATAGTCTTCTCCGCCTTCAGTCTCCTCATCACTCAGATGTGCAAATCGCTCAACAGCCATAACTGTTCCGCCTCAGATGCTCTGCGATTAGCTTTATAGAGGCAACTTATACATTTGGAGTTTACGATTGCGATAAATATCTAATTCATCCTACGAACTCAGTTAATCATCACCTCTTGCTCTCTCTGCACAGGTGTTTCACCCAAAACTGAAAACACCGCTCTTTCAGACGTACAAAAAATATGTATCCTAGCTCTTCCCCTTATCTCCTCGCCGCTTCAATTCTTAACACCATCCACCTTAGCCATCTGACTGCCTGCCTGACCCTTTTGATCTTGATCTAGAACCGATTTAGATCCTTACTACCTATCGATTTTGTTTTGACTGAGTGCCTGTGAAGAAGCTGGTTGCCGTGACTTCACTTTGTTGTGCACAGGTTGTGCACTGGAGATTTACGATCTTCTACCCACTGGCTCCATAATGCATTGCCAAAGTGTTTCCTCTTTGATGCGTCGTTAAATGCTAATTTTGGGGTGGAATTTTTCTGATTTATTTCGGTTTACAATCTATGGTTTAAAATGGCGGATTCCGATAGAATGCGTGAAATAAATCCCAGCGTAGAATTTCTCTACAAAACCATGCGTACGTTTTCTTGATCAACATCATACTAAAGTAGAATTGATCTTAGGAGGCATATCAGACGTACAAATAGTGTTCTGATTGATATGTGTGTCTTAAAATGTCCCATAAGATGAACAAAACTCGTGTCTTTGTCATGTGTATTTACGCATCTTACTTGCTTTTTTATAACCGGTCTGGGGTACGATCAGTATGGAACTGAAATAATCTTTACTTAGCACTAGTTTTTTCGCCGACGTTTCTCCATCCTTCTCGTAACACTGGTAGCTTTTCCAGTGTGATCATAAACTTCCGTTATGGATGTAAACTTGCGCAGTGTAGGTGTACACTTCATAAGTATAAACTTCGACTAATGGCATACCGAAGCTGAGCAGCTAATCGACTATGGGTCATCATAACGCGGTTTTAATGTTTGTTGTCAATGAACAATGCAAGAAAATAGCACCACCCCTCCGGTTGGCCATGAACAGTTTTCCTAGAACAGAAGGCTTAACTAGTTTAATAACTAGAACATAGTTATTCAATCAGAGTAATAACTGATTGTATATTATTATATATAGTTTTAAAGAACCTCTCTTTTCTTTGTTTGTTTGTATGTGCACACATGTTCACGTATTAAGCACGTGCACACAAATACAAACACACACATTCTCACACGTATGTTTTAAAGTATTACGTATGTATGTGTGCTTGTATGTACTTGTATATATGTATGTAAACAAGCACTTGTGTGTACACATTTGCCTTGTTAAGGCAACTTATGATTTTAATTCATGGTACATAAGGGTTACTTGCTTTGTAACACTTCTGTGCATTGTGCATGAAAGATCAGCTGATGGCCTACTAAATCATGGGCTTCTTGAGAGCCATATTGAAATTCTCAACATGAACTTCTCAGTAAAGAACTGTACATATAATGCAGTACTGTAGGTTTGTAAACTAAAGAATATGCGTGTATATCATTGTGTATAACTGATGAATAGAGTTCTTAGAATGGAATTTTGTTGCTGTGCGTTTGCAGTGGAACGAGACCCTCACAAAAGAAGAGTGAAACCAGTTCAGCCTCATCTGCTGCAGTTAGACTTTGCGGGACTTGACAACAGTTCGGACGACAGTGATTTCAAAGTTGAGGATGGTTAGAATCACTGAGAGAAATACAATTTTTGCCATTTCTTCTTTATTATTATGTTTATGCACTTTTATTGAGTGCCACTGTCTAATGACCAAGCATCAATTGATGGTGCTGAACAGTATTTGTTATATATTTTATTTATTTATTGTGAATCAACCAATCAATCATTTTCGTTTATTCTCAACATCAAGCTGACAGGTCGCAACTTGTAACAGGTAGCAGTTAGGAAAAATTTTCTCAGCTCTGACAGTTAATTATTAATGGGTTGAGATAGCAAATATTATTAAGCTCCCTGCATAGTAACCATCTCAGGGGAGGCTCAAACCTGTACCCTCCATGTTACAAGTGGAGCGTTTATTGTCGGTTGTGCCCTCGACCCTGGAGACTCCATACGTCCTTCGTCCTAGGCTTCATGAATTCTCACTTCTACTTAGGGCAGTGTTTCTTAACCAGTGCTCGACCGAACCCCTGGGTTTCGGTGAGCCAGTGCCAAGGGTTCGGCAGAGGTCCTCTGAAATATATACATATTCAGGGTCAGTGAGTGTGAGTGAAAAATCATTTGCTACTTTATTTTTATTTTTCGACTTTTATTTAATAAAATAATTAACTGTAAGTAGTTCATGTATTGAATGTATTAATATTGTATCACATTTTGGCACAATTTTTTATTTCCTTTTGTTCCCATTAGTTAAAAAATTATTGTTCAAACTTGATGGGTTCGGTGATTGGTCATGGATTTCTCTTGGGGTTCGGCTCCCTTGAAAAGGTTAAGAACCACTGACTTAGGGGAACCAGACACTTCATTCCCAGGCAGCTTTAATAGAAGAAGCCTACTACATGTAAGTACTGATGATGCTCTAGAAATTATCATAATTCCAGTTACAATTAAAAATAAGATTTTTCATTTGCATGTTGAAAAAGTTTAATCTTTTAATAGTTTTCTGCCCTGGCAGAGTACTGCGTCCAACATCAATTTCTAGCTTAATGTTAAATTATTTTAATAAATTTGATTAGCACGTACGCGTGGTGGCCGATCCCTCCGACCACTCCCTCGACAGAGTCGACCGCACGTCCCCCGGTGGGCGTCCCATCGGCAGCTCCGGTCTGCCAAGGAGCCCGGCGCCGCCGCGGCGTGGGTCCTCGATGGCCCCTACAGGAGAGATGCCGTCGCTTGCTTTGCCAGCAAGGATGCTCGAAAGGCCACGAGAACCCTTTATGCATCCGTTGAGCAGTATCAGAAGCTGTGGCTGCCCGTTCTCGCAATTGAAGCCGCAAGCAGCGCCGTATCCAACAATTTCCCGGCTATTATTCACAATGTCCCGATCGCATGGCATGAGGAGAATTCCATCAGAGGTTTGGCCTATGTTGGCATCTTAAAACTAGGTGCCAGGTTCTGTAGTGAAAGAGACTTTAAGTTTCCACTGTCATGGGAAAAAGTTGAAGAAAGTGCAAGCAGGTATTATGACAAAGACGAAGAGGCTTGCTCCGGTTACTTCTGCGTTCGTTATGCAGACAAAACTGAATCAGAAGCTTGTAGCTCTGTAGGTATATGTGTATGTATGTTTGTATTTATGCATGTATGTTTGTCTGAATGTATATTTGTGTGTATATGTGTATGTTGGGGACTACTATGAACAATTTTGTGTATTTATATATGTATATATCTGATCATTTATATAGCACCTTTAAAAATAGTTCACATAGGTTCTGAAGCATGGTTGTCTAAGGTATGCATATGCTTTAGGATTTCGAGTACAGATGTTAAGTTCGAACTTGGGTTTTGGAAGTGTCTGCCACGAAATGAACAAAATTAATCAGTTACTGATTATTATTAAATATTGCTAATTAATAATGTGGTGTTTTTTCTTCCGTTTGGTGTTTAGATCCTATTCACACGCCACTCTATGTGGGAATGAATTCCAATCGCAGCAGAATCCTCTGGGATCCATACGAAGCAGGCGACGTTTCAGCTAAAATCCTGACTACAGAGGAACAGGTGCGAAAGTCACTAAAACAGGGATCTATTTCAGTGTGTTGAGTCTAGCTACTTGGTATTATTTTACCCGAGGTGCATTGGGATTTAAAAATCATTAGAAATTAGATACAGCATTTTTCTGGGATGTGCTCTGAAAGCATTTGCAATGAAGCATTGGATGGTACGAATAAGCACTGGTAGAGAAATGTAGTTTCCCTCTTGTCTTCAGTTATCGGGGCAAGGCTATAGCTAATGCTGTTATTATTCTTATTATTACTATGATTATCATTATAATTACTATTATCATCACAAATATTATCATAATTACTTTTATAATATGTGCAAACTTTTACTGTTAGTGAGAAGCAGAATTTATGTTGATACATACATAATTATATATAAACAGTACATGCATGCATTCGTATGGCATTCCTTTGAAGATCACTCCATCTCAAATGACACATTCGAAACCAAAGAGGAAACATTCAGTCGATTCCGTAAACTCTCCAATGGTGCCAGGGAAGCAGAAATCTCCAGAGACAATCGAGATGCCACAGGCAACAATGCGAACATTGAACGCCCTGCGTGACGCCGGGTTACTTCCCTTGCAAGACTACACAAGCGTTGTCCTCGACACAAAGACGTTCGGACCAAGGCCAAAGTCCAGAACGCAGGAAACCTCAGTAGATGAAAGAGCAACCAACAGAAGTTCAAGGGTTAACTCGATACCCGGTCAACCGAGACCCGTCTGGTCGGTGGAAGATGAACCTGAGCTGGAAAATGATATGGAGATCGGTCATGCGAAGGTTCATGGTTCAAAGACTTCTTTAAAATACTCGGAAGATGAAATCGACGACAGCGGCCGAAGCAATGACAGCGGCATTACAGAAGGCCAGCGGAGCAGGAGGAAGAATCATTTTCTTAAAATTGACAATGAAGAACATTCTTCAAATGCCTGATTACACTCATGGAGCATTCCTCTGTAATTTAAATGACTGTCTTCTTTCGTCAACATGTGTTCCATTTAGCTGCTATATGGATAGCCATATTTTTGTGCTTTTTCTGTTTGTACTGAACTTCTGGATATTGACCTGATAACTTACGACTGGGTTTTGGTCCGCCATCGGTTGATGCCTTTTGCATTAGACAATTCAGTCTCAGACATTACATTGCACTAATTAACTAATGAACCTCAGAGGCACATATTTACATGTGTACGTCACAGAAAACCTGTGTTTCTGTTTTCACTAAATTTTGATGAAGAGACACAATCAGAGTCATCCAGCTAAAATCTGATTATCAGTTATCTACATGCAGTTTGTCTCAGAATATTTTAATTTCTTGCCAAGTTATCAACTTGTGGCTGATTTAAAAGAATCTGCAGGCCTTAATGTATAAATTTATGTATCAGTTTATGAAAATTCTGTTAATAATTTTATACATGCTTTTAGCTAAAGGAAGTCTTAATTATGCTCGGTTAAATGTTGCATGATATACTGTAACCCATGACCATTGACCACATTTTTCGACTGCTTTGTTTTAGTAATTAATTTTTAATCTTGGGCATATTTGTTCAGTTTAAATTGAAGTCACAAAATATTTATGTGCTCGAGTGTAGTAGCATTTTACTGTATTTTTAATATTGCTTGTGTCACAGATTTCAAAAATCTTTCATGACCTATGGTGATGAATTAAGAGACCTGTGCGAAAGTAAACCATGGCATAGTTTAAGCAAAGATTTGTATTTCTCTTGATGTAACAGCATTTGCTATGTAAAATCTCGAATTCATGGTAGCAGGTTGCTAATACATTTGTTTTACCTCAGTGTACACTGTACAAAGTTCAGAGTCCGGAAATGTGCAAAATGGACAAATTCTAAGGCAAGTGCATCTTATCATTTGATAAGTTCTGTGTTGCACTCCAGAGGATTGAATCTAATCGAATGAATTTTACAGTGCTGCTATTATAGGGGGATAAAGGCATCAATCCATGGTCCATTAAAGTAAAACTGCAGTCAAAATCATAATACATTGGCGTAGCCTGATCGAAATCCAGTGGGTCAGGGAACGTACCATTCTTTCCAAGTACCACGCATGCTTTGGAGGACTATTCTGGTGTCAACAGAGGTGTTTACTAGATACTAAATGATCTCTTTATTACTTTATGCTTTATGTGTGTATTTATGTATTATTATTATGCACTTATTAAATGCCAATACTGTATCTATCTGCTGACCAAGCATCAATCGACGGGGCTAAGCATTTGTGAGAGAAGGACTTGCTCAAGGTCCCCTACACAGTAACTTTCTGATGAGAGGAGGCTCAAATCCGTACTTATATCATATTATTTATATAGTGTCTTTTATGTAATACACATGCATTGCTATGTAACAGCTGTACGTGTGTATGTATATTAGAGAGGACTTGTATAGCACCCTCTAAGTAACTCACACGAGCGCTCCAGCACGGCTACGTAGGAATCACCTAACAAATGCGTCTCAAGATGAGCAGAAAACGTTTGCTGAACTGTTAAAGATGCTAGTGTTTGTATGTCCAGTGGCAGATTGTTCCACAGAGATTAACTTTCTTTCCTGTTTTAATGGTGCTGTGTCAGTTTGACTTTGACCTAAAACGTTTCATGGCTTTAGTTCTGTGCTCAGCATTGTTGTTGATAAATATCAGTTAAATGGTATTCATGTTTGCATTCTCAGGAACATCAGAATTTCTCATTGACAGACCAATAATTGACAGACCAAGCTTAACACCCAATTTAATCAATATTTATTCAACAACAATTCCACTTAAAACTTCATATCAGGCTGTAGTCAGGTTTACAGGAATTTAGCCCAATGAAGTCCGAAACTCTTGAAATGCATTTGCAAAGAACATTAACCACACATAAAGCATTGCCATCGATTAACATCCTGTACATTTTGATAATGGTTGTTTGGAAGTCATGGGATTTGATCAAATGCGAAGAAAAGCATATCAGTTTTGTTCAAAACACATACATCAAAGCCAAACACAATCCTTCTGCAGTTTACCTAGCCTCTTATTCTCGACTTTTTGTACCATGTGTCTTTGCTGAAACCCCTTAAGAAAAAGTTAAATAATGTACACGCTACCATGTCTTAAAAATATGGCAACCCCAACAGGAGTACTAGACCATTTCCACGACCCAAATCTTGTCTCTCAAATCCCCAAGTAATGTCCTTCAGTGCCCCAAATACTGTCAAAGCCCAAACAATGTTCCTCAATCCCCGAACACTCAATGTCCCCAAACAACGTCCTTCAGTGCCCAAAATTACCGCAAAGCCCCAAACAATGTTCCTCAATCCCCGAACACTCAATGCCCCAAACAATGTCCTTCAGTGCCCCAAATACTGTCAAAGCCCCAAACAATGTTCCTCAATCCGCAAACAGTCAATGCCCCAAACAATGTCCTTGAATGCCACAGATGCTGTCAATGCCTGACATAGTGCCCTTCAACCCCAAACCATGTCAAAACTACATTGTGTACTAACTGACTATAGTCACTATACAGTACCGGGTATTGAATGTACTTCATAAAAACATCATAAAAGCATTTTGAATAAAATTGCATAACAGATCAGCAGATCAGTTCTTCAGAGCAAAGACTAAACATGCAACTACGTCTGTATATGTATAGCACAAAATCGCAAAATAACGCGAACGTAGAAACAGCTACAATAAAAAAACTGAGAATACTTCAACTTGTAAAATTACATGAGTGTTGAACTAATACATAATCAAGTATCAAAATAATAGTTGAATAAGTATAGCATAGATTTCAATGACAAAACAACTCCCTTATAAAACAAACTTCATTCTAATTCGGTATAATGTGGATTTTGATACAATGCTGTCAGAGCCTGAATTTTGATATAATGCTGTCAGAGCCTGATATTTGATATAATGCTGTTAGAGCCTGAATTTTTATACAATGCTGTCAAAACTATAATTTTTGATATAACACTGTCAGAGACAAGCTCACAAATACAACGTCACAGACACAGATCCCAGATGTGTTTCAAAACTACATCAGTAGTAGGCCTATACAACATAGTTCTGATGCGATATGTGCCATGACTGTGAAAGGTAAAGTAATTTAAGAACATTCCAGACTGTCTACATTCTGAACATCCAATTACCTTACAATCACTACATCAATTCTAGTACATTACAGTAATTTTTACCAGAAATACAAAAGACATTCAATGAAATCAGACAAGCTGGAGGTCACTGTAAGTGGCACACAGAAAACCATATCACATTAACAGCAAACAAGAAAACAAAAATCAACAATGGCGATAAATCTAAGAGACACAGCTTGTGTCTCTTAGCTCGTCCCCATTTTTTTAGCACTTTAAGGGGCGCTATATAAATGTTCAATTACAATTAAAATTATTCCTAACACGAGACATACATGCTGAGATCACTGATAAAGAAGCAGTTTCAAGCAATACAAACAAGTACGGTACTAACGTTCTCTTCCATGTACCAGCATAAAGCAATCAAATGCAGATCTGAATACTTATGTAATACCATTCAAATTAGGGATGTTAAACGATAATCGGAAATCCGATTATCGGTTTAGAAAACGATTATCGGTTTTCATTATTGACACCTCTTTTATACATAAAACGATTATCGAATTCTACCTCTATTTATACATAAAACGGAGTCTTCCACAGCCAACGAGGTAATAATAGAACACCCACAGCGACGTATTATTGTCTCATATATAAAGCGTAGTCTTCCACAGTAAACAAGGTAATAGTAGAACCCCGTACGTGTACGTACGTAACGGAACGTAGCGATTATCGGTTTTCAGTAACTTGCATTATATGATAATATATTAAATTTTCTATGAAGGCCATAAAAAAACGATAATCGGTTTAAAATCGGATTTCTAAAACCGATAATCGGTTTCCAAAAAACCCGATATTAACAACCCTAATTCAAATACCTCTTAAACATGCTAAACATTTATATAGTGCCACTATTTAACATCACTTAGGCTAGCACAGAGAGTGCCTCTGAGTAGATATCTTGAAGGGTGCTATATAAATGTTTAATTACATACATAAAATTATGTACACATGCTTCCGGGTACACCAGTTCATAAGTTGCTCCTCACAAACTGTTCTGAGTTAAAATATAACTGAATATTCGTTGATGAAAATTCTACTGTAATTGCAATCAAACATTTCTATCTGTTTACTTTGAAAAGGCAAAAGACAAGTGCTTGTTTCACCTACCAAAACAGTGCTACGAAGATTGCAAAATGCATGCATCGCTATCCGATCAACATTTTTCAATGTCTATGCTAAAAACGTTTTCAAACAGCAAAATTCTAACAGTAAGGAGATGAAGAAAACCATTTAAAACAGAAATAAATTACACACAGTACAGAAAAGAGGCACTAAAAATTTCACCTGCTCCATTCATACCATGCTAGATGCAAAAGCAACAGAACTGATGAGTAAAAAATCACCTACATAACTTGTTCACAAAACTTTCATCACAGATTCTTATCTATACAGTATCATTGTACCATCCAATATATATATATATATATATATATAGTCTTATATCAGACTGCTTCAGAAGTTGACAGAAGACCAGGTCCCTTCAGAAATTATTAGAAGTCCAGGCCCCTTTTTTGAAACCACTAGACAAGAGTAATAATATAGATGAGAACCATTAAAATTCAATAAATTTGGCTAAACATGAGTACACACACTTACATAGACAGAACGTCTTGCGCTGATCAGCGACCAACCTATTGGTCCAAAGCAAAGACTATTAAAAAAATTGCCTAAACGCTACAGTAACAATCCACTCACAGAAAGTGGTAACAAAGTCAGCTTCCTATGTACAGTCAGAAACAAAATCACTCGATCACACATGACCGTCTATAACTTAAAACGCATCTAGAAAACTTGGCCAGGAAAAATGGACTCAACCTATGCAAGAGAAATTGGAAATTTCAAAGGAGAAATTCTACCAATTTCTTCTGCTAGCATCCTTCCACCATTTTCAAACCTTGACTTGTTCATGACAGAACATGGCCTCAAAATAACCACCAACTTAAACATACGTGGTCATATCCCTAAACGATATTCTAGACTACAGTCAAGTACCTTGGCTTAAAATACACCAACTACAGAAATTGAATTCCTGCAAAAAATGCAGTAACACATAAGCAAAATAATTCCCTAGAGTGCACACAGCTGTTTGATACATTTCAAAACATCATAAAAATTAGAAGATATGAGAGAAATTAAGTTAATTCGATGGTGTAGAAATCTGTAACAATGCCTTGTTTTTAGTCAAAAAAGTACAGAAGAAGAAATTCCAGAAAACTCCAACTTGTTTATACTGCCCCACCAACAATTAACAATTAATTAAGAATCATTTCACCTTCAGGAGTTAAAAAGAAAAGATGTAAATTAGCAACAGGTTGCAACGCAACACAACAAAATGAAAAGAAATCACAAATACATTTCAATTTTGATAAAAGAAGTGAAAACCCGCATCAAATCTGGCAGCCACGGTCAACCCTAGCGACCATGGTCAACCCTGACAACAACGGTCAACCCTAGCAACCATGGTCAATACTGGTGACCATGGTCAACCCTGGTAACCATGGTCAATGCTGTTGGCATCCATGGTCAACCCTGGCAAGGGTGATTGGCACGATAGTCGATGAGTTCCATGCCTGCCTGATACCACCAGTAGAAAAGGATCACGACAATCACATGCCAGACCTGATGGCTGGAACCGACGTAGTCACACTTCCCTGTCAATCAATCAATCAACGTGAATAAGTAAGACACATAAATAACTGACAATTATCTCTAAACAAGAATTTCTAAAAACTCATTTCTAAAACTGAAGCGGCTTACCCCACAACCGAAACCAACAACGGATTGAGAAAATCCAATTAAACCGATCAAAGCATTCCCTATTCTCTCACTCGCTGCTGATGCACATATTACGTTCAAGAACACAACATGAAAACAATTTCCTTTTTTACTTCGAATCTGTCTCTATCCAATGCTATAATGCTATACCATTTCAAGGCACATTGATTGAAGTTGCATTGGACGAGGCGCTTTTCAGAAACCAGTTAACAGTCTGTAACATAATCTGTTGTTCCTATGGTATTACACTCATCATTATTATCTTAATATTTATTAAGCACCACAATCAAATAACTGAGCATCAATTGATGGCACTGAATGATTGCGCACGAAGGATTCACTTAAGGTCCCTACAAAGTACACACCTTAGAGGCTTGAACCCGTAGCCTCCACGTTACAAGGTAAATGCTCAAACCAATTGGCTATGGTAGGTGGCAAAGAGGACTTCAAAATGACATCTAACAAAAGAGAATGGCCACAGGTAAAGTTGATGAAGGTGAATAGCAAGAGACTACTGAGCTTACCTGGAAAGCACCTTTCCGGAAATTGACTTATGTAGAATGCGAAGGCAGCAATGGCCAGAAGATAAACGACTAGAATCTTTGATGCAAACAGCTTTAAACAGAAAAATAACAATCCTCATTACTACTGTTATTCAGTTACATGCAGCCTGATGTAATGTAATGAAGATTATTACCATATCATTTATGATGCCATTGCTGATCATGATGACCACATCATCATCATCATCATCAAAATAATCATGTTGATAATGACCAAGATGATGACAATGATAATTAGTTGTATGAAACCACGACAATAGAAGGTCTTAATGATTTTGACCAAGACAATGATGACAGTGATTGATGATGATGATCATGCAGCATAAATGTAATATGCTTAGCTTACAAGGTATATTCATTCATTCATTCATTCCGAGAATTTATATAGCGCCTCTTCAAGAAACCTACTCAGAGGCGCTCCCAGCCTACTCAGAAACCTACTCAGAGGCGCTCCCAACAAGATATCTCGGTTTTCACTGTAAGATGTTTCTATTGTTTATGCAACGAGCACATAAAAATAATAATAATAATAATAATAATAACAATAATAATAATAATAATAACAATAACAATAATAATAATAATAATAACAATAATAATAACAATAATGACCTGAACAATTTCCGATTTCCAGCCACCGTTGACATAGACCCAGTGCATGGCTGGTATGACACCATACGCCGTCAGACTGATGTAAAGCAGAAGACGGTAGTGGAACCAACTCAGTGACATGTGGCGTGGCTTTGTCTGGTAGTAGAGAACAATTAGAAAGAGGAAGCAAATGACAAGAAGATACACGTCACGCCAGACCTAAAACAAACACCATTTATATTGCACCTGATCCTGAAAAAATGGGCAGCTTCCATGCCAAGACAAAGGCTGAACAGCAAAGGTGTAAAAATGCGGCCCTACCATTTTTGGCCTATCGACGATGTTTTCTGGTCAGCAGAACCTTGCCTAAAGACTATACAATCTGAGAATAAAAGTTGTGATGTTCATGACTGACGGTGAAGATCAAAATTAAGGTTTTATAAGCCTAATTTCAATCAATCAATCAATCAATCTTTATTGAAACCATCAATACAGTTATGTACAGTAATAGACTTCACATATCGAGATGGCAACAAGGAAGGCCCTTAAGGGATTGAAGATCCCGCTAACAGGGACACCTAATTTGACTGTTTGTTTGCTAAAAATGCACCGTTTAAGATTTAGTTTTGCAAAATTTTATGGGGACAAGTCACCGAGCCCCTCCCAGATCCCACCTCATTTTGCTTAGGTGCCTTCAGCATCCTGGCCTGCTTCTTGCTGGAAAATATTGCTGCTGGCCCACCATTAAAAAAGATTTGACACACTTGCTGCACAGTGTCTCTTTTTTTTGATCGTTTATAATAAGAATGATATACTCTGTGTAAATGTATGTACACCAAAGTGCGGATATGCAATTGGTTGAATAAAGAATATACTTACTTACTTAATTACTTACTTACAATACAATGGTCATTTTGATTATGCCCTCCTTACAAAGTTCAGAAGTGCAAACTGAACATGGACAACAGTAAGAGCCATAAGTAGACTGGAGAGGTAAGTTTCTTGTAACTGTGATGTTGCCTACTTGAAGGAATACAATTTTTGGTTATGGTTATGGTTATGGTTAAGTCACTAACATTGTAATCTGCTAATGAATCTGAAAATTAACAAAGGAATTCCCAAATTCCAGCATATTAATCACTAATTATTAATCAACTTCTTTGTTCATCAAATGTTACATATAAAAACACAAGAAACTGTGTATTTTAAGAAAACACATTTAATTTCCATATATATGCAAAGTATCACCTGGTCTACTACATGCTAATTAATCAATGCTAATTATTAGTTTTAAAACTACTTAGCTTTACAATGCCACTGATTGGTCTTCTCTTGAAGTGGTGCTATATAAATGTTAAATTACATTTTTTAAAGCAGCACAATCTTTACCGAGAGACAGTAGAATCCGAAATGTATCATCGGAGATGGGGGTTACGGCTTGCCAAAAAAGTCAAAGTCGGTATTTTTTGAAATTCATGAAAATTTGCACATATATTCTTGACACCTAGAACTGTCATTGATGAAAAATTCAGGATGGTGTTCAGCTTCTTTCCTTAGAAATCATTTTTTGAAGTTGACCAATTTCACAGTGTCGCGAGTTGCCATTAGGAATGTTTTTAACTTTATACACAGTTGACTTGCTGGTATTTAAAAGTCTTTTAAAATCATCTAAGTGCCTTCTAATGTCAAGTTTGTCAACTGAACATTTTAAGCCATTCCCAGACTACTGATTTACAGAAAATGTATTATAAATTGTAATTGCACGGAGCTTGTTTAAACAGAAAGTTTGACTGACAGGTGTGTTCTGGAACAGGTCGATAGTCCGAAATAGCGAAGGTTCGATAGTCCGAAAATAGTGAAAATAGTCCGTGAAGATTGCATGGTAAAACATATAGAAATGTAGAAATATATGTTTATGGGTAATCCCGTATTTTACGTTGAAAATTCCTTGTCCGAAGGTTCGATAGTCCGAAATTACTCAGAAGGTTCGATAGTCCGAAAGTGTTACGTAAAACATATATGTATAATTGTATTTGTACATATATATATATGTATGTGTACATAATATGTATAGTATGTCCGGTGCCTTTGCAGCCGGAGGGTTGCGGGTTCGAATCCAATTCAAGCCGTTGTCGCGTAGGGACCCTGGGCAAGTCCTTCACTCGCAATTGCTCGTGCGCTTCGGCGTGAAACTCCGATTCAGTGTCCGCGCTGTGGTCGGGAGCGCCTCTGAGTAGAAATCTTGAAGGGGCGCTATATAAATATCTGAAATGAATGAATGAAATGAATACATGTATATATACATGAATACATTACATATACACTGTGAGGCATAAAAAAGGAAGCCCCTACAAAATCGTTATTATTTTTAACAATATTCAAACAATGTCAATGAAATTCATGAAATTTATAGCTAAATAGCAGGCAATGTAAAAAATTTACAGTTTGTACTCAAACTGTCCGCCTTCAGCTTCTACGCATGCGCGAAGTCGTTGCACCATTCACGCACCGCAGTCGCCTTTTGTTGCGTCGCTACCCAGCTAGCCTAGTGCATTTTATCTGGTTTACTGACAAAAAATTATTCACAGTTGCTTCTCCTAGCAATGCTCAAAATTATCGTCTGTATGTAGCAGTTGGAACTCGAAAGAGTGATATTGCAGCCGACCGCCTTTTACGCACACGTCCGACGTTTAGCAAATCCCTGATGGTGTCAGTCGGTGTTTCTTCTCTGGGGCGCACGTCAATTCACTTTGTTGAACCGGGGGTAAAAATCAACGGCCAATACTACAGAGATGTTTTACTCATGGAAGACCTTCTACCTGAAATTCGAGAATTCTCTGAATTTTACATTTTCCAGCAAGATGGTGCTCCAGTGCACAGAGCTCGAGAAACGGTTGCACTTCTGACGAATGAAACTCCTGACTTCATAATTCCAACACTATGGCCCCCTAACAGCCCAGATCTGAATCCCGTAGATTATAAAATATGGGGATGCATGCAGGAAATGGTGTACAAAGCAAAGGTCCGTGATGTTGAAGATCTTCGTAAGCGAATCATGCAAGCTTGGAACGATCTTGACCAACGAATTATTGACTCGGCGGTGCGTGAATGGCGCAAGCGACTTCGCGCATGCGTAGAAGCTGAAGGCGGACAGTTTGAGTACAAACTGTAAATTTTTTACATTGCCTGCTATTTAGCTATAAATTTCATGAATTTCATTGACATTGTTTGAATAATTGTTAAAATAATAACGATTTTGTAGGGGCTTCCTTTTTATGCCTCACGGTGTATATATACTTTACACATAACTATACATACATATATACACAAATACATATATATGTACATAAACATGTATATATGCACATACATACATACATAAGTACACACACACATATATATATATATATATGTATATATATACATGTATATATACACATATATATATACATTTATATATATGTATATATATGTATGTACGTATATGGTATATGTATGTATCTATATGTATATATGTATGTATATACTATATAGATGTATGTCTATATGTACATATATATATATATATATATATATATATATATATATATATATATATATATATATATATATAATGTAAAACTATATATATAAATGTATATGATATGTATATACGTAATTATATACATATATATTTAGATGTATATATATAACATTTGTGCATGTATATAGATCTATATACATATATATACCAACATATGTACATATCATGTATACAGGGTGGTTCTTAATAATAAAAGTTTGAATCTACTGTTCGCCAAATTTGGTTCCATTCCATCCAGAAACATCACACAAAAAGTTGTATGAAAAATATTAATATTTAGGACTCGCACAACACCATCAAAGTTTTACCCCTTATCAAATATAGGAACACTCGAAAAGTAAGCATAATAGTTGTAATCAACCATGAAAAGTGAACATTTAAACCAGGAATAAATTCAACTGCCTGTAGTAGGACCAGATTATAACACAATGACATTTATTGCATGCCTGGTTACTAGTGATTACACTGATTAGTGATTAAAATTATTTATTAGAGTTATTATTATTATTGAGGAAATGGTAAAAAGTTAATAACTTCTACAAATATGGGGATATTCTGAAAATAACACATCATTTTATTCAGTTTTAAGAGCTCTTTCTAGCGGTATATTGAATGGCAGTTAATTAGTTTTCAATTAGAATATTTTACAAGAAAACCTACAATTTTCTCGAAAAACGCTTTGTCTCGTAACTTTGGCCCTCTGGTGGGGGCGGAAGACATTAATATTTTTTTTAAATTTTGAACAGTTTTTGATCCATGCCATTAGGCAACTTTTGGTTGCTATTACTTTTCGAATTTCTAATTTTTACTTTTTTTCCACTGCACCCTTTTGTGTATGCTTGTTCGAATAGATTTGTGGTTATCGGTCTCAGGAACTCACGGATCAAATACCACTAAAATGCCAATAAAAATAAATAATAAACAATCAACGAGAGCATAAACATTGTAGAAATTATTTTTTAGTTGTGCTTAAGTAAAATCATCCAGCCTTTCTGTTTAAAACTAAACATAGGTCCAAAAATGCGAATCAAATACATTTACTCGAAATGACAAAAATTATTTGTAAAATCAAAATTTCAAAGACGTTGTGCGAGTCCTAGATATTGTTCGATCTTGCTAATTTTTGGGCTACATTACTTTTAAACCAATTGGCACGGAATGCCGGGTTGGCGAAAGTAAACAACTGAAGTTGAAAATTTTCCATTAGAGATGCGACCACCCTAATATATACATATATATCCATACATATATATCGGTTTACGTTGTAATGCTGTATTCAGCCATTTTCACACAGATTACGCGTACATATATTTATTTATTTTGATCACTTCCGGTAATCAAAAGACAAAGAATAGGTATGCAAATTAAGCCCTACATTCCCTATAAAGAATGGTGGATTTGGTTCTCTTCCAGGAAGACAAATGAATACGCTACAGACAAAAACTAAGGGGGGAGTGCTTCCATTCAGCCATTTTTCACGCATATTACGCGTATTATTATTTATTTTGATCACTTCCGGTTTTCATAAGACAAACATATAAGTATGCAAATGAAGCCCTGCATTCTTTCTAAAGAATGGTATAATTGTTTCTCTTCTAGGACGAATAATCAATAAGCTATAGTCGAAAACTAAGGGGGTGGTATCCACCTCTGGTGCCTCGGGTATATCGGGTATAACTTTTGAATGGCGTGGGCTACCACCATGATGTTTACCTCAAAATGTGCGCCAATGAATCTGCTACAGCTACCTGAAATGCAAAAATTATATTCCATGTGGAAAAACAAATTATGCATAAAACCTAGGGGGTGGGAAACCCCCCCTTGTAGCCCGAGGGTTAATGAATAGACTACAGAGTTCTATCACTTACCTACAAAAGACTTGAGTCCTCCCAGCCCTCTTGTCTTTGTCAGTTGTTCGCAATCCAACCATTTTGCACAACCCTCTTTACTGCCACCCTAACTCTTTTCCGCCCTTCCGTCACCTCGTGACTAAAATTTGCATATCGCTCCTTAATCATAGCTGGTCCGCTTCTCTGGAATAAACTCCTGTCCGAATTTCAACAAATATGTGATCCATCCTACGAATTCACCAAAACCTCCATCACCCGTTGCTATCTCTCCATCACCCATTGCTATCTCTTCACAGGTCTTTCGCACAAAATTTAAAACACTTCTTTATTCGCACATCCTATCCCGATTCCTCTTACCTCCCACGCCACTTCAATCATAAGCACCATCTACCTTATCCACCGTCTGCCTCCCTGTCTGACCCCTTCGGATCTTGGCCTGGAACAGCTTTTGACCCTACCTGTCTATTGATTATGATTTGACTGAGCGCCCGTGAATAAGCTTGCTCTCGCGAACGCGACTCTGCTCTGTTTTGGTGATGTTGAAGTCTCCACGACTTGGATTATGAATAAATTTCTAAAGCCCTACTCTAAAGCTAAGCGCAGATCACCAGCTTGTTCGGGGTCGTCCATTAATTATATCAACAAATTTTAGGCAGTTTTGTGGACCCCCTCCCCTTATCAACAACTGTCAAACATTGACGGACCCCTAAAAATTATGTCAACAATCCCAGAACCCCCCTACAAAAAGAAACACAATGGCTCAATACATGTAGAATCATTTTTTACACTAAAAAATACAATCTCGAATTTAAAAATATATGAGTTTAGTTTTTACCAGCTTTTTAGTAGTATTAAACATTAAGCAATTATACATTTTTAGCATTACTTAATGTTTTCGCTACCATTTTGAAGGGTCTGTGTTGATTCATTGGAAAGAAATTTGTTGACATCAAATTTTACCGAACCCCCTCCCCCTTGTCAACAACTGTCAAACTTTTTCAAACTCCTTCTCCCCCTATTTTGTTGACATAATTAATGGACGACCCCTTCAGGAACAGTGCGGCATCTGATTGGGGTTGTCCATGAAATGTCAAGGGATGGAAAAAATTGACAGATTTTGAGTGTTAACTTGTTATCGCATGTAAAATATAAATTGATGACAATGTGAATTCAGAAGACCTATATTGACCCTGAGCATATTAACTGATGTCAGTCTATATTTACTTTTAGTCTAACGTCTTTGCCCTGTTACACTCAGATCCAGAATGATACATGAGTGTCGTCTTACTATTATAGAGTAGAACGCCAACGCTTTGAAGTAGCCAATGACCAGTGACCACGTATACTTTTAGATGAAATCATCGTGGAAATTCCATCGAAAGTAACATCGCTTTGTGTACATCCACTTCTATCTGTTCATTCTTATCACATTTATAGTTCGGGGAGGGGGATAGTATAATGGATAACATTCTTGCCTGACCCGGTTCGACTCCCATAAGACCCCTGGGTTTAGCTCATGCCTTCATTCCCTAAGTGGCAGCAAAAGTACAATGAGCCTGCGCCTTGAATGGCTTCAACTTAGTTGAGTTATGTCTTCTGTAATTTGTGTTCTTGGGAATTGTGTTTAATCGTGTAAGATGTACATATACAGCATAGTGCGTTTGTCAGGCATATCATTAAAGAATAAATATTATTATTATAATATTATATTATTATATTAATGATCGCTGTGCTTTGCGTCGGAAACATGTCAGTAGCCTGAACTATCTGTGTAGCCCTCTGATATCAGCTGATTAAGTCGTTAGCCCAGCATTGACTCATATCTTGAAATCAGCTCCTCTAGAGCGACAAATTATTAGCCAATAGCCACTCTCTGTATGGTTTGAAAATCACGGTTTCTAGATAACTAAGTCCCTCTCACAGCGAAGTGAAGACTCAGCATAAATACATATCATGATTCAACCATTCAACATTGACTCGAAAACGATTGAATTTTCGACTGTATTATGTCAAACTTATTCTGGTCCTTGTCAAATTTTTAAAAAGTTTTTACGTTTTCGGAAATTAACCATCACCTGTTGTGAGTGAAAATCAATTAAATTAGACGACATGTCATCAACTTGACCTTGACAGGTTAATTTTCAGGTTAATTGCCAGATGAAATGTATTGCGTAAGTTTGGGGGGGGTTAGCACACCTGTTGTATAGCCTACCTGTTGTATTTCATACCTGGGGAACTAGCCCACCTGTTGTACACCTGTTGTATTTCATACCTGGGGACGCCATAGAAGCTTGCACGAAACCTAAAGCAACTTTTTTGGTACAATAGAACCAACACAGCTGCCAGAAATGTGTACATAATCATGAAACCGATGTTTTGTATATGACGGATTTAACGCTGTGAAATCAATGTGCCTATTGCCCGCACTAACACTCGTTATTTTACCTTAAGATATGCTGGTCCTCCTGTCTGGAATAACCTACCGAAGTCACTGCGCACTCTTTCGAATCTTGCCCTATTTAAAAAAGAGGTCAGAGCCTACCTCCTTGACAATAGTCAATGCGTTATCTAAATATGGTTATTATACATTGTTATACCACAATTAGTTAAGTAACCTAGTTAAGTAATGTTAGTTAAGCCAGTTATTCTCAATTTTTTCTGACAATGCTATTTGTGTAAACTATACTCAACTGTCATCAAGGAGCTAACATGGTAAACAGGTATTCCTAACTTAGCGGGACTTCAGTCCCTTCTGGGAACCCGATTGTTTCCCTTAAACGTTAATAAGATAATCATGTGATCTGTCTGTTTTAATTTCCAAACTTATGATCGTTGATTATGATTATTCTGGATCACTACTTGTAAACTATTCTTTGGAAACAATAAAAGGATTGATTGATTGATTGCCTTCCTTTTCAGTCACAGACACTGATATATTATACGCATAATTATGTCTATCCTCCAGCACGTCCGACACAGAGAGGGTAAACAGGAAGCAATTATTGTCAAACTCATTAATCACAAGCGTCCGGGTCGCCACAACAGCAGCTGCTGGGTCTATGTCACAATTGCCACATCATGTGCTTCAGTGACTAAGTATTGTATTGTATCTATAAATTTATAAAGCGCCTCTCACAGTGAACACCAATCAGAGGCGCTCCCAGTGCGAAAGACTCCGAGCGAAAAGAGTGGTCTTAAGACAACGAAAAGAAGCACCTGGCCCACCAGATAGTATCAAAGAACGAGTTGATGAAGGGAGTTGGTTCCATAGTGAAGGGCCAATGAAGGCAAAAGCTCGAGATTTAGCCATAGTAGTCCTCGCTCGTGGGACAAGAAGGTCAAGGCGATCAAGTGAGCGAAGCGGACGGTGAGAGGTGGCGGAGATAGGCCGGCGAACGAGGCAACAGAGGTATTTGGGAGCTAGGCCAGAATAAGACCGGCAGACAAGAACAAGGACCTTAAGCTGGATACGAGCAGTGAGAGGGAGCCAGTGAAGTTGTTCCAACATATAGGAGGAGATGTGCGAGAAGCGAGGCAGTCGAGCTATCAGCCTGGCAGCCGCATTAAGCACAGATTGAAGAGGGGAGAGGCGCACTTTGAGGAAGGCCTACAAACAGAGAGTTGCAGTAATCAATGCGGGAGCAGATGAAGGCATGGACTATAGTCGTAAAGACCGAGGAGGAGACAGAACGTCGAATTCGCTCTGAGGCGTCTCAGGTGGAAGTAGCAGGAACGGGTGAGATTCTTGATGTGTTCTGAGAAGGTGAGTGTGCTGTCAAGGACAACGCCTAGGTCACGGACACTGGACGAGAAGGTGAAAGAAGGAAAGGTTTGTGCAAGAAGAGCGAAGTCAAGCTTAGCAAGCTGCTGTCGAGTACCAAACCAGATCAGTTGAGTCTTTGATGAATTAAGTGAAAGCCGATTGGAGGACATCCACAAGTGAAGGTCTTGGGAGAGAGCATTAATGCGACCGGTAAGAGCAAGTTGAGCAGATGGAGGTCCATGGACAAAGGCTTGCACATCATCCGCGTAAAGATGGCCGGACAAAATGTCACCTGACAAAATGTCGCCGACAAAATGTCATAAGTATAAATCAGTAAATTAGCGATAATTTTAATAATTGATAATTTCAAAAGCAAAATCTTGTAAAAAAGCTAATAGTAGTGTCAAGTGATTGTAACAAAACCTTTTCGACGGTAAGGAAAACCTCGGAAAAAAATTTTTTTCAAAAGCAAAATCAGCTTACTGAATACTAATACAACGCTGAATAATAGTGTCTGTCAAGCGATTATAGTGCGTATGTAAGTTATTGAAATGTTCATACAACATTTATATACAGAACTCTTGCAATTTCCCCCAAATAGGCAATGGAGTCTATTTTACTGTAGTCTGTAACGAGAGTGTGGAGAGCTTCACTGATTCTTACATATGCCTTCTTCTTCTTTCCTGGTTGAACTCCAAGTTCCAGTTGGCGACGCAGGAGTTCCATACTGTGTTGTTCTTGCTGGAGCTTACGCGCAAGTTTGGTTGTTGTCGGATGGGCAAAGCCAACAACGTTGTTGAAAGCATTGTGCCAACCTTCAACGGCGTTTTTGCTTCGAGGCAAATGTTCAAGTACACGCGCGTATTGGTTCCAAAGTGCGATGCCAAACCTTGGTTGCCCTTCATTTTGTCGCATGACATTTTGTCATGGAACCGTTTTGAGAAGAGGGCAGGAATGTCAGCAGTGTACAAAAGGTAAAGAAGTGGACCGAGGATAGAGCCTTGGGGCACACCAAATTTGACCATTACCCAGGGGGTTCTGGAGTCACTGCAGATTACCATTTGGGTGCGGCCAGTGAGGTAAGACCGAAGCCAAAGGAGAGGAGGGCCTTTGAGGCCAAAAGAAATCTCAAGGCGTTGCAGTAGGATATCGTGGTCTACCATGTCGAGGGCGGCAGAGACATCAAAAAGAGCCAGCAGCGTAAGGTGCGATTGATCGACGGCAGAGTAGATATCAGAGAGAAGGGATAGCAGAACCGTTTCAGTGGAGTAACTTTCACACGTGAAATTAATTCACCCGATTAAACTGGCAAAAGTTTACGATGGAAAATATCGCTGCGGGTTCGATCGTTTTTATAAACCCATGGCAAGTTTTTAAAGAACTGACATAGTTAACATAAAGTAAACATATTTTGAAAATATTATTTAACATAAAGTCACGATGTAGTTGACATGTTTTTAAAAAATATTATTATTTTTCACGATGTGGACAAAAATTTCAACAAAACAAGAGCGTGACGCGTTTACACAAGACTATTTGGCTCGTAGGAACCGATTGAGACAGCGATTCGTGGATGAAAAACTGGGAGAGGCTGACTTGCTGTACGATGCGACTAAACTTTTCAAACCAATTGCTACAGCCACAACTGAAGCACAGGCGGCGACATCTAAGGAACAGCAGAAAGTTACTGGAGCTTTGGAGCACTTACCAAGAGAGATTTTAGACGAGGCTAATTATAACCCGATAGCGGGGATATTTGGAGAAGCAACACCGGCGCTCCCAGCAGCTGAAAGTCCGCAAAGATTACTCTTTAATCCCAACCAAGGTCTGAATATCGTTGTGATTAAGAGATATGGTTTGGTGCGCCCGAGCGAGCTCAACCTGGCTAACAAGCAAGAAATAGAAGATATCATAGAAAACATTAGAAATTATAATAGGAGTGTCCTAGGCGCTGAGAAAAAAAAGCGAAAAAGGACGGAGATAAAGATCGAGATACTGAGCTGGATGTTGAAATCAAAGCCCTAGCCGCTTATAGAGAACGAATTCGTTTATTGTCGGAGGGACACAAGCTCACCAAAAGAGGAAAGGGTTTTGTTCCAATCACACCTCTACAGCTAAAGGGAAACAAATTCGGCGATCTTTTAATCGACCCAGTTGTTCACTCCGCAGGTTCTCTGAGGGCGTTTAAAGGTGGAAACATTGTTTTATTTCCCGTAAGAATAACTATGGACACCATAACAAGGATTGTTTGAAGACGTACTGTTGTAAATGATGAACATTAAAACAAAATACTGTTGATTAATGATTGATGAAACTAGGGTGACCCTGCTAGGGGAACCTTATGTTCCTTTGGGTCTGCCTATTGACGCCACTGCACATGAAAGACTTGATTGTATTTTTTTGTGATGGTATTATGGTGATCAATAAAAAAAAGAATTGAATTGAATCGAAGCACCCGCTGATGCTGTATAGCCTTTTGACTAAGCGTTTCGTTAAGACAAAGCTGTACGCCCCTCAAGCAATTGAAACTTTTAAGAAACATATTCAACTTTCAGGGCTTCCAGTTCACGGCAGAAAAAGCAAAAAGTTCAAGCTGATGCAGGGATCAGGAGCAGCTGTACAGTATTACAACAACTCAGACACCCCTGTAGAGAGGTTACTGCTCTTGATATCCTCTAGAACGGCTGGTAACACTGGTGTTGACAACGAGATCTCACCCATTCTTGACGAACTTCTTCGTTTTGGTTCGATCCACAAAGAGTTTACACTCCAGTTGAACCGAAGTTTGCGGACGGTATAATCTGTGATTATTATCATTATAAGAATTAAAATAATAATCCAGGATTTTAATTTGGCAACATCGAACTCCTTGAAGAAATTCTCAAAGAAATCCGAGACCTGACATTGCCTAAGGAAAACTTTAGCATTATAATTTTGTTCCTCAGATCAAACCGACTATACCACAAACTTCTCACAAATGTTGCATCTCAATCCCAACAAACGCTTTGAACTTGCTCTGGTGAATCTTGAAACTTACAACTCGATTCCGAACGCTGATGAGAGCAACAACAGCTTTGTCTACAGCATCGACAGTGGCAAAACATGGAGGACAATCAGGTTTCTTGAAGGTTGTTACGAGATTCTACAGATTAACACCGCAATTCAAAGACAGCTCGAACGGAATGGTCACTGGAACCACACCGCAAATACACAATCCCACTATACCACAGTGGGAGCCAAAAGCTCAACCCTGGAAGAGCTTAATATGGAAATTGCGAATGCTAATTACCGTGTGTGAGTTTCTCCCAATCCACAATAAGGTCTATGTTAGGCTTTAATCCTAAAGCGCTATATCTGGCTATCATGAGGGAGATAACCCAGTTGATATTCTCAAGGTAAAAACAATTCTCGTCAACTGTGATATCATCTCTGGGTCATACCGCAATGGTGCCGCTGCTGCACAACCTGACGCCGTTGTACAATCTGCTGCATAATCTTTTTCACAATCTTCGGCGCCTCCTATACCTCTTGAAAAGGCACTCAGCGAAAAGTGCATCGAATTTTTAAAAGCAACTTGCTGCGATTCAACCGGCTTCTGATGATATAAATAGCCGTATTGCTGGGTCTGGTTTCAAAACTCAACAAGCAGTAAATCGCCGAGGAAAGGGCCTGTTTCGAAAATGAAATTTTCATTTGCTTGGTAGAAATTAATTCATTTACTTGTGGAAAATTAGTTGTCTCAACAATTAAAGTCTAAAACTTACCAATAGTTAATAGTAGGCCTATTATAATGGCAACAGTTGATATAGCTAGCGAAATGTTGGACATCGGTGCGGCGATGTCTGACGACAATAGCATCGAATCTTACGAATTCCGCGAGCTCGAGTCACAAAACCCCGCCGCCATTAATAACGGTCAGGCCATAAGAAAGACATCCAAAACCAAGATATTTTCACTCAACCTTCCAAAAGCTACCTTCTTGTTGAGGGCAGACTTACATCAACCACTAATGTGGCTTATGCCGTAGACGCATTTGTGACACTAATCAACAATGCCATCCCTTACACGTTCTCTCAGATACGATACCTGGCTAACAACACCGAGATCGAGAACATCGCATCCCCAGGACAGGCAACAACGATGAAGGGCTGTAACAGTTGGTCTATGGAGAAGATTTTTCCCAGGCTAAAGGTCTGAACATTTGTTGGCAGAAGGACACCACTGCAGCAGCAGCGGCCGCAAATCTAGGCTTCAGGGCTCGGCGAGAGATGGTCATCGCTAGACCTGACCCTATTGGCAAATTTTCATTCGTTATCCCATAAGAAATTTATTCGGTTTTTGTGACGATTACCATAGGGTCGTGTACGGAATTAAACATTCCTTGTTGCTAAGCCGACAGGCGGATGCAGACGCAATCTTCAAGGCCGCTGCAGTACCCGTTGGTCGGATTACACTGTCTAAGCTATCCTGGTTTATGCCACATGTTATACCTGCTCTGCAGTATAAGAGCATGCTCATGAAGCAGATCGAGGCCAAAGTTAAAATTCCTGTAGCATTCCGAGCTATGTAATGCGATAATAATTATTTCGGTACCGCGAACTACGACTTTTTTATGGCGACTGAGCGCTAAGTCAGGAACGGAAAAGCCTCGATGGATTCTGGTTGGCTTTCAGACTGACAAGACGGAAAACGAGGACCATAACCCGGCACTTTTCGACCACGTGCAAGTTCGCAATATCTATGCAATGCTCAACAGCGATCGCTATCCCGTCGTCGATATGAATCTCGACTTTACCGCGAGGAAAATCTCTCATGCTTGTAAAGCTTTGCGAGACTTCACAGAGGAGTTCTGTGGAATCGATGGGCGTGAATCATCTTGTCAAGTAACACCGGTCTACTTCGTGGATTTCTTCCCGATCTTCGTACTAGATGTTCGCAGCCAATCGAAACGCCTGAAAACCACGACACAGGACATTCAGCTTAATGTGAACTTCGACGCCGCAGTTCCAGCTAATACGACAGTATATGCCGTGTTGATCAGCGATCGACTCCTGATACTTGAACCGGATGGTAGCAAATTCAATGTCGTTTACTAATTAGAAAAATAGCGCCCCATTAGATATATTTAAGAAAAAGTTTTAGGAACAATATTGATATTTAAGAAAAATATGAAAACCAAGTACATCTCATACGGCCTTTCGCTGACTGAAGGGCAAAAGCTAACACTGGCCAATGCCGCCCGCAATTGCACTAGAGCTACAATCCGGCTCACTTATGGACAGCTTCATTTAGAAGACAACCTCAGGCTGACGTCTGGCCAAGCTAACCGTGTCGTTAAAGATTTGGATAAAGGCAGTGGCATAGAGCTGAGATTCACCAAAACACAACTGAAAAATATGACAAAAAATGGTGGTTTTCTTCCACTCGTGGCACTCATTCCACTGATTGTTAAAGGTATAGATTTTGCATTACCAGCTAAGGTTGATAAGAACTACATTCCTAGGGTCCTCTATAGGAACTTGCTAAAAAAAATAACCCCTGAGCAAACAATAATTTTAAATTACTAATTTCATTTCACTTTATCTTGTAACCGGTTGCGGCTTGTCAACCTGATTCACATTAAACGAATATATATATATAGCTGCAGCGGGTGTGGAGGCTGGTGGGGCTGCGGGGATAGCACAGGCGGTCCATGCCAAACAAGCCGCGAGGGTTGCACCAGCCGAGGCAGAGCGAGCCACAAGAGCTTAACAAGCTGAGGACGAGAGATCCGCAAAGCCGAGGCAGAACGTCATAACCGGGCAGTCGAAGCTCAGCTTCGAAATTCTGGTGGCTCTGGATTATTTCTCGGACGCCAGACTACCGGCGGTTATTGTCGGAAGTGTTAGGGATCGGGACTATAACTAGGGAAAAAACTAGAACCTCTGAGCAACTTTGATATCGAGAAAGCCGCCCACGGACTGCCTAATATCCGCGGTGTTTTCGGAAAAATATGAAAACAAAAGTACATCTCATTCGTCTTTTCGCTGACTGAAAGGCAAAAGCTAACACGGACCAATTCCGGCCGCGATGGCACCGGCGCTACAATCCTGCTCACTTATGGCTAGCTTCGTGGAGAAGACAACCTCGGGCTGACGAAGGGTCAGGATAACCGTGTCGCTAAAAATTTGGACCGAGGCCGTGGCATGGAGTTGAGATTCACCAAAACACAAATGAAAAAATGACAAAAATGGGTGGTATTCTCCCGCTTCTGACTCTGCTCCTACTGATCTTTGGTGGGTTAGGTGCAACGTGAGCAGCGGTGGTGTGGTTTCAGCGATCACAGATTCGGTGCATAAGAAACAAGCCGCAAAGGCTAAACAAGCTGAGGAAGAGCGAGCCGCAAAGGCTGCACAAGCCGAGGCAGAGCGTCATAACCGGGAACTTGAAGGTCAGATTCGAAATGCTGGTGGAAAGGGGTTGTTTCTCGGACGCCAGACTACCGGCGGTTGTTGCCCGAAGTGCAAGGGATCAGGACTTTAACTTGGGAAAAAACTAGAACCTCTGAGCAACTTTGATATCGAGATAGCCGCCCGAGGACTGCCTAATTTCCGCGGTGTCTTCATGCGAGATGGCCAGCCTGCCGTGGTACACGACAAAAAGTGTGGAATTGTTAATCTGGATTCCAAAAAGGCGATGGCACGCACTGGGTTGCATACAAAATTGATCGAGGTCAAGATCAATCTACAGCCGTCTACTTTGAGAGCTAAGGGTTGAATCCGCCTCGAGAACTCGTTCGATATTTAAATTGCCCCAAAAGGACACAAACATTTCAGCTGCAGGGTCTAAATGATGTGATATGTGGTCACCTCTGCCCTCTTGTGCTCAAACAGCTTGCTGCGGGACAAAAATTTGAAGACATAATACCTAAACTATGTTAAAAAGTTGCCTCATAAGAACACAAACGTTGGATTGAAATTTTATATTAGAAATGTGCCCCTTTTTTCTGTAATACGAGATGCCGGTCGATTAGTTTGGGCGATGTTGTAATAGAACGATAGGTAGAGGAGTATGGCAGTTCAGTACTGGAGGCTCGTCCACAAAGTCGTCGATACCATGATGGGAATTCTCTCATCTGCTGGGTATCGAATCACAAATGTGGGTGCGCCTAATGAGAACGCTGATTCCGTAACGAAAGGTTATGCGGATACAATTATAATAGACTTGGATAACCTACAACTTGCTTGTGGAACTATGTCTGGCGGCATTAACATGAGTGGTAACCGTATAATCTGGGCTTCCTACGGCAGACACGCCTGATTCTGAAAATGATGCTGTGAGCTGGGCTCAGGTGGTACGGTATGCCGACGAGCAAGTGGATGTTTCTAACTCCCAAGATGTTATTGTTAAGGAGGATGCGGACAGGAAGGACGCCACCCTAAACACAGGTCTGTGGTTGTATACAGACCAAAAAACTGCCGCCGCCAGACAGTATACAGATGAAAAGTCTTACGCAGCAAAACAGTATGCAGACGAAAAGGATGCTGTTCTTAGAAGCGGACATGTGCAGAAAGCCGGTGATACCATGACTGCTGATTTGGATATAAGTAAGTAAGGAAAAGTATGTATGTCCTTTATTGAAAAACCAACTGCTAACCGCATTTTGGTGTTCAAAGATCATCAAATATAAAAAAAAATAAGTATAAAGCATCCGTCTGACAAATGTTTTACGAGATATTGAGTTTGCCTTAGGTATTATTCTATTGTGGGTTCTGGGGCGTAGCGAGTATGAAACAGTTTTCACGGGAGGCAGTAGTTGATGTAATACATGTGCAGGGTTGCTGATGATGGTAGAAAAGAGGTTAGAGTCTTCTTTTCGGCAAAGTTGCTCGAAACTTTGGTAGGATTCCGGTAGATAACGAGACCGGACCAGTCGCCGTATAGTTGCCTGAAGACGAGTGCGTCCCTCTACCCCCACAAAGCCCCACCACGCCGGGACCGCATAGAGCATCCGCGACGCTGTGGTAGCATTTTGTTACATCACACAGAGATAGGCCCTTTAACCCATGTGCTGCTAGAACGCGGAGGGCATACGTTGACTGCCTAGCCTTAACACTTTGACCGCCGGACCATTTATTAGCAGTACGACACAGCTCTATAGAACCGCACTCACTGTTACAGAGATGTCTCCTCCACCCAATAAAATACTTGCGGGCAAAGTGGGTACCGTTCAGTTTGACTGCCGGGCAACATGAAACACGGAAGCCCTATCGTAAATTTGACACGAGGCATCCCTAGCGTAAATTTGACACGCGTCAGCCCTGTCGAAAAGCATCGACAAGCCAGGGCCAGACTCGGAATCTGAGGTATCATTACCAGAGGCCGCCTTTATTGCCAGCACGCCTATATCCGCTGTATTATTTGAAGTACGAGTTAACTCGTACCTGGTGTCTCGGCAATACCATTCAAGTACGAGTTTATTCGTGCCTGGCTATCAATGTGTTAATGACAATGTTGTTAACATGCGTGTCGAAGTTGAATTGTTCTGCCAAAGTGACACCTAGGATCTTCATGTGCTTTACCCTGGCGAGGCCCGGTGTAACTTTTGGAAGATCAACACCCAACCCTCTCATTGGACGCCGAACTATCATCTCTTGGATCTTAGAATGAAACAGTTTTAAATTGCAAGAATCAGCCCATGTGGTGTCATGATCGATTTCGGACTTTATCAATTCGCTATTTGTTGATGGAATAAGGAGGTAGCTGTCATCCGCATACTTTATAATTTGGTTTGTAGGGTGTCGTGGTTTTAGTTTGGATATTGCAACTATAAAGTCTACAGGACCCAGTCCAGATCCGTGTACAATACTGGCGTTGATTTCGAGAGCGCTCGAGGTGGCGCCCATAAATTTAGTTCTGTGCTGTCGCATATAGTATGGGTGGGAAAAGGTTAACCGGTTTACCAACGAATCCATCAACCACTCAATCAGACGCCGCATCGATAGCACAGGTGGTAACAGCAATCAACGAGAAATGAGAAACTTAAATATAGAACCCCCCCCTACCGTTGCATGTGACTAACAAACGATATGTGGAATCGTGGATCCTTCTATTAGGTTTAACGCAGATGATAAGAATGTCATCATCAGGCGATACGCGGACGAGAAGGACATTACGCTTAGCACAGCTCTCAGGTTGTATACAGACCAAAAAACTGTCGCCGCCAGACAGTACACCAAACAGTATGCAGACGATCGGATCACCACCGTCGTGGAGGGCTCCAGAGAAACGGTCGCACAGTTTACACAGACGGTCACCAATGGTTTGACCGGAATTAGAAGCACACACGTTCTCAAAGCTGGCGATGCAATGACTGGTAATTTACTTATGGGCGGAAACAGAGTGTCCGGTCTTCCTGTGAGTTCATCAGTATCAAAAAACGGATGCGGCCAGTATTGGCCAAGTTTCAAGGGCGATCAACGGCGCCATGATAAGGTTGAGCAGGGCGCCATCGGGGGCGTTAAACGTGACTAATAAACAATATGCAGACGCCAAGGTCGCTCTTGCCAAAAGATATACAAACACTAAAGATACCGCTGCCAGGCAGCACTCGGTTGACTTGGACGCAATCATTATGAGATATATAGACAACCTCAAGATACTCAACTATAGCGGCCACATTCCATCCATCCCCGTTTCCAAAAATTATAAAGGTTTTATTCCCACCGCCAGTTCGGAACTGTCCGTTTACCCAGCAGTTTTAGCATTTAACCCCACGAATATTACTCAAAACCCTAACGCTACGCACTGTTCAATCAATCAATCAATTCTTTTATTGTTTAAATAGAATAGTTTACAAGTAGTGATCCAGAATAATCATAATCAACAATCATATGTTTGGAAATTAAAACAGACAGATCACATGATTATCTTATTAACATTTGAGGGAAACAATCGGGTTCCCAGAAGGGACTGAAGTCCCGCTAAGTTAGGGATACCCGTGTACCATGTTAGCAGAGGGATGACAGTTGAGTAATGTCTACACAAATAGCATTGTCAAAAAATAGAATAACTGGCTTAATTAATAACACTTAACTAGGTCACTTAACTAATTGTGGTATAGCAATGAATAACCATAATTAGATAACGCATTGACTATTGTCAAGGAGGTAGGCTCTGACCTCTTTTTTAAATAGGGCAAGACTTGGAAGAGTGCGCAGTGACTTCGGTAGGTTATTCCAGGCAAGAGGACCAGCACATCTTAAGGTAAAATAACGAGTGTTAGTACGGGCATAGGTTCCATCAAAGTTATCGAGAGATCTTGTATAATGAGAATGTGTGTCAGAGATGTTAGAGAAGTAGCGACTGAAGATTGGGGGAAGAGATTTGTTAGTGAAGCGATACATAAATTCACAGATTTGCAATTTATTTATCTGAGGGATATTAAGTATTCGTAGTATACTAAATCTACTTGCAGTGTTAGTTATCAATGATCTCCCAGCAATAATACGTACAACTCGTCTCTGTAATATAGATAGCCTATTCAGACGAGAGGAATAATTGGAGGCCCAGGCGATATTACAGTATGTCAAGTAAGGGTAAACAAGAGAATAATATAGTGTATGAAGAACTCTAGAAGGTAATAGGTAGGATACACGAGCCAGAATCCCTATGTTCTTGGCAACCTTAGTGGAAATGTTACTAATGTGATCATTCCAGGTTAAATGTTGGTCAATGTAGACCACAAGGAATTTGGAAGAATTGACTTGAGCAATAGGAATATTGTCAATGGAGAGGATGGTATCAGTAGCAGGGATGGGTTTCCGATGAGATCGGAAAGGATATAATTAGTTTTTTCCAGGTCAAGAGAAAGTTTATTAGCCTTAAACCATTCCGCCACATGGATAAGTTCAGTGTTGGCAATAGATAGCAGAGACTGGATTGATTTATGAGAGAAAAAGACATTGGTATCATCTGCAAAAAGAATAACGTTAAGTTGGACAGATGCATTCGGCAAGTCATTAGCAGCGGACCCAAAATTGACCTCTGTGGAACACCACATGTAATAAGTTTAGTTTTAGACTGACAACCTTTACAGCAAATGCATTGGCGTCTCTGATCAAAGTAACTTTTAAACCACAAGAGCGGGACTCCACGTATTCCATAGTTTTCAAGTTTAGTTAACAGAATAGAATGGTCCACCGTATCAAAGGCCTTGGCCAGATCGAAGAAGATACCAAGAGAAAATTTATTTTCATCGATTGCATTAGCAATCTTATCTTGCATGTCAAGCAGTGCCATTGAGGTGGAATGACCGGATTGAAAACCATGTTGATTGGGATATAAAATATTCATCTTGTCAATATAGGTATATAAACGTTGGTACATTGATTTTTCAAGGATCTTAGAAAAAAAGGGAAGGATATTAATAGGCCTATTATAGTTAGTGACATCCTGGCTGTTACCTTGTTTATACACCGGTACAACTTTTGCTATCTTTAAGGAAGAGGGTACAACACCAGTGAGCAAATAGGAGTTAATAATATCCGATAATGGAGCAGCTACATAATTATCAATGATCCTAATAGCAACAGTCGGGTCAATATCGTCAAGTGCTGAAGAATGGGTAGTGCGAATAGATGCTGTTAAAGAAATAATTTCTTGGGGGTAGTCAAGTCCACAACAAATGAGTTAGGCGGGGATGGTTTCAAATAAGATAGAAAGGAATTATCAGATTTTAGAATTCCAGCAGCTGCAAGTGTTTGGCCTATGCTCGTAAAATAGTCGTTGAACTCATCAGCCATTATTTGGGTGTTATCAATTATCGTACCGTTAATCATGAGGGAATCAATATTTGACGGATTGTGATTCGGTCTTAAGATAGATGTGGGTAGCCACATTTATAATGTTGCTGGAGCTTGGCTACAGATTGAATGCCCGACGGCCGTACGAATTTGGAAAGTCCATCTGTGTTCTCAAACAAATATTTCGTCATGGGAGATAAGTTGCGGAATGGTGATGAGCTAGTATTTACAGATCTACTCATCTCAAGCGTCCGGTTAGCCATGATGAAAAGCCGCAAGACTTTCTCGTCGACTCCATCACTGCGTATAAAAGATACAGGTTTACAATCCTTGCCTTCGATAATGATTATGATGTTGGAAAACTATCCTTAGTTCGTCACCTTCAGATCTTCACATATTTTAATGATGGGGATTAAATGGTATAAAAGAGCACGATGGCTGTCTCTCACCATACAATCCGAGGTTACCTCAGGCAAAATGGGGAGACAAATATGCAACAATACAACCTCGATGATATCGTTGGTTTAACAAACTGGGGATATACTATCACGAAACCCACCACGGTAATGTTAGCCGCGGTGCCCCAGGAACCCATCGATTTCGTGTCAAAGGACTACTACCGACATCTACACAGCAACCGGTACACTGGCCAGAAAGGCGCATAGGAATCTTCCAATAACAGCCGCACGGTTACCTTGCATAACATTACAGACCGCAGCTGAGACCGTTACAGTAGACTGTGGGATCTGGAAACTGACGATTTCAGGCGCAAGTAACTGGGATGCCTCAGTTCGCATCATTGATTGGCTAGTTGACATTCCAGCTCACAGTTTAATGCGACTAGGATAATTTGTATTCCGAGCCAAACGAGTTTTCAAGTTTAGGCTAAAAAATTAGGTGCTGTAACCACACCGGATGTTGAGTTAAATATAACACTACTGTTAGAAGAATTATAATAACTAAGTCGCTGTATCCAAGTCTAGCTGTCGCGAAAATTTTGGATGATAAGTCGCCAGAAAGTTAGGATCCGTCTGAAATGGAACCACAGAACTTTCGCCTGCAGAAAATCGGGGAACTGGAATCTTTTTTCCATCTGAAGTGGAGTTCCAAAGCGCAATCTTTAAAAAGTACAACATAGCTGTAATTATGATTAACGGTGCTTCCGCGTCGAGTGCGGTTTTCGGACTAGGCGCGGGTGCGGGAGAAGCAGCCTTGCTGGCAACAGGAGTTGGGTTAGTACCAGGAATAATTCTTGAAGTTTTTGCGGTGTTGTCCATTTTGTTCGATGTTGTTGGAGTCGCCATCAGTCGAAGATGTTCGGCTAAAGCGGCAAAACATGAAGCCATACGAGTTCTGGCAAGCAGTAAACTCAATACCATACACAGCCATGTCTTAAAGGCCCTGGAAGATAATCTGATCAGCGAAGATGAGTAAAAGTTGACTCTTGAAGAGATTGAAAAATATCGCGTCATGAAAGATGAGATCCGGTCTAAATCTGGAGGTTATGAAGGTTCAATCAGCGAAGACTTAAAAAAGAGTTGAACAAAAAAGGTCGCGAAAAGGCACGCGCGGATTTCATAAAGCAACTGTCGGCTTCAGAATCACCTTGACATTGAACTGTGTATGCTGGACTGATTCCAAGGCTGCTACTGAGCCACTAACCCCGTCAGCCCCATATTTACAAAATTAAAAAAACTGTGTGCGCTTGATCCCATTTTCCGCTTACTATTACTCAAGGAAAGAGAATGAATATTGTATTTTTCCATCTCGAAATTTTCCAACTTGTACTTGTACTCGTCGTCTTTGAACCTTTCAAACATTAGCTCGAGCTGCCTGTTTTAGAAATAACGACCAGAAAGATTGTTTTTTTAGCATCAGCCTACTCTAGACTCTTCTTACTTGCCTAGGAAATTGTCTAGAACTCAAAATCGATCTTGGCCCCAAACTGTAGTGTATTGATGGACTCCCTAGTCACATTCAAAATAAGTTATAAACAGTTTTTGATATCTGGCTACTAACCGGTTTAGTCCTTTGTTTGTTCTGTTTTATTTTATTTTGTTTCGTTTCATTCTATTTTATTTTATCTTAGTTTGAAGCACCACATTGAATGATGCATTCTGAAACTGGAAATTTATTACTAATCACTCGATACATGTCATAGTTAGAATAAATCTCACTAATTGATGGTTAATTCATTGCTATCCTTGAACTACATTGTAAGGTGGACTCGATAAGCTCAGTTGAGCGTTTTTCCCCTTCCAGAATGACTCTTATGTTAAGCCAACACTTTGTGTATTCCATTATGTGAATAACTGTACCGTTGTGTTGTGACAAATAAATTGAAAAAATAATGAAAAAATTGAAATTGATGTTGGGTCGCCTGGATGACCACCGTTTGGGTTTAAAGGCCTACCGTGATAAATAGATGACTTATGAAGCGCTAGTTTGAGATGAAAACGGCCTAGAGCAAATTGATAACTTATATGGCGCTGTGCTGTAAAGCTCATTCCCAAGCAAAATGATAATTTATTATAATGCTCTGCTAAAAATCTTATTCCCACTACTACTTAGGCCAAGGGGACCGCTTGGCCTAAAACCTAATACAAACAGATGCGATTACCTTCCTTCGTAGTTGTCACGTTCGCCCATTCTTCCTGCTGTTACTTGAATAAATACACCATTGCTGATGCATTTTCTATGCTAGACATGGCGGATGTTGTACAAAGAATTGGAATGGCAAAGTATATCAGTGCTTTTGATACATGTAGTGGATTTTGGTATACGGCTACAAAACCATCTGACCAATCGCTATCTGATTTTGTGTGTGGTGCTGGATTGTTCAAATGGACACGTATTCCTTTGGGAATGAAGTTGAGTGGCAATACTTTTGTGTGTGCTGTGCAATATATCTTGCAGCCAATCACATCTTTTACTGATGCATACATAGATGACATGGCTGTGTATTCAACTGAATGGTGTTTGCGTTTAAACCATTTGCGTCGTCAGTTTTTACAGAGAGTTCGAGTTAGTGGTTGAACCTTGAAACTGCAAAAGTGTAAATTTTGCTTTACCTGAAGTGAAGTTTTGTGGGGAATTAGTCGGTTCAGGGACCAGAAGGGCAGATCCCAACAAGATGGCTGCGGTAAAGTTCCTGTTACCAAAACTCATGTACGTCAGGTAGCCTACTAGGTTTTTTGGGTATTTTCGTGATCATATACCAAACTATGCATCCATTGCGAGACCTCTTACAGATCGGACTGTGAAGAGGGTAAACAACAAGGTACCATAGGGTTCGGTTGAACAGAAAGCTTTTGATGACTTAAAGGCTGCTTTGTGTAATGCTACGATTTCTCGCTTACACATATAAATTGATTTATCGCAACCTTTTCATTTGTATGTTGATGCCAGCGACCACACTGTTGTAGGGGTTCTGACTCAATGGGGAGTTAGGATGATTTGTCCTGTGGGTTTTGCAAGTCAAAAACTGAATGACACTCACAGTATGTGGGCAACCCTAGAGAAAGAAGCGTGCGCTGCTTAAGCTATTTTACGCAAGTTTCGAAGCTGGATATGGGGAACCCGAATTACAATACATTCAGACCATAATCCACTTACGTATCTAACTGAAAGTGCGCCAAAGAGTACAAAACTCATGAAGTGGACTTTGACTTTACAAGAATTTGATGTGGATTCCTGTTATTATGCTGGGAAGATGAATGCTGCTGCTGATACACTAACCCGGATGGGGCCAGATTAGACAGTGGCCGGGCGGAGTGTGCTCAGTTGGTCTTGTATATAGCTACCAACGTCTCAAGATGTGAGCTAATTGATTTTGTTTCTTTTTTCTGCTGCATCATCCACGAGACTTCTGAATCGGCGCAAACTCAATCGTCAGATGGTCGGAGTTGGTGGATGTCTCATGTCCCATCCGTCCCAGCCGGTGATGAATATGACAATTTCCACAGCGCCGTAACATTGAGAAGGGAGGTGTCACGTTCGCCCATCCTTCCTGCTGTTTGGCTGCTGGTGTCCTCTGGTATTCACTGACGGTAGCTAGAGCGACACCAGTGGCCCGCCGCCGATTCGTCACTTACCTGGTGATCGTCATGTGGAGTGGTCGTGGAGGTCTGGAGGACAATTGAAGGACGTCTGACTTTTCATTAAAACATTAAAACAACAATTCTTATCGATAATAAAAATAATAAAATGTAGGAGCAAGGACTTTTGAAAATGAAGAATGATCGTTTCAGGTTTTTCTTTTGAACTTGTGTGACAGTAGTACAAAGGAAACAGTTAAAAGATTGAGGAATCCGTCACATGTCGCCTTCATCACTAGACGTAACCTGCATTGGTCAGAGAACAGACTGGATTTCAACCCCCCACCCCCGTGTGTGTTCGATAGATGTCTAGTTGAGTCGCAGGCACTACACATCAAGCGCACCTCTAGTTCACTAAGCGTACGAACATCGGAGCGAAAATCAAGCGCAACCGATAATGACCTCTGATAGCGAAGACACCCATGCATGCTGAGATCCATCGTCAGTGTCAGTTAAGCTAAATCACGTGTAACTATAGCAAACAATCACGCGTTTGACTAAATGCAAAATGCCTTTGTCCGTCCGTTCAACAATAGGCCCTTATTATATCCTTCTATCCGCGTGTATGGCTGCCCGTCTGTACGTAGGCATGTTTGTCCATCTCTGTGTTTTCCCGTCTGTTCGTATGTATTTCTGTCCCTCTCTAAGTCTTCTGCATTTCTGTCCGTCTGTGTGTCTCTAAAGGGCGCTATATAAGTCCTTGAAATGAATGAATGAATCCTAGAAATGAATAGTAAAGCACTCCTGGAAGTCTGGTTGTTTGTTCATCGCAGACTTCATTACCTAGGAATTAAATAACGATTAAGACGACACAGATGTTCGTCCTTCTCTACGTATGCATGTCTGTGTGTTTCCCCGTCAGTATATCTGTATGTATACCCCCCCCAAAGACCGACATGCACCTCAGCGTGGTGGGGGGGGGTGAACAGCCAAGTAAGGAAATGCCTGGTGGGGCTATGCCATCTGGACCCACGTGTGTGAACGGTCGCAACTTTACGCCAGCCTAACGGCCAAGTCCGGACTTGGTAAGCCGAAAATTAAAGCCGTCGGAAAACGGGGTGCATGACCCGGGCGCAAGCGGTGGCCTAACAAGTCCCGAACCATAATGGGCGTGGCCAAATTTAAATTGGCGTGGTAAAACCCAGCGTCTATGCGATTATGGCTGGTCTCGCAGGCGCAGAAATATTTATAGACAACTCGACCATCGAGCAGTTGCTTTAGCGCATTTTTTATCGGAGATTATCCGTTTAAACACAACATTTTAATGTTTCATCACAATATTACTATCCCGCTAAAAATAGCTCGAGCCTAATGAAAAGATTAAGTTTGTCTTTCACAAAACATATTCAACTGTTAATTAACTTGCTGCTGCGAAAATTTAATTTTCAACCATGGCAAGCTAGTCCTTGCCGTTTTGACACGCTAATTTTAAACAGTATCGTGTGGCTAAATTCGTCACAAATTATTAACAATTCGTGAAAGTGTAGTAAAGTTCATCGGCCGAGAACGATTCGGGTGGATTTCGGCGATCCTTAAACGCTCTTTGGCGTCTAAAAATTCTGTTAAACCGACGAATCGCCACAGCCGCCATTTTCCAATTCGTTCACAAAGACGGCCTAAGGACTTTACGCCTGGTTGTTCGCAGGCGTAGCCGAAGTCGGGCGCAAGCGGGTTGCGACGTCTTCATGCACACCAATCTAATTGGCTAGGCCGGCTTACAGGCAAATCTAGTCCGGCCTAGCAGTTACGACTCTTTTAGTCTATCCCATACACGTGGCTCCAGGGGCGAAGACTTCGGACGAAGAACCTCCTAGGGCGTTACGCGAGGTGGACAGGCTCACCAGACAGTGGCGGCGCGTGGGGGGTGCAAGGGGGTGCGGTGAACTGCGGTCACACCGGGCGGCACTTCGAGGGGGCGGCACTTTGGCTACCCTGGAGTATTTTTTCGGCGAGTCAGTTTTGATTCGTTTGCCGTGAATTTTAGCATTTGCGATGTTTGCCGTGATTTTGCACATATTATACTGCAAAATCCCTCTTACAAGAAACAGTAATAATGGCATCACACGCCGCAGGAGTCTAAATTAAATGCAAATGCAAATGCTCAAATTATTTAAGTTAAATATATTGTCTGCGACGCTATAGTTGGGAAAAAGTCCTGGCCTTAGCCCTTAGGGTCAGAACGTGAAGGCGACTGCCAAGTGAGAGAATCATGACCTTCATGGGAACGGGAAACCTTATTTTTGTGCCTGAGTGAAAGCTACCACATGTAAAGTTGGGTGTCGAAAGATAGATTAAGGTCCATGGTAAATTCAAAGCGCGAGGAATTTTGAAGTGACACTAGCAATATATTATCTTGCAGAGCGTCGTCCTATATAGAAATTAGAGACGGGCAGCAAAATTACTAATACATCTGTGATAACATTATGGTGTGTGCGTGTGTGTGTGTGAGAGAGAGAGAGAGAGAGAGAGAGAGAGAGAGACAGACAGACAGACAGACAGACAGACAGACAGACAGAGACAGAGATAGCGACAGAGAGAGAGAGAATCTTTTATATATTATATATAAAGACTACATTATATGTAGGCCTATAATAGGCCTACATATAATGTATATATATAATATATATAATTATATATACATGTAGATAAATTTACGTAAATGCATATTGCATAGTATTCCGTGTATGGGCTTTTCAGAGTTTTCATTTAATCCGGAGACCCCATTCGAGTGTATTATAAGTATGTAGTAACTGTTATAGATAGGCCTAGATCTAACTAAAATTCTCATTCCCATTCTCAGGATTATAAGTAACTATTATAGATAGGCCTAGATGTAACTAAAATTCTCATTCCCATTCTCAGGATTATAAGTAACTATTAAGACTTATAGATAGGCCTAGATCTAACTAAAATTGATAAATAAAGCTGTCGTTTTAAAGTCACCAGCTGCAAAGTGTGATGGTAAGTACAAGTTCACAAGTGCTACTCTCACTTTTGAGACTGCATTTCACATTTATAAACAAATTGGGGCAATTCGCCATAGCCAAAACACCACGGTATGTGCATCATAAAAATTTATTCACCGCATGGTAAACCCGTAGTTTAGGTTGCTAAATTATTTTATATCGTCAAATTGAAATGGAAGCTGGATTGAGGAAAAAAATTGTTTCACTAACTCGAAGTTGGATTAATGAAACAATTTCTGTATTTAAATAGAAGTTGGATTGGTGGAAATAATTTTAACTGTAAATAGAAGCTGGATTGATGAAACTTAGTTTTTGATGCAATAGAAGCTGGAATAATGAAAATAATTGTTTCCGTAAGTCGAAGCAGCACCTATGGAAAAAGTTCTTTGCTTACATAAAAGTTCCATTGACTGGTTAAATAGAAATTGGGTAATTTTTTCATTAATTGGAAGCTGGATTGATTAAAAAAATTCTTGATGAAATGGAAGCGGGATTGATTATAGTTATGATAGACATAAGTAGAGTGCTTACTTACCAACGTCAATTACGGCATTGAAGACATTAGAATAATTTAGCAACCTAAACTACGGGATAACCCACAGCATTTATAGATGGCTAAGATCCTGTAAATTTATTTTCTTCTACGCAAAAAAATCATTTTGGTCGCTGTGTAGGCTATACTTGTAATCGCAAATGTAATAATAATTTTTTTAGATTTCTTTACCGACCAAGAAAGCTAAGTCACGGGAACCATCTTATTCACAGGTGCTCAGCCAAAACAAAAAAGTAACCTATACAAAAATCTATTTGCAGAGGGTCAAGATCGATAGGATCAGGCAGGCAGACATTCAGCTGCGGTGTTGAGTGCATGGGTGGTATGGGTAGGGGTAATAGAATTGAAGCGTTTTTCGTTTCACTCACTGTTTTTGCAATTAAATGGAAAAAATGAATCAAGTCTATGAAGTCACTATTGATTAATATTACCTTAGGAAACCCATAAAGTAAAATACAATGCACTGGCTTTGCCTTGGTAAAACTAATTCTAATATCATATTAATTTTTGCCATAATGCTCAATAAAGCCACTTAAACTAAGTCAGGCCAGGGCAGTCTTCTTTCTTAGGCAACGTTTATAACGTGTCCCAATTCCCAATGGGTGGGGCCCCAAAATAAAACCTGCGTAGGGCCCCAGATATCCTTGGGACGGGCCTGCCCACACTCACCCACCCACACATACGCACACAACACACACACACACACACACACTTTCTGTCTGCCTGTCTCCCTCTCCCTGTCTCTCTCTGTCTGAGACATAAAATCTTCGTTGTATGTATGTTTCCACTCGCTGTGAGTCCGGGCGCCAAATACTTATAGTAGCAAGTTAGCTAGTATAGCTACCCCATTGGATATAATATAGAGCATAATTTATCCACCGTATGTTATCGACGACTTTGCGTCTGCAAAAGCGAGACGAGTACAGTTTTAATTTCTGACAGCAATCTGCGAGTCCTGTAGCTGCACGAGTGTGATGTTACATTGCTTGAACGTTGCACTTTTCAGGCAGGTAGCATGGAAGCAGTCTTTGTTAAATAAGTATGATTTATTACTTGTTTTTCGCGTAATCCACTTAAAAATAATAAAACATATTAATGAATTAAATTTATTTCAACTTTAAAGTTTCAAGAAAAATACATAAGTTGCTAATGCCAAATTGATAAAAGTACGGTACTGTAAGTGCACAGTACACAGTGGCATTATAGCGGATCTGCATCATCTGCTGCTGTGCTCTATTATATACTAGTAACTAGGGTACTAATGGCAACGGCTTCTACTAGCTACTATCATGCACAACACAGACAAAACTCCAATAGACTACTAGACAAATCTGCCGCCTAACCGGGGGGAGGGGGCGGCACACAGCTGCTTCGCACCACCTTTGAAAAATCCACGCTCCGCCATTGTCACCAGAAACCCCGAAAAGCTGGCTAACGCAGGCGGCAGGTGTTGGAAGGACATCCTAGAGCGAAAGAGGTCATGACCCATCGAATGGGTTAAGACCCACCGGTCTCCTTACCCTGCCAGGAGAGGACTGGTCACCGTCTGGCAAAAAGACCAAGAAACCCTTATGATGATGAAGCAAAAAAGAAAAGTGGGCAACGACGTTCATAGTACGGAATAGAAAACGCTGGAGAGGCTTCATCAAGGCCTCATCGTCGGGAAACTGATGGAAGAGAAATAAGAAGAAGACGTATGCATGTCTGTGTGTTTCCCCGTCTGTATAATGATGTCTGTATGTCTTTTGGTCTGTCTGTGCGTCTCTACATCTGTACATCTGTATGCCTGTCTGTATCTTTTTATGATTGTCCGTACGTATGTCTGTCCGTCAGTACTGTAGATGTGTACGTCTGCCCCTGTGTAATGTATGTCTGCTTGTCTCAATGGGGTTATCCATAAATTATGTCAACAAAATTGGGAAGGGAGGAGTTTGGAAAAGTTTGACAGTTGTTGACAACGGGAGGGGGTTCAGTACAAATATATGATCTGCTTGAAGCATGGAAGTTGATTAAGGAAATGAAGCCATGAGCCTTGACACTATTTCTGTGACCACTGGTCGCTTGAATGGGCATGTGTTCTTCTGGAAAAGGGATTGGTCGAGAGCTCCTATGGTTGGCTTACAGTCAATATATCATAAAACTGATCTAAACCAAGTTTTTCATTTCCTGCTGCCGTCCTTCAAGTTCCCCATACATTTCAATCTTCAAGAGATTTTAAATTGCTTTTGAAAATGTGACACATGACAAATTCTGGGGACTAGAAGAATTCCGATATAGGCCTAGATGCAGTGCTGAAGTAAAGAATTTCTGTGGCACATACTTCTTGGGACATCATTTGACGGTGTCAAGGTTGATTATTTATACTGCTTCCTTGCAGCAAATATGTTTCTGACACGACATAAGTGCTGTTTTTTATTGGTAGATTCGTAATCTTATATATAACGATTACAAGACGTTAAGCATAATTATTTTCTAACCAATCGCCCTTTTAGTTAAGCCTGGTAAATCGAAGGGTCCGTGAGCACCGTCTTCCATTTGGAGTAGGAAGTTGAAATTTTGCCAGAATGGTACTATTAACAGGTGTAAAGAATTGAGAGGATGTCCTGAATTCTAGCTTAAGTTAAACTTAATTTTTTACCATATGACTGTGGACCACTCTTCTGTTCCTGTATATGTCTCTCCGTCTGTAAGTCTATCCCCAGCCCGTCTACTCATCTGAGTACCTATATTTTGTATGTCTGTCCGTGTATTGTATTGTATTGTATTTGAACACTTGTTATAGCGCCCCTACCAGATTTCCCATTCAGAGGCGCTCCCGACTACTGCTGTAGTCGGAGTTTCACGCCGAAGCGCATGAGCAATTGCAGTGAAGGACTTGCCAGGGTCCTAAGCGGCGGCTTTGAGGTGGATTCGAACCCGCAACCCTCCAGTTGCAAGGCACCGAACATAGCCCCCAAACCACCGCGCCCCAGTATATTGTGTTGTGTTGTGTGTTGTATTGTACTCCACGTTTATATTGCGACCGAGCCACCCGCAGTAAAGATCCGAGAAATTAATCTCTGATAAACCGACCGACCGGGAAGCGAACCCGGGGCGCCGGCGCGTTAGGCTGTCCGTAGATGTGTCGCCTCTATCGCGATATTATGGCGTTTATTATTCCGAAGCTGAGTTAATAATGTCAAAATCACCAAATCATTACTAGAGCTAGAGAGCGTGTAGACCTAATAGTGGTTTCACACACCGAAGCTTTGATCGGATTGTTGCTGAAGGTACAGCGCAGACGTCTTTAACATTGGAATGGCACCAAACGAAGATTAAGACTGCATGTCCGTCTGTTTGTCTGCTTGTCTAAGTAGGCTATACATGTATATTCCCAACTGTATGTCCGTACGTCTGCGTGACTGTATGTATGTCAACGCCGTTATGTAAGTCTGTTCGTCTGTATGCCTATCCGTATACATGCCCATCTGTCTGTCTGTCTTTCCCTCTGTATCTCTCTGTCTGCATTTATTATGTGTCAGTCTAGCACCACTTCAACTAAGACTGAAAGGAGCACTGGACATGAAAAGTGACTGTGGATAATGGGAACTTTTAATCGTACCCATCGCCCCAAATGTCTGGCGTCAGGAACTTATGGTGGTGGCTATGATGATGAACCACAATGCTCTGTTGTGTTAGCTGCCTTGATATCAAGTTACTTTGAGCCTGAGGTGGACGACATCTTCGTGATAGCGCAAGGGTTCCCAACCTGGGGTGCGCGCATCCCCAGGGATGCGAGATGTCATTTCAGGGGTGCGAGAAAGAGAGAAAGTATGACATTAATAATATATTATAAATTGTTGAGCTGTCATATTATAAGTAAAGGTGAGACCGTAAGATTAGATTAATTATTTCCACGTAACATTGCAAGCCTCTAAGTCTAAGCCTTAGACTTAGTTTAGTGGCTTGCAAAATTAGTCTAAGCCTCAGACATAACAGGCTTAGCTAGTAGTAGGGCGTTAGATGTCTCCAGAATCGACGACAATATCAGGTCATCTCCGGTAATATAAAATCTGTACGGGTTACCACTAGAAAGCAGTCAAGAAATTATCTCGTTATTAAAATTGTTTTTATTGAAGGTTTAATAATAATTGTAGTCAATGTAGTGTTTACTAACTACTTACTGAGCAGTATTTGTAACGTAGTGCAGCCGGCGTCTTGCAGTGTTCCAGCATTATTTTGTAGGTCATTTCTTTGGGTCTGAACAATAAGTAATTTTCACCATTTCATTGAAGCATTTGTAATGAAAATTTTAAAAATAGTACTTTAACAGAGCAATAGAATTAATAATATAAACGCACAGAAATATCTGTGCCGCGTGCCTGCGTGCGTGGCCAGTCGTCGCGTGCAACAGTTACGCTCTTTGCCTGTTATGCTATTTTCGCCTATATTGCCTGAGACAATATGGCTTACGTCATGCTTACGTTGTCATAGCAACGCCATATCATGACGTATGGGTCCTTCTGAATTTCTAGAAGGGGATGGGCATGGACTTCTGTATAATAGCTTGCTATAATTAAGACGTCTATGGGATGCGGTGGGGAAGCGACGGGTCAGCCACACACGATCGCCGCAAGGGACTACGGGACGGACGTAGGAGGGAGAGAAGGAGGTACGAACGGAAGGGATGGACGGCAGGAAAGTACGGGAGAGAGGGAGGAAGGAAGGAGGAAGACAGTGGAGAATACTGCGTGGGGTCGCATGAGACTGGCGCAGCCAGCGAGTACTCACTGTTAGAGGTCGCAGGAGTAAAAACGAAACCGTTAGGGGTCGTTCGAGACTGGCGCAGCTAGCGTGAACTCACTGGTTGAGGTCGCAGTTAGCGAGTAGTCAACGCTAGAGGTCTCAAGATTGATTTATTTGTATCTCAGTATATTAATTCCGTCGCCAGGGGCGCTCCGTTTCAAAAAGAGCAGTTAGCAGAAGAAAGGCGGGGAGGGGAGTTGGAGATTTAAACTTAAACCGTCGCGTCGATTCAAATTTGCATGTAATGAAAGTTGGTAGGTGGCTCTGCTATGAAGCTTAAACAGTCGCAGAGATTCAAATTTGCGTGTAATGGAAGTCCGTAGGTTACTCTGCTATCAACTTTTAGCCGTCGCGTGTGATGACCTTTGCCCTGCGCGATAGTCTCTTGCCCTGTATGGGTCTGCTGGCCGCCGGTCATATATTTTAAGTGGCTCGCCCGCGCACCCTAAACTCAACCGTCTTAGGACTGGAAAACATCTAGTAGGTAAATAAGGTCATATTTTTCTCTATGCGTGTATGGCTACAGTGTTTGTCACTGTGTGGCATTGTATGCGGTTCAATCTGAGGTTCAAAAAGTAACAATTTCATGAATGCGTCTTCAAATGTGATATTACTTTAGTAGGGGTGCGAACATTGGTAAAACATTTACAAGGGGTGCGGGGCATAAAAAGGTTGGGAACCCCTGTGATAGCGTCATGCTAGTCAGAAGTCGCCCGACGCCTACCTGGCACTAGGCAATCCTAATCGCAACCCGCCACACCCTGCTGATCGGGCGGGCCCAGCTAGGCTTAGCTGGGTTAGCTCTGACCAAGATTTCTCCACTAAGTGAGTGGACGGATCTTGAGCTCTGACCAAAATAATTTCATGGTTACAAATTATGCCGACCTTGTCTGGTCGTAGCATTCAACTCTAAACCTTTTATTTAAGATAAACTATAATCCAATAGAGTTCAATGCCTTAATTCACCTAAACCTTCGTCGGGCTGAAAAAACTATACAACTTTTGACCCCTTAGTGACAATCATATAATGTGAATAAAATAAGCACATAAATTGCACGAGAATGTCATTATTATTACTAATATTTACTGAAATGTCAATATTAGTTTTACTTCCTCATGACATGACGTCATAACGTGACGTCATGGAACGACGTCACTACATAACGCCACATACAAACATATTAATGTAATTCTGTTCGTACACTAATGATTGCATGAGAAGGTCATTAGTGTAATTAATATTCACTGAAATGTCCTTGTTTGTTGTTCTTCTTCGTGACATGACGGCATAACGTGACGTAATTACGTGACGTTACGCTATTACCTCACTTCATGATGTCATGGCGCCACATACAAACATGTGTAATACTGTTCCTACACCAATGATTGCCTGAGAAGGTCATTAGTATTATTAATATTCACTGAAATATAATTACTTGTTGTTCTTCCTCATGACATGACGTCATAACGTGACTCACTTCATGATATCATGATGCCACATACAAACAGAGGCTTGTAATACTGTTCTTATTCTAATGTATTCCTCATGAAATGACGAACGAATGAACATAGGAGAGTACTAGGAGTCTAGGGAAGTATTTAATCAATCAGCAGGGTTATGATCTGACGGTGGAAAGGGCACACATTCTTATGGCATGCCTTGCAGACAGCCGTAGCCTTTCTATCTGTCTTTCAGGGACAAACTTGGCAGCAACCTCGTTTGTTGGAGGTTCCAGACTGTCGTCTACATGTTTCAGCCGTGCTGTAATCAGTCCAAGATGAGATGCATCAGGTCGTCGCTGTTCCTTTAGCTCTTGGCAAAGATCTTTCCCCAGTTTCTGGATGAAAATCTGACGCATTCCCACCGGAGCTTTGTCAGCCTTCAATTTCTCATGGAGGACGAAAGCGAAAGTGCAACAATATCCAGTAGGTTGCAGAGCAGCACTACCGACCAACGTCTGGATGAGATCTTCATGCTGGCCAGCACAATTGATCCCTGCTTTGTCCAGTTGTAGAAGTTTATAACCTCCGGAAGTTCCTCTGGCCAATAGTCCCACTGGAGGTGAGCATAGTCGACAAGACGACGACCACTTTGTCTTTCTTACACTTGTCGCCGGTGTCATTGAACCCGATAAGGGATGATCGTAATCGTAATCGTAAACTCGATTTTTCTACAGAGCCCACAAAAGCGAAGTCACGGGAACCAGCTTATTCACAGGCGCTTAACCAAAACAGAATCGATAGGCAGGGGGTCAAAATCCAGAAAGTCAGGCAGGCAGACAGTCAGAAGGCTAAGGTGGATGATGCTTAGAGTTGAAATGGCGAGGGAGGTGAGGGGAGGAGAAGGAATCGGGATAGGATTTGTGAAAAAGCAGTGTTTTCAGTTTTGAGTGGAAGACCTGCGGAGAGATAGCAAGAGGTGAGGTTTGGTGAGTTCATAGGATGGATCGGATATTTGTCGTAGCACAGGCGGGAGTTTGTTCCAAAGTGGCGGGACAGCTATGGCTATGGATCGATTTGCAAATTTAAGCGATGAGGTGACGGAAGGGCGGAGCAGTGTGAGGGTGGAAGATGAACGGGTTGAACGAAGAGGTTTGACCGAGAACAACTGACGGAAATACGAGGGCTGAGAGGATTGAAGTGTATTATAGGTGAGGGATAGGACTTTGATTACAAATCGCATCTTCTGGGAGTCGCAAATTCTTCGGGCAACTCTATCGAATAGTACGACTATTACCAACCAAAGTCACTTTCTTTGTCGACAGAACATCTCTAGCCAGTGCCAGCAAGGTGAAAAATTATGAATGGTATATAATATATTCGTTGAATGGTTAGAAACAGGTAGACACACCGCTATCTGATACATAATAGTAGCCTAATAGAAAAGTGGAAGGATCGAACCTTAGGCGTCATTTATAGACCCCCTGGAAGCGACTTGAATCTGTTTAACCAAGAGCTGGACATATTACTAACTCACTTATCCCGTCTAAGGGTTGATATTTTCTTGGCTGGCGATTACAACATAGACCTCCTTAAAGTTGACTCACACGCTCCCACTCGCACGTTCTTCAACCTACTTACCTCACATCGCTTTATACCAACTATCTTAAGACCAACTAGGATCACCCAAGACACTGCCACCCTAATTGACAATATTTTCACCAATGCACTGACAGATAACATTGACTCTGCCATACTAACCGAAGATATATCTGACCATCTGCCTATTTATGTGGTGACTAAAACTGATCGGACTAGTATAAAAGTAATTCCTACTCATGTGAAAAGAATAGTTAATCCCCTAACACAAAGTACATTCAATGATTTATTGTGCGCTGAAGACTGGACGGGTGTTCACAAGGCTTGTGATCAGGGAAACGCAAATCTAGCATATACCGTATTCATGGATAAATACAAACTACTTTATGAGCAATCCTTTCCAATAAAAACTTACTCATCTAGTAGACGAGATGAAATTAAACAGCCCTGGATGACCATTGCTTTATTGAAATCCTGCAGAAGGAAATCACGTCTATATAAAAAGTATATAAAAAATCCCTCAGTGGAAAATAGAGCAAAACTTGTAAAGTATAGAAACATATTCAAAAAGACTTGCAAAGCAGCAGAGAGACAATATTATGCAAGGAAAATGTTTGAATGTGAAAATGACTTGAATAAAACATGGCGCGTAATCAAACTACTGCTGCATAGTAATGGATCCACTGTTATGCCAGATACCTTCTTTATTGATGACATGGAAAGTAAAGACAAAAACCTTATAGCTAATAAATTCAACGAATTTTTCACAGAGATTGGACCTAAACTAGCTGCGAAAATAACCCCAACTGACGCTTTGTTCTCTGATTTCCTAAAAACTCCTATGATATCCTCCATAGGCATTGGGTTAACATCTCCATCTGAGATAATAACGATAGCCAAAGAGCTCAATACGACCCACAGTATGGGACTGGATGGAATCGACCCCAAAATTGCCAAGGCCTCAATAGAAGCCATCTCGCTTCCTCTATAAGAGATAATAAACTGCTCTATTGCCTCAGGTGTAGTTCCAGAAAACCTAAAAATCGCTAAAATAATTCCAATCTTTAAAAACGGCGACAAGAAAATATTAGGCAATTATAGACCAATATCGGTGCTCCCATATTTCTCAAAATTTTTTGAACAAATTATGCACGGAAGAATAATGGCATATGTGTCTGCAAAGAACATTCTATACAAAGGCCAGTATGGTTTTCGAAAAGGCTACTCTACCTACATGGCTGTCATGGAAATGTATGACAAGATCTCTGAGGCTAGAGACAGTAATTATTTCTCCATAGGTGTCTTTTTCGACTTATCGAAAGCATTCGACACAGTGAATCATGAAATTTTAATTAAAAAACTGGAGAACTACGGCATAAGGGGTATATGTCTAGATTGGATTAGAGACTATCTAAGGGGCAGAAGGCAATGCGTCGCATACAATGGTCAGATTTCACACATGCTAGACATTAAATGTGGCGTCCCTCAGGGATCTATATTAGGCCCGTTGCTATTTTTGATATATGTTAATGATATTGCGAACGCTTCACCATTACTCTGGTTCATTATGTTTGCTGATGACACTAATGTGTTCATGTCCGACAGCTCTTTAGTTGAACTAGTCAATAAGTTAAACACTGAATTGGTGAAGGTGGGTGATTGGTTTAAAGCGAACAAGCTATCCTTAAACCTTGAAAAAACTAACTACATCCTCTTCTGCTCGAAGAGAAAAATAGCTCCCAATTACGACGATAAAATTACTATAGATATTGATAAGCAATGTATAAATAGAGTGGCTTCAGTTAAATTTTTGGGGGTCCACATGGATGAACTCTTATCCTGGAAAGACCATATAACCAACATTTCGACAAAGGTGGCTAAAAACATTGGCATTATTTCCCGTATCCGGCATCTCCTGCCGCGTTACATACTTGTACAATTATACTATTCGCTAATACACCCTTACCTCTCATATTGTAATCTTATATGGGCATCCACTTATCGAACTCGGTTAGCTTGCCTGTCAACACTCCAGAAACGGGCTATAAGAATCTTGTGTAATGCACCTTTTAGAGCACACACCAAAGGCCTATTTCTGAATCTGGAAATATTGCCATTTGAAAGCATTAACAAATTGCAAGTGGGGCTATATATGTACAAATGCCACATGAATTTAATACCTGAAAGCTTTAACCGATGGTTCTGTAAAAATTCTGAAATTCATGACCACCAAACACGTTCTTCTAAAAAGTATCATCAGTGCAGTATGCGTACTAAAATTAGGCAGCACAGCATTAGAATCTATGGGCCGGTACTTTGGAATTCCTTGCCAAATGAACTCACTCGCATCCCAACGCTATATCAGTTTAAACATAATCTAAAGACGTATTATATGGCTGAACTTAGGCCTAATTAGATAACCTATGGTCTTATAATCTTATCTATGTCAAATTGTGTTTTATTGTCAAATTGTGTTTTATTGTAAGGAATTGTATGCTTGGTGCACTGATCTCGTCGGCAGAAATAGACTGCGTCTTTATGTTTACTATGTTTTTTTTAATTGTGTTAATTGTGTTCATACAAGCTTATGACTTTCAAAGGAAATAAAAAAGACATTAACCTGTGTACTACGACCAATTGTAAAGCATGTTTGAGTAATGCCTGCTAGTAATAGGGCGACCCTGTTAGCGGAACCTGTTGTTCCTTTGGGTCTTCCCATTGTCACTGGATTGTCTTGCCTGTCAAATTGCCGATTGTGAATTGTTTGGTGAACAATAAAGTATTCATTGATTGATTGATTGAAAGTTTAGAATGAGTGTGGTGTTTTTAGACATACAATGTCAGATTAGCCTATATCACCAAGAGAGCTTCTATATAGGACTCTGGGGATAAACTGTCTATCGTCTTTCGGAGGCAATGTGTAGTTATGTGGACGGGGTCGTAGATGATATTTGATGGTAACAACAGGAGGAAATAGTCCTCGAAGAACGTGGTGGTCACATCTGATGACGGCAGCCAAAAGACGTTCGTCAGCATGTTTGGCCATATCCTCTGCCGTAGGAGAATCATCCTTGAGGTACCCCGTTCTTCGTAATCTTCTCAGAAATCTTTCAACTCTAGCTCGATCATCTGCCGAAGTGAAACCCCACCAGGAAGGAGCAGCATGCATTATTCTAGCCACTGTGGTGGCGCGAGTCACCTATTATATGTATATTCGTTTAATTTGCAAAACAGGCTGACACACCGCAACCTGGAACATAAAGACTAAGTACAATACTTTGGGAAAAATGGAGGGAGTAAACAATGTTGGTTAACAGGGCGACCTTCAAATCCAAGAGGTTGTATGTGCTGGCAGACAACGCTTCCTCCAAGATCTTTGGTTGGAGCTGCATCGGCGCTCTTATTGCAGCAATAATTATACGTTGGCATTGTACTTGGCTTCAGCATCGCAGCTCATCCCTAACTTGATGCCGTATTTTTACGGCTTGTATTGTACAAATCTGCACCGACCTCGATATGGAGTGAGTCTGTTGTCAATTGTGAGAAATGGTCCTGGAATCATTACAAAAGCGGGAGGGCAACACTGATAAGTAAATATAGCAAGAAATAAGGAAATAATTTTGCGGGTTTTGTGCAACTTTTGACTGTTTAATGAGAAAGAAACATCAAATATGATCCTGGGGTCAAAAATGACCCCAACGACCTTATGTGTATAAATGTCCTGTAATTTTTTGTCCATCTAAAATTCGTATGCAAACTCAACTGGAATACGTATTGACAACCTGTACAATAATTCTCGTGAAAAATCATATCAGCCATTTCACTTTTTAATATCGATCTATGACTTTAAAATGCACTCTGGGGTCATTTTTTGACCCCACGCCCGACGGATGGTTAAAAGGTGTGTTGACTGTTTGCGTCCCTCTGTATGTCTGTCAGTCTCCATGTATATCCATTAGTGTGGTCCAAACTTACATGGGAAAAATATTTTTTCAAAAATAATATGCTGCTCCACAAGGCTGCCCCTGTTACACTTGACTAGAAGACTCTGTGTTGAAAAATTGAAGAGATCTGAGCATGTTTAGAGGTCGCTAGGTTTTGACACTTTTTGTAGAAATTGCAAATATTGTGCATCTGACGCGTTAATAGCTGCATTCTGAAATAAAATTAGCACCCATGAACATCAAGCACCATCCTTCTAAATCATGATCAATATGCCAACAGTATAAAAAAATAAAAGAATAATAAGCTTATTTACAAATATGACTTTCTGTGTGTATGTCTGTCCGACTATACATCTGTCTGTCTGTCTATAATATGTTTGTCTGTGTATATGTCTGTCGTATGTATGTATGTCTGTGTGTATGTCCGTCTCAATGTCTGCCAGTCTGTATGTCTGTCTATCTATATGTATTTTCTTCTATATGTTTGTCCGTGTGAATGACTTTCTGTGTGTATGTCTGTTGGTCTGTCCATCTTACGTCTGTCAGTCTGTCCCGCCTATTGCATACCGCAGCAATGGAATTTCCTCAAATTACATGAATGGCAAGGAATCCCGGAAGTCATGCTGTTTGGTCATCGGGGGCTTCATTAGATCAGGAAATGCAAGAAATCAGTGGCGTAACCAGGTCTTCCATAAAATTACGCAGTTTTGAAGAACTGTGAGGGGAGGGGTCTGGGGAGGGGGCTGTAATGGTGCATTTAGGCTGCATTTAGGGGTTTGTAATGGTGCATTTTGGAGACCAACTTTTGATTCAAAGTAATAACATTTTACATAAGTTCTTTGGAAAATTATAATTATAATTTCATAATTTGATTTTTAAAATGGGTTCAGCTGCAAAGTCCCAGCAACCAATGTAGACTAGAAACAGACAGACTCATCAAAGCAATTAACTAAAGCATAAGAAAATAAATTTATTTGTTGGTTTGTAATGGTCCATTTTGGAGACAATCTTTTGGTTAAAAGTAATAACATTTTACATCAGCTCTTTGGCAAATTATTATGATTCATTCATTCATTACAAAGATTTACATAGCGCCCCTTCAAGATTATCTACTTAGAGCGCACCCGACCCAACTCCGAAGTCCGAACAGTCTTGAAGTTAGAATAGAACGTGATCTGAAGGGCTCTCGGCATTAGGCGTATAGTGCCAAAGGAAGCCCATTCCAGATTGCAGGCCAGCAACAGAAAAAAGCACGGCGCTGCAGAATAGAAGTCCGCGACCGGGAGACAAGAACCTCAACCTGCCTAGAAGAGCGAGGAGAACCACGATGCTGGATGCTGAGGGTGGTGCTCCTGTAGATAAACAGAGACCACATCAGCGCCAGACCAAGGAAGAGATCCGGTAAGCGATCCACTGTGGGAAAGGAAGCCAATGCAAGACATCCCGCATATAGTCAGTAACATGGCGGAATCTTGGGATGCAACCAATATAGCGTGCCGCCGAGCGTAAGACCCGAACCAAGCACCCAACCCGAGTCGCCGGAAAACCCACGCAGAGGGCGCTGCAATAATCAAGACGGGAAACAACAAAGAAGTGGATAAGCATTAAGGCAGCATTAAAGGTTAAGGAACGGAAGACCGCTCTAAGCTGACGCAGCTGCCAACTGGTATACACAATCGCGGCATAGCAGGCTGATATGCCGCGTGAACGTTAGTTCTTGGTCTAATGTGACACCAAGGTCCCGGACAAAGGATGAGAAAGCAATGGCGTACGGAGCTGAAATGCCGCCCGGGGCGACGGCCCAAAATGCTGCCTTTGGCCACTTAATTTTGGATATGTTATTTTCTCTAAGAGATTGCAGTTTTCATGACGATCGTCGATCTCATTCAATACACGCCTATAATTTTATTTTATAAAGTTGATAGCCTGCCTGGATTTATCAATTAATTAATTTCTTGCCACTGTGAGAAAGTAATCTGCGGGAACTCCTGGGCAAGGGCCTCCAAATCAATTTTGGCGAGCTGCTGGCGCGTGCCAAGCCAAATGAACTGGGTCTTAGATGAGTTTAGCCGCAGGCGATTGGAGGACATCCAGGCCTCGAGAGCCTCCATTGCCCGGTTCATGGCCCGGGCTTCGGTAATGGCTGCTGACGCAGGACAGTGCAAAAACGCCTGCAGGTCACCCGCATAAGATTGGTTCAGCACAGAGCAAGGCTCAGCAAGAGGCCAGGAGAGGACCAGTATCAGCAGTATAAATAATATAATTAGAGAAGAGGGCCCAGCACAGATTCCTGGGGCAGGCCAAACGGGACAGGAACACATGGAGTCCTAGTAGACACGTAGACCGCAGAGAAGGCACGGTGATGGAGGTAGGAAACAATCCAGTCAAGAAAGTTACCAGAAAGGCCAAACGAAGTAGACAGGCGCCTAAGAATGATATCGTGATCGACGGTGTTAAACGCCGTGCTGACAGCAAATAATGCTAAGAGGATGACCTGTAACCTATCAATAGCCCCATAGATATCAGAGAGGAGGCGAACTAACAGGGTCTCCGTGGAGAGGCCCTTACGAAAACCAGATTGAAAAGTCGGCAGCAAATTGTCCTTATCAAGTTACCTTAACATATACAGAAACCAACTTCATAAAGCTGCTGCTTTACGAGTGTCACAATAGTTTCGCCTGTGGTGTCAAGCGTTGGGAAAACTTGGAATGACAGTTAGGCCCTATAAATTGTTCTTTTGCCACATGCTGAGAACCGGGTTGTTCACACTATCAACATATCGTATAATCTGACCGATATCTGTTCTGTGCTCGCATCAAACAATAAAGTGTACAACCTAGCCGCACGACATTCTGCCACAATAATGTCTCGAACTCACAGGCCACACAGGTGGATCAGCTGATTTTTGAATCAACGGACTTATGTACTGGGTTTTGCGTGGACCAGATGACATTAGCTTACGATGATTTAATCTATAGTGTCGGTCTGTGATCGAAATTTCAGAAGTGCCACGAAATTTGCAGAGTCTTCACTATGTCGGCGAAGGGAAATGTTTTACTGACTGCACAGTAATAAAGTCTGCACATTAGAAATTCAACGAATAATAGTCAGTTCGACAGTGCATATCTGTTGCACAGTTTAAAACAAAATTAAAAACTTATCTGTTTACCTTGCACTATGACTAAGAATGTAGCGAAACGCGCTCTCGTGCAAGACTTGTCTTGTTAAAGCGCGCTATAAATTTTCATTTGTATTGTATTGTATAATCTAGAATGCCAAAAAGTAATGTAAACGGTTACAAAATTTTGAGAGCTGCTAAAATCTTTACGCAGTTGCGTAATTGCGTAATGCTAGTTACGCGCCTGCAAGAAATACCTATTAGAACCCCATTAGGTGTGTCGCCTTTATCGTGGTATTAAAACTCTTATTATTCCTAAACAGAGCTAATAATTATAAAATCATCGAAACACGATTAGGCGCCGTCCATAAATGACGTCACGCTATTTTGGCCGATTTTTGACCCCCTTCCCTCGTCACACTTCGTCACAAAAGTAACATCCCTTGAAAAATACGTCACAAAGCTCTGACCCCCTACAACCAAATTTCCATTTGATAATAAAACATGTTTCAAGACACATTTATTGTCATTGTAACAACTAACAAGTATTTAATATGGCACTGCAATCTGATGTTGTATTAAAAAAGAAAGTCAGGTAGTAAACAGGAGTAATTGGAAAGCTGATATTAGCATAAAATTAACTTGATTATTCTATAGAGTATTGATGTTCAGAATATTTTGTAGTAGAACAAACCAACATGGAAAGAGTAGAATTACCACCATAGCATATTAATTCCACAGAATGAAAAGCTGACGGTGACCAAATATTTAAATAATAAAAAAAACTATTAATAATGGTGCCCGTATACAATAAAATATAAAAAACAATGAAAATTTAATATTCAAAATTAGTGCTGTTATTAAAAAATGAAATTGTTGTTATTTGTTAAATTTAATTACATAGACCTGATGTGACGTCACAATTCTCAACCCCCACCCTCATGTCACACTTCGTCACAAATTTCCGAAACCCTCCCCCGTGTGCGTGGCGTCATTTATGGACGGGTCGTTAGGGCTATAGAGCGAGTCGACTTATAATGGCTTCAAATACCCATGCTTGGCTCGGAATTGATGCTAGGCACAACGTCCTCTAGGCTCTAGAGAGTCTAGAGTACATCATACTCTAGGCACACCGTACTCTAGAGTACTCAATACACAACGTACATGTACTCTAGAGTGCATATTACCTAGGCACAACGTACTCTAGAGTACATAATACCTAGGCACAACGTACTCTAGAGTACATAATACCTAGGCACAACTTACTCTAGAGTACATAATACCCAGGCACAACTTACTCTAGAGTACATAATACCCAGGCACAACTTACTCTAGAGTACATCATACCTAGGCACAACGTACTCTAGAGTACATTATACTTAGGCGCAACGTACTCTCCATAGGTGATTTCTACCCTAGATCCACACTACTTCAAGCTCTGCATACTCTAGTTTGGCCATAGAAATTATTTATTTACAAAATTAAATACTCTAAAATAGTAGCGAAATTGACAGCAGGTAATATTATTTTGGAATAACAAATATACAAGCCATTAATTAAACACCTTATGAAATTGTCCAGTTTAATTTATCGAAAATGAAGCAATTATTCATCTAATCATAGTGTAGAGGCTAAAATTATTCCTAGGCACAACGTACTTTATGTAGGTGATTTGTACCCTAGATTCCACACTAGCCCAGGCACTGCGTGCTTTAGTGTCCTTAGAAGTCTTGTTATTGCAACCTTCCGATTTAGCTACTTCGGGTTTAAAGTTTACTTCTGCATTAGGCCTTAATACAATTTTAATTTCATAATAAAAAATAAACTAACATATTATACACAATGGATAATGCTAACAAAATTCGAAACACGACATGCAACACTTATTAGCAGCCGGATTTAAGATCCGCCTCGGCCTCTTTAGCAATCTGCCTCCTTATCAACCAGCATCCTTAGCAAGCAGTCTCCTTAGCAAACAATGTTCTAAGCAACCAATCATGTTAACTGCAAGCTTCAAGGGCAACCTCTCATCATTAGCAACCAGCGTCTTTGGAAACCGCACAACTTAGCAACCAATCTTCTTAGTAACCAATCTTCTTAGCAACTAACCTTCTTAGCAACCGGCCTTCAGCAACCAATGTTCTAGGTAACCAATATGACTAGCAATTAGTGTCAAGGTGAGCCCAACGTCGTTAGCTACAGAACGTCTAAACAACGAGCCGCTTAAAAACCAGCCTCCTTAGCAACCAGCGTTTCTAGCAACTAATCTCTTTAGAAACCAGCTTCAATGTCACCCTCAGACTTGTTTGCTAAGGAAGGCGGTTGCTAAGGAAGACTTGTTGCTAAGGAGGGCAGATGATAAAGAGGGCGGTTGCTATGGAAGATAGTTGCTTAGAAGATTGGTTGCTATGCAGGACGGTGCTACAGAGGCTCATTGTTGCGAAGCGAGATTGGCTGCTAAGGAGACTGGTTGCTAATGTGGCTGGTTGCTAAGAAGGACGGTTGCTAAAGAGACTGAGGCTGGTTGCTAAAGATGCCTAGACCTACATTGAAGGTGGTTGCTAAAGAGGTTGAGGCTGACCTTGCGACTGGTTGTTAAGAAGTTTGGCTGTTACGAAGGTTGGTTGCTAAGAAAGACGGTTGCTATGGAGGTTGCTAAAGAGGTCGGTTGTTAATGGGCTGGTTGGTAAAGGGGATGAGTCTGACTTTGAAAAGGGGTGCTAAAGAGGATGAGGATGACGTCGAGGCTGCTTGCTACAAAGGTTGTTTGCTAAGAAGAATAGTTGTTAAGAGGGGGGCCCGTGGCGCATTGGATACGATCTGGCACAGAGGCCGAGAAGTACCGAGTTCGAGCCCCCGTTGGGCGGATATGCTTTGTAGGCTGCTGTATTGCAAGCTGTCTGTTCTGTTAGTATAGTTAAGATTTAAATTGCATAACATGTTAATGTACAGCGCAGTGCGTTTGTCAGGCGCTTATTAAAGAAAAGATATTATTATTATTATTAAGAAGGTCAAATGCTACGGAGGTTGGTTGCTAAGTAGGCTGGTTGCTAAGGAGGCTGAGGCTGATCTTGAGGAGGGTTGTTAAATGAGGCTCTTTCGAGTGGCGCTATAGAAGGTTGGAGATTGGAGATTACGATTACGATTACGATTAATTTAATTTAATTGCACTCTAGAGTCCACGGTGCCTATAGGTATTATGGACTCTAGAGTACAAAAATGTGCCTAGAGTCCACCCTGCATCCAACTGTCGTGTTTGGGGATGCTGTACTCTAGAGTCCACGGTGCCTATAGGTTCCATGGACTCTAGAGTACAAAATGTGCCTAGAGTCCACCCTGCCTCCTACACCGGTCTGCCCTTTTCTCTTTAACCTACGCTGTTAACGTAATCGCGTGAAAAAAAGAATAAGACGAAGAAAAAGACAAATAAGATGAAGAATAATACTAAGAAGAAGGCTAAGAAGATCAAGATTAAGAAGATAAAGAAGACGGAGAAGAAGACGAAGACAAAGAAAAATATGACGAAGACAAAGAAAAAGATGACAATGAAGATGAAGCATTAACTCTGGCTAACTTGATTCTTCCAAATTCATTCGTTGTCACCGATGTTTCATGTCTGTCAAGTTGCTGTTCTGATGGATATCAGAACCAGCCCATCAGTTTTTGCCCAAAATTCCGTTCATCAGTTTTTGCCCAAAATTCAGTTCATCAGTTTTTGCATTCAGTTCATCAGTTTTTGCCCAATATTCAGTTCATCAGTGTTTGCGCAAAATTCAGTTCAACAGTGTTTGCCCAAAATTCAGTTCATCAGTGTTTGCGCAAAATTCAGTTCATCAGTGTTTGCCCAAAATTCAGTTCATCAGTGTTTGCCCAAAATTCAGTTCATCAGTTTTTGCCCAAAATTCAGTTCATCAGTGTTTGCCCAAAATTCAGCTCATCAGTTTTTGCCCAAAATTCAGTTCATCAGTGTTTGCCCAAAATTCAGTTCAGCAGTGTTTGCCCAAAATTCAGTTCATCAGTGTTTGCCCAAAATTCAGTTCATCAGTGTTTGCCCAAAATTCAGTTCATCAATGTTTGCCCAAAATTCAATTCATCAGTGTTTGCCCAAAATTCAGTTCATCAGTGTTTGCCCAAAATTCAATTCATCAGTGTTTGCCCAAAATTCAGTTCATCAATGTTTGCAGAATATTCAGTTCATCAGTGTTTGCCATAAATTCGGTTCATCAGTGTTTGCCCAAAATTCAGTTCACCAGTGTTTGCCCAAAATTCAGTTCATCAGTGTTTACCCAAAATTCGGTTCACAAGTGTTTGCCAAAATTTCAGTTCACCAGTGTTTACCCAAAATTAAGATTGCGCACTTTGATGTTTTGGTGCCATTCCCACTTTCATAATAATGAGTGGTCATCACAATCGTCATGATCGTCATGATCATCGTCATCAATGGCGGATCCCTCAATGAAGCGTCCAGAGATGTTGCTCTGCTCTGCGTTCGTTGTTTTCAAGAACAAACGCCGTGCCAGCCAATCAGTTTAGCGCGGTCGAAGCCAAAAATAGGGCGCTGTATGCGAGCTAAAAAAAATCAGCGATAGTCATATGATATGTTGAAAATACAGTTGTGACTTGAGTTAGTTCTTTGACCACTACATTTATCAGCTTCTGCAATAGGGTGGATTGAAAAAAGCGAAAATTAGACATCCGAAATTTAATAGCAACCAAAAGTTGCCTAATGGCATGGGGGTCAAAAATGTCGAAAAAGTTTTTACAAATTTTAATGTCTTGAGCCTCCCCAGAGGGCCAAAGTTACGAAAAATAGCGTTTTTTCGAGAAAATCGCAGGTTTTCTTTTAAAATATTCTAATTGAAAGCTAATTAACTGTCATTCAATATACCGTTGGAAAGAGCTCTTAAAACTGAATAAAATGATTTATTAATTTCCAGAATATTCCCGTATTTATAGAAGTTATTAACTTTTACAATTTTCCATGTTTCGCGACATGTCGCTAAGTCTGAAAACGGTTAAACACTAATAACTTTTTTACCATTCGAGATATTTCAACCGATAGTATGTCATTCGATTCAGACCTGGACCGCCGTTCCAACGGTACATTGTGATGCGGGATTATTCAACAGGATACATCTGTTTACATTTTTTACAGTTTTAGTATAGTTTTGTTTGCAATCTTTCATTGATTCTGTTGTCATTTAAGCTGTATGAACACTTTGTCCGATGAATTGAGCGCTAGGAACATTCCATTTTGTTCAGGAATAATTGAGAAATGTCGAAGCCTAAAAGCTACAATGCCTACTCGTTCTAAAACATAGTTTTCGATGTTCGAACACAGACAGGAAGTACGGCAGACTGTTCTACCCACGTTTGAGAAATGTATCTCTGTTCAACTGGTCTACTACCTTGACCTTCACTCTCTAGTGCCTTCTCTTCAATCCACCCTATTCTGCAATCTCCACGTGAGGACAAGTACTTGTTTCGCAAGAGACGAAATATCTGTTGTACTGCCTTTTGTTAAAACTAAATTGTTTAAAATTAGTTCCACTAATCGATGAATCTTTAGTTATATTTTGTTGTGCATGTGTGACTATAATTATAATCTGCTCCTGTTATAGTTTTTTTAAATGCATGTAATCATAGATCACAATGTACTGCATTGTGGTGGTGGTGGTTGTGGTGATGCAAATAAAGGCTACTTACTTATTCATTTATTCATTTACTTATTTAGATTTGTTGATGGATAAATGACCTTAAAATAAACATACTGCGATATGTTGTTGAAAAACTCAGAAAACCATACATTACTTATACCTCTGATATCATAGATGGGATGATCGAACGAGGTAGGCCTACTAACAACCCACGACCACGAGTCTCATAATATTATAATTGACAGGACAAGAGGGATGTATGCACCTGGTTTGATCATTTGCTCCTTCTGGTGTTAGCTGTCACGTAACCTCTCTATTGATCTAATGCTTTAGTGCTTAAACCAAAATGGTGACTGTGACTTAACGAGATGAAGACAGCCCTCGACTACCGGTCCGTCGTTCTCCAATGTTCGAGGTCTCTCTAAAACTCTAATAAAATGGTGGTGGTGGGCGTGGTGTTGGTGTTTGTGTTGGTGGCAGTGGTGGTGGTGGTGGTGCTGTTGGTGTTCGATATGATATACGGACGATTGGTCATAGGACGATTGGTCATAGGACGATTGGTCATATGGACGATTGGTCATAGGGCCTATTGATCATAGGACTATCGGTCATAGGGCCTACCGGTCACAGGTCATATGGGTCACAGGGCCTTTCAGTAATAGGGCCTATCGATCCTATATAGGGCCTATCGGCGATAGGACTATCGAAGGCTGTTGAAGGCTAAAACAGACATGTTTTAAAAACACGAACAACCATTTACTGGATCATTACTATGAAATACGTAGGCTAATACGAAATACGGTGTGGTGGTGGTGACTTTCCTCCACTTCGACAAAAGATCTAGGCCTACGCAACCGTCATGAATTAACAGTTCTCTACAGAGTCTCAACCTGGCCTCTTATGAAACTCAAAAGAGTTAAAACAGGATTGAACAAAGCCAAAATTACTCAGCTGATTATGATCTGTAACATTTATTATAATCAATAAAAAATGGCAGTAATGAAAAATAGTCATAATCATATATCAACAGATTAAATATTGAGCCACCAAGTCAACGCCTGAATATGAGAGATAATGAGTTTCAATGGGTTCTGAATGCAAAGCTACATATTGAGCCACCAAGCTTATATTAAGCTATCAGTCTGCAAGTGTAAAGCAAGCATGTACTCCACGAGATTTTATCATTCAAAAAGTGAAAATGCATTTTAATCTCTAAAATAAAAAAATATCTCTAGCAATTAATTATCAATTAACATATAAGTGATTGCATAGAATTTTAGGTCTAGTCCAAAGGTAACACATAACTAAAATTGCATTAATACAGACAAAGTACATGAAACAATGGTCTTCTTTTTTACGCGATTTTGTAAATGGTGTCCATTTACAAAATCGCGTAAAAAAGAATAAGACGAAGAAAAAACGAATAGGATGAAGAATAATACTAAGAAGAATAAAAAGATCGAGAAGAAGAGGAAGATAATGAAGAAGACGAAAAAGAAGAAAAACAAAAAAAGACAAAGAAGTAGAAAAAGAAGATGAAGACGAAGAAAACTTTGAAAAGGAAGATGATGAAGAACATAATGTACTGTCTAAGCGTTAGTTCATCTAACGCAATAATGTAATCTAATATGAAATTGCAATGTAAAGCAGTGAACAAAATGCAATCTTCAAAATTCTCAACACAACGCAATATCGAACAATTCTCAACACAATGTAATACCCAAAAATTCTCAGCATAATGTAATATCTAAAATTTCTCGACACAATAATTATGTTCTCAAAAATTTCTCAGCGCCATAGGAAAGCTGAGTCGGAGTTAGATGTCGCGAGATGAAGGCGTGTAAGACAACGTGCTGCTCAGGCGGAAGGCAGTTGTGATGAAAAACGTTATGTGTATTGGTATGTATGCGTAAAATAAATTTAGATCATAGGTGAAAAGTCTGGAATGAAACTCGTCAGGAGAGAAGGAGCATGCGGCGAAAGCTGAAACTTGTACGAAAGATGACGGGGGTCTCTGTGGAGTTCGTTCCCATGAGCCGGCATTGCATAGGGCCTATATTAAGGGGCGATTGCAGAATTTCCAAATGGTCAAATAAGGAAATGAGCAATCAACAAAACTAATCAAACAGACAGTGTTAAGAACTTGGAAAAATTGATTCGGCATTTTACATTCTTTAGAAGCCGTATGACATATTACTTAGAATTTACTAGAAAATTACCAGTGCATGTGCTAAAATAAGTAGCCAAACCAGAGCATTAAATAGTTTTCATAAAGTATTCACAGATTTCTAAAATCATGAATAAAGTTACAGCAGTTAAAGTTAAAGTTAGTTGTATAGTTTTAACTGAGAAACTTGATAGCACCTCCATTGCAGTGTGGATCCTTTTGCAAAGCCTGAAAGCTGGACGTTAGTGGTACTGCTATACTGATTCGTCTTATTGTTTTCTCTTCGTCATCCAAAGGCAACTCATCAATTCCAACAAGCATTCCAACAGCCCTGACTCTCCCTTCCTCTGGTGCATCCTCTATTATGAGGGTTCCGCTTTCACCTTCTTCATGAACCGGTCCGCCCGAGTCATTTTTTATGGATGTCAATCTCCAATATATATTAAGCTTTTCATCGTGGCGAATATATGCAGTGTTATCAACTGTGCCTCTTTTCCCGTTAGCATCAAAGCTTCGCACTTTCATACCTTCCTTTGCATCCATCGGTTTCTCCATCAAGTGCAGCTGACCATGGACTCCATTGGACACTTTCGCAGTGTAGCGGTCCTGTTGGTCCAGTCTAACCAAAGCCACGTCGCGGTAGCTGAACCAAGTGTCATCGTCAGTCGGTTGCAGTGGTTGATTCAAAGAAACGTTGACCTCTCCAAGTCGATTACCGTTCGGGTAGCGAAGCACATCGCCCTGGCTTTTTCCATGACCACACATAAGCGCATGATTCCCTTTGCCTATTATAATATCCCACCAAAGATTTATTAATTAACATAATAATATGATGCGACGAAAATTGACGTAAATGATGGAATGAAGTGTACATAACAAACTCGGACGTTTATAAATTATTATCATTGTCAAAAACAAAAACAACAACATCAGCAGCAGCAGCGGCCTCATTATTTTTAATTAGCAACTTCCATCGCACCGGTATCTAAAGAGGATCTATATAGGCCTAATTGTGTTTGTAGAGTTACAAGTGCAACTTTACAACTAGAAAGAAAGTGCTGAAACGCATATAGAAATAAAGCATCTGTGAGAATCTGTCTAAGTTTTCTGCATATGGTGAGGTACCTTAATCACCTATTTTCGGAAGGTGTTGTGGCCTAGATGGCCTGTTGTTTAGGCTACCTAATGTGTCACATTCGATCAATTAGTTGGTCACATGCGGATTATTGCTGTGTAATGTTTTTGATTATACTGTTTGATCATTAATGACTTAAACATCTTTTAGTTTAGGGTGAGAAGAGCTGTTGTGAGGCCTTTCAAAGACGTTATAGTAAGTGTCCACATAGTCTACATACATCATACATACATACATACATACATACACATATGCCTGTGTTTCCTTTACATCATTACCAAGTAGGCCTAGCCTAGTTTTGCAATAATTATTATCAAGAAGTGTAGTTTACAACATTATCAAGTAGTCTAGTTTTTATCATATAAATTGTATTGTAGCCAACTTAAAATGCGCTACATCGATATATAAAAATTACCATCAACTTCTACAAAAGCTCCGATCCTGCAGGACCCTTGTGGATTGATGGTTGCAGTTTCTCCTGGTCTTAATGTAGTTTCCTTGTAGATGGGTTTCGCCCGAAGTTTTGTCATTTTGATCAATTGCGAATCGATATTCAGATGCTTGGCCAACTGTTGTTTCAGCTCGTCTTTATAATTGTGGACACTACTACCATTTAAAAGGTAACAGATCTCGACGTGGTCTCTTTGGAAGATGCAATTCGTTATCTTCAAACCATCAAGTCTGTTGTAACCAAAGAAACATTGAAGTGTACACAGTCAAGTCTAATCAATTCTATTGTCTTCTATTCTATTGTTTAATAGAAATGCACGAGTCGCTTACTAACGGTCTCTTCAAATAAATTCACCGTCAAAGAGTTTCATACGTTTCAGGAGATCGGTTACACCAGAGGTCATTGAGTAGGCAAGTTAGAATACATTCGAGCGGGCTATCTAAGCAGATTAATTCTATAGCGCCATTATAATACTGCAATGAAATACCAGGTGCAGTTCCGATAGATCAGATGCTCACGTCCCATCATGTATATGGACGAAGCGATAATGTTAGTTTAAACCTAACACCTTTAAGGGCAAAGTAATAATAATAATAATAATAATAATAATAATAATAATAATAATAATAATAATAATAATAATAATAATAATAATAATAATAATAATAATAATAATAATAATAATAATAATAATAATAATAATAATAATAATAATAATAATAATAATAATAATAATAATAATAATAATAATAGGCCTAATATCTTTTCTTTAATAAGCGCCTGACAAACGCATTGCGCTGTACATTTACATGTTATATATGCAATTGAAATCTTAACTACTAACAGAACAGACAGCCATGTAATACAATAATCCAGTACAATGGGGATGCTTAAGCTCTTTTCACATCAGCGAATTTGTCCTTAAAGATGTATTTAAGCGGTGTTTTCGTAGAGCCTTTTAAAACCAGTTAATCCCTACGAGCCTGAAGGAGACTGTCATTCATTGCTGACAGACGGTAAATTCTGCGATTGTTATTTTTAATAATTAGTATTTTCTAACGCGCCGGGATCTAACAATCGATACAGCATCAATCCCAAGGCGTAATCAGGTCAGCGCCCAGATGCTGTGCTTGTTGTACATAGTGACAGACTGTGACGAATAAATCTGAGAAAGGTCAACTCTTAGGCCGAGAACTAAATGTCATAAGCGACTGAACAGCACAAACAGGCGCAAAGAAGGAATTCCAAGATCTAACTTTAGCGACCGAAAAGCTCGTTCACTACGAACAGTCTTAGTTTTGGGTATGGCCAAGGAAAGACAATCAGTTTAACTGGTTCGATAATGATAAGTCTGAGGACTAAGAATAAGTAAGGACAACAGACTACTTACTCGGGGTTAGTGCCTATTTAGCATCTTCTGAAAAGCTGTTAAGACAGGTGACGTGAAACAATGCGAGGACGTTCGTGAGTATGCTGTGCGTAATACGACGTGTTCGGTCACTCTTACTGAAACAGTCTTCCGTGCAATCTTCAACATAAGCTTCTTATTTCTATACCTCTATTTTAACAGCGGTTGAAGACCATCCTTTGACTTGTCTTCGCAAGTCGGGACCACCTCTGATGAGTTTCATTGAATAGGTGCACCTATGATTACGATATGTTGCAGTATCATTGTTTAGAAATGACAGAGTATGCTACTTACGCAAAGGTTCGTAAATCGCCGAGGATTGTGTCCGTCTGATCTGAAGAAAAAACGTCCTTAGTCTGTACAGAATCTTCACTAGAATTCTTAGTGGCGTCGAAACTCTTCTTCGTATAGCTGAGACCTTTAGAAATCAAATTATTACTGTAACTTTTAAATTCAATTCAATTTATTGTCCTAAAAATGCATCGTACCGTTATGAACATAACATACATTTACAGGTAGTAGGCCCTATTCATCAAGGACAGTAGTTATATTTGTTGCTATTTGACGCATTTCTCCAAAATACTGGTCAAAATCACCTCAAATCGCCACAAACTGACCTAATATTGGTTAATGAATGATAATTTAGATAAATATTAAGGTCCGACCCCTCATTCACTAACCTATATGCGCCTACAGAACACGAAAGCAGGCAAAAAATCTAGCAACATGTGTTTATTTCAACCCTCAGGCGATGTGTAAATAAATCCGCTTCAGCGTACGATAACAATAGACAATAGACCTCTGTTTGTAACGGTCGGAGTTAATGAAATGTCCGTCCCTTCGTCTGTCTATCCGTCTGTGTATCTTCATTCCGTCCTTCATTCCACACAGTCATTCTGTTCGTTTATATACACAATCTCCATTAGATGCATGATTGTAGTTGTCTTAATCATCTGTTTATCGTAGTCGTTATCATTATCATCATCGGTACTAATAAGCCCATACATCCATAAGCATATTCTCATTATACCACACGAGCAATAATAATAATACGCCTTTCCTCACCCACACACCGACTCATTATACGAGAAAAAATAAGATCTTACCTCATTATCAAGAATCAGATAGAAAATAGAGCCGCCTCGTCTATAAATGCTTCAAAAAAGCTGCGCTTGTGTGACATGTTTAAACCGCTCAAAGCAACTGACAGACTCTTTATGTATAGCAACTGACACGTATGTTTCAACAGCAGGCTAATATATATATATATACAATCTATCAGATCATTCTAGAATCTAACGCATATTCACGAACGCGTGTTTTACGTTGTCGTAAGACAGCTGGAATTTCCAAAAGTTTCGATAGACTTATTACTCAGCATCACGAGAGGGGCTGATATAAGCAGGAACTGGCTGGAATTATAATTAGCTATAACACAATATCATGTGACTGGGATATAGATTCATCATTCGATTGCATCAGCCTCCTAGCAAGGATGTAAGCCTTACTAGTAAGGAGGCGGTCCTTTAAACAAGCTGGACCAATCAGAGTCTGACATTTGCGACGTTACTTCCGTCAGCTTGTTATGATGCTGACAAGCTCACCCATTTTCGATGAGCGACCCATTTCCTGACAAACTCACCCAATTCTGCCAGACTGACCCATTTCCTGACGACGTGGCCTATTTATAACCAACACTTTTGAAACAATAGGCGAGTCTTGTTGAGCGGCGCGTCCGATTTCACAATTAAAAACAGGCAAGTAGTAAGAAGTTTAATACTCTGGGCCAACATAGGTAAGTAGTAAGAAGTTTAATACTCTAGCTCAAAACAACATAACCACCTAAACGGTCGTTAAGTCTTCATTATCAACCCACGAATTAAAGGACTCGGGATAACCAAGCCATTTTACGAGTGATTTCTTTCCGTGTTTTCTAATCACTTTTTCAATCCTATATATTTCTTGAGTCGTCTTCTGTAGCTCTTGCTCGTAGAATGACCCCTGAATTTCTTCTCCGTTATAATCGGTAATCTTATAGGTTGGAGGAACTGTGTATTGAACCTGGGATACCGTAAATACTTCCTCAGTCCAGTTCGCTGTGTATCCTTTTTCAAATATGTTCTTTTTCTTCGTAATTCTAACTTTATCACCGATTGAAAACCTAGGTGTAATAGGCTCTGAAATCTCGTCACCGTATAAATTTATAAATACAGTCTTTTCATTAACTTTAATACTAGCCTTAGTGGGAGTCATTTTTACAGAAGAATGCCGCGTGTTATTATAATTATTAACGATTTCATCTAATATATTAATATATCTTCGAGTTGAATTAGCTGAAAAATATTTGTACATCTTTTCTTTCATAGTCCTATTCCAACGTTCGACTATACAGGATTTCTCCTCATTTTCTGTGGAATACTCTTTTCAGTCAAATCGGGTATTCCCTATCGAATCATGATATGGAAACGATATATCACCCGGGACAAGCAACGACGATGCTTGGTTTATTGAAATACCCGGACGATTTCGCTAAAGCGCAAGGCCTTAACCAATTATGGTGTAAAGACACCGGTGCAACCGCGGTTAGAGCGGATAATGCGGGTTTCGCGGCTCGTCAAGCGTATCTGATTCAAAAACCGACGACTAAAGGAACATTCAGTTTTGTAGTGCCTCTTAGCCATTTTTCGGATTTTGCGAGGATTACGATAAAATAGTATACGGATTTAAGCACACGCTAACGCTGGTTCGTAAATCAGACGATGATGCTATCTTTAGAGCTCCTGGTGCCGACGCTGCGGCTACTGCGGCAGCTGCTGGAAAAATCGACGTCGCGAAAATCTCGTGGTTTATGCCGCACGTTACTCCGTCGGATATGGAAAAGGCGCAGTTATATAAAACTATCGAATCGAAAGCGACGGTACCAGTTGCTTATCGGGCGAGGCAATGCGATACTATCACAGTTCCTGAATCGACTACATTTAGCTGGCGTCTTGCCGTTAAGACGGCTCCGGAAAAACCTAGGTGGCTCGTCGTCGGATTTCAAACCGATCGCAGCGGCAGCCAAGAACATAACCCATCGATCTTCGATCATTGTAACCTCAAAAACATGTACGTGATGATGAATCAAGAGAGATACCCAGCTGTAGACTACGATCTATCATTCCCCAACCAGAAATTTTCGAGAGCTTACAGAGCCGCGGCTACGTTTAGCGAAAAATTCTACGGAATGAACCAACTGATTACGCAAAGTAACATCACACCAGCTGATTATAAAGATCTATACCCGCTCATGGTATTCGATGTTAGTAAACAGTCGGAAAAACTGAAATCATCGGTCGTAGATATCCAAATCAAAGCTATTTTTAACGCGGCGGTCCCTGCTGATACACAGGCCTATGCGGTTATAATTTCGGATAAGTTGTTAAATTTCCAATCCGATGGACAGAAAATGAACGTGGGTGTACTAAAAAGTTCTAGCTTAAGAAATAATAATATCATTATAAAATATAAAACATGAAGCTGCCAGAATTGAAAGAATTAATGAAACAACACAATATTCGCGGACATTCTTATCTCAACAAACCGCAAATGATTTCGCGGCTAGTCGAGAAAGGCGTGCTTACTCTAGAGGTTGTGGAAAATTGGAAACAACCGCCGAAAATAACGAGTAAGGATGAAAAATACGATAGGTTGAAACGAATAAGGACACATCCTAGACGCGTAGAAATTTTAGATAGGGAAACGGGTCTGGTCGAAGTCTATCCATCGATGTATAAAGCCGCGAAAGCGCTTAACCAAAACGCGGGTGTAATAACGATGTTTAACGGGAAAGTATATAAAAAAAGATACGAAATTAAAGTGTTAGAGAGTGAGGAGAAAGATTTAATTAATTTCGAGGAGAGTATGAGTGACGAGGAAAGTGTCACCAGTGAAGAGAGTACGAGTGAAGAGAGTAGTAGCAGTGAGGAAAGTATGAGTGAAGAGAGTGGTAGCAGTGAAGACAGTACCACTAGGTATGAGTGCGTAACCAGCGATGAGAGCAGTAGCAGTGAGGAGAGTACAAGTGAGGAAAGTACCCGCGGTGTGAAACGAACAACATACGTAACAAGACATGGAATACAAGCAGTGATCTAATTAATTTCGAGGAGAATTTAAATAGAACTGAATAATTTCTATTTAAATTCAGCGATTTATGTATCGTAAATGTATAATTGCATGACCTGAATTCCATTGAGAAGCCAGTCATCCTCTACTATCGTTAGTCTGTAATACTGATACGCGGTCGTCGTCGAAATATTAAAAAATGTCGGAGCCGGTTGCGATAGTATAGCCTCATTCTTTGCGAATAATGCCGTGAACGTTATTCCATCGTTACTCGCGGTGAGACTAATGCCCGGGCATTCCATTCTAACTTTCAACGCGAATCTCCAAATTACGACCGGCTCGGGACATTTTATCTGTATCCAAGAGGTTACACCTTTACCTCTAAACAAAGACTCACCCGTTAGGAGATTGTTAAAAGCTCTAAACGCCTCGTGCCCGATGGTCGAACTGGCGCTAACGACGAAACCGGTTAAACTATTATTGCCTTCCAAATTAGGAACGTATCCGATGAGGCACTTTCTCCGAGAATTATCGACGTAGTTCTTCGTTGCCGCGTCTTGGGCTTCAGCGGGATCGTGTAAATCGACGATATATTTATCGTTCATCGTGATATTTTGATATAGTTCGGTTCTACGATCGGTAGAAGATTTACCGAATCTTATTATATCGTTCTCCCCTTGCTTGCATAAAAATCCATCAGTCGTTTGTAGAGTAATAGGGCTGTTCGCCTGACATTGCATTTTATTCGTCGTACTACCCAACAACAACTGGAATTGTTTAGTTCCTCTCAAATCCTTACACCCCAGCGTGCGGAAGCCATCGCCGTTGACGCTTAGAAATAGATTACCCGTCATGGTATCACCGGTCTTCGATACCTTCGTGTCGTCTCGTTCATCGACGTATTTTTTGTTAGCTAAATGGTCGTCTGCGGTTGGGGCGGCGCTATTAGTGATTTTATCAACGATTAGAGCAGTAGCCTGACTAAAGCTAATGGCTTCATCGCCGTTGCCCGCTGATGGGTAATCAATCGGTAAACCTACGAGAAGATGACCACCCATATCTATATCTCCGGTAATGTCGTTGCTTCCATCTAACCTTAGAAAAGAATTATTTATCTGAGTTAGCGTAACGCCTCCGGCTACAACTCGTTGCATAGATCCAGAGTCAGTATGACCAAATTTGTCAACAGGCATATTGTTTTTTAAATATACGATATTAATTTATTAATATAAATCGTTTATGATTTCTTGAAATTTACGACCATCGTTGCATATTTTCTTCAGCACGTACAGGCATAAATGACCGCAAAAGACTTGACCGTCTGGTTGTATTCGTTCGCTGTTATAGTACACAGGATCGCCTAAATACTTTAACAGTTCGGTAGGTGGAGGGAGACCGTAGCTGTCAAAATATATTTTCTCGTTACCATTCTTAAAAAAGCACAGTAATGGGTCCCCTTCCCATTAGAATCGTCTAGGTTTAATATCCCGCACTCTATCCGTTTAGGTTGCTTCGGTAAAGCGTCTCGCATAAAAAATCCTCTGAAATTCAGAATATTCAGCTTCTTCGCGGCATCTAATAATTCTAAATTCGTTAACGGTTTATTAGGAAGAACTACGCCGCAGACGTCTATGTTTTTTACAGTTGTAGCACTCATTTTATATTTTATCTAAATGTTTAATAAAGTAGTATGCTTTTACCTCCTGCATTACGTAAAGCCATGGATCAATTTTATTTGATTTTTTGATATTTTTAAGCGGTGGTAGAGGACGTATGTTTTTCCAATTCATAGCTTTTTGAAGTTCTTCTTCGTCTAACAAATTGAACGATGAGATCGGTAGAACGTGATCTAGATGCCACGCCGAGCCATACCCTTCCATAATCATTCCTTCTTCGAGTTGATATTCGATCCATTTGGTGAATATTTTAAAGTTAACGCCTATAAGTTGGCGTGTAGTTTGCGATTTCGATTTGCCTCTTAATGCATTGCTAAGTCTACTTCTCAGATTTGAAAGTAGTTTAAATTCTGGGTCGTATAATTTTCGAGCTTTAAAATACTCGTTCCTATATTTATATGCACAAACTTTGCATTCACCAGCTAAGCCGTCTTTACGAGATATATTTTTAGTATATTCTAATATATTCTTTTCTTTTTTACAACAATAGCAAACTTTTTTATCTTTTTTCCTTATTCTCAATTTGCGAATAGTTGTTTGTAAGTTCCTTCGTTGTGATATTACGACACATTTTGCACCTCGGACGATACCCACTCTTTTTACTTTTGTCTTTGTGAAATTCAGTTAAACTTTTTTGTAGTTTGCATTTAGTACATACTTTTGTTCCTTCCATTTTATATTATTATATTTATTCTTTAAGCAGTTTCAACAAATAGTGACCGTATGATAAAGTGTGAATCCCGTCTTGCTGAATCACCCTTTTGTTATCATCAGCCGACAGAGCGATTTTATTTATCTCTTCTGTAAAAATATCGTGGTGGTGGGATCTTATAACATTCATTTTTCTCGACTGTTCACTTCTCGTAAACAAACAGTTTTTATAGTCTTCGTGAGTGATCGCGTTCTTAACGACGTTCTTTTTAACACCCTTGCATTTTTTGTGATCTACTCCAGCCATTTTGTAACTGTATAACTTCGACCTCAAACCAACAAATTCTTCGATCTGTTTACCCGCTGCTTCGTCTTTGAACATACCAATAACCTTTTTATTCACTCCGTGTTCTATACCAGACGGATGGTCTTTTGGGTAATCAGACGTGTCGAATCGGCTTCTAATGTCTGGAGCGATATCGGTGTAAAAATCGTCTGTTTTAATTTCATAAGCTAGCGAGTCGGTATCGGTGAATAACAGTTTTGACCTATCTCCGTATTTCTTCTTAATATAATTATAATGAAAATCAAACATTAATGTTTTACTTAAATCTAAGACGCACATACCGAGATATATAGGCTTGTTATAATACAGCTTCGTTCTTTTCATATGAATCGCGATTAGATTCTCATCAAAAATCGTGCGAGTGTCGTAGCTAGTTTTCGCCGCTAGTTTTATCGCTTGCTTTTCGCTGGAAACTAGTTTAATGTCTACCCGATTCTCTAGACATTCCATTGTTTTTCCAAACACACTATTGTTCATTAACTTGAAAAAGTCTTTCTCGAAATCGTTAGTTGCTCTAGTCCTCAAGCTGGTATTTAGATCGATATATTTTTTCAGCCAGGCACTTTCTTCGAATTTAATTCCGCGATGAATTTTGGTTATCTTCAATCCTAAACTTTCGTACAGCTTTAAATTTTCGTAATGAACTATATACTTTACTTTATCGTTTAGATTTGGAATAAGTTTAGGCACGGTTGAAGATTCAGGTGTAACACTCTCAGGAGCGAGCGGGTAATCGTTATGAAGATCATGCAAAGCTCTCGGATATTCCAAGTCCACTTCTAAAATACTAGGCGTCGATCTCCAATCGTTTAGCTCGTCATCACTCATCCACTCGAACCCGTGAGTTGGTAGATTCTTACACATAGCCCAACCGTAAAGATTATTAGCGTCAAGGTACGCTATAAACGACGAAGGCTTGCTGTCGTCGAACGAGGGCATGTACTTATTATTAGCCTGCGCATAACGATGCGAAATTGTGCTAACACCACCTCTGGTCCCGTGTTTTACCATTAGTATCATATCGTAATCGCTTAATAATTCCAACTCTACACCAGTCAACTTTAAAGCAGCATCCCAAGCAAGACCCGGGGAAGTATAATACCAAGCGGGGTCGAGACCGTAGTTCTCGCAGCACACGTCTCTGAAATTCTCAAAGACATCGGCGAGTAGGAGAACATCGGACAGATTATATAAATCGTGGTATTCTCGCAATGTTTTACATCCGAATTCGTTCCATACCGTTTTAGCGTGTTCGTAGTCTTCATCGCTAATGTCTGAATCGTTAAGTCTCGAATAGAATGCAGATTTCGGAGGTAGTTCCGTTTCGTTCAATCTTTCAATGCCACAGACATAATCGTAAGGGTAGACTCCTTTTTTGAGTAATAGATCGAGCTGCCTACCTTTATAAAATTCACCTATATTCTTACACTGCTCTTTACTAAGGTTTTTAGATAGCGCGTCGAGACTCGAGGGCATGAATCTAAAACTATCTAGAAAACGTAATTCACGTTTAACCTCTACTTCCTTATTTGTTTTTTTATCCACAAACTTATCGACCACAACTTCTCTGCTAAATGAAATGTACTTTTCTTCGGTACAAGGTATACAATTAATCCTTTCATTATCTTCACCACGTAGTTTCTTTACGAATAAATGAGCATCATAACAAGATAAATTATGGAACAGTACTGGGAAAAACTTGGGGACCTTGTAGCTTAAATTACATTTGTTATGGGCCGCCCCTCTATATTTTCCAGTTAGATGACAATGGTCTCGAACTCGATCTTCATCCAGTTTGACTTCGCAAATGTGGCAAACGGTAGCTGAATCGTATAGTTCCTTGTCTTTCTTCCCGAATATCATTCGTTTAGGAAATTTAAATCGATTGTAAATATCTTTTATATTCTCTATAAGAGTGTCTATAAATATTTGAGCTACATCATCGTCTTCGTTCTCCGCTGTAAACATTACGGGGTCTTGTGAATATAGGTCATCGTCGAAACATTTTATAAAATAACAGAATGAACTCGGAACGTGTTTTTGGTATTTGTTAGTATAGGACGTGGTAGGATCTGGTTTGCAAGTGTCTATAGGTTTAATGAAGCTTTCAAAATCTGCGTAGATTATGAATGGGACTCGCATCTTTCTATAATAATTTTTAAAACTCAACGGAGTTCTCGGGTCTGGTAGTTCGATCTTTTGCGCCTCGTGTTGGGAACAGTACTCGGTGTGTTTGCGTAGTGAATCTTTTCTACTGAATCCTATTAAGCATCTTTTACAATAGTACATAGAAGTGTATGTGTTTTCTCTATGAACCGCCATCAGTCTGTTAAAGTTCTTTATCCAACAATAATGCTTCTTTTCTCCGTCGGAAATGAGTAATAGATCTATACTCCTATTACTCTCATGCTTTGATATATATAGTGGGAATATGTTAACATCTTTCTCATAACCAAAAACATTAATATTAATATTATTATTTCTCTCAAACTTACTTATCACATTTGCATCCGCTGCTACTGGAAATTCGATACCGGACCAATTAAGTTCCTCAGACTGCTTGATTAATTCTTTCGTAATTCTTTCTGAATCTCTCGCAACAGGGTTTAAAGCTCTCGTGACGCACCACTTGAAACATTTTTCGTCTTCGTTCTTCATATTAATAATTCCCTTTTTACTCGCTAGACATTGCGGTAGTGGAATGTAAGAACTTCCTTTCAATGGTTTATAAACAACCGTATCGATATCCAACTTCATAACTGATTTAAACCTCCAATTACTACCTCGCATCTGATAACTCGCCATGCTCTCCTTTATTTTATCCACTGCGTCGCTATATATTTCACCCACGTCGGTTGCGTCTAAAATAATCTCATTCTTCGATTTAAAATTAGGTTCAGCCTCGACTACTTCCCCAGATTTCATATCTACTTTCTCCATCACGCACATAAGGTTGAATTGAACTTTAACCTCTCGATTTTTCGTTAGCAGACTGACTACCTGCGGCCTTACAGCAGCGAGGAAAGATGTGACGTCGATTCCGCCGGTTCCTTCGATCGTGTATCGTTTAGTAAATCCCTTAATAGCATTCGCGGTCTCTTGGATTTCGAACTTCTTTTTATTGATTTGGCTAAAAATACTCGAAATCTTTGACTTCAACGAGTCTAATTTTTCATTCACGGGTTTCTTTTCTCGAGGAGCTACGTAATTAATCAACCAATCCGCAAAAGTGTTAAGTTTCGACCTAACCTTGTTCTTCGCTTCAGTCAAAACATTATTAAAACGAGATTTCCAAGTATTAGAAGGAGGTGTATACTTACCTGGAACAAGCGTTGGAACTTTGATGTCTGGAACTGGAGCGTCTAAAGGGTTGCTTCCACGTCCAGTCTTAACGCTTTGTGTGGGTGCAGACGATACGAATGCCATGAGATCCGCTTTTCGCAGTCTTGAATAACCTACCATCCCGTTCTCTTTAGCGATATTTCGTAATTGTTTTACTGTATTCGTTTTGTATTCCATTTTATATACAGAAGATTTTTCTTTAAGTCCAAATCGAGATTTTTTCATTCATTTTAGTTACATCAGAAAGTTTGAGGGATTGTATTTGAACCAAGGCTATAGGTCTATGCATAAGGGGTCGGACTTAATATTAATCTAAATTATCGTACAGTGACCAATATTAAGGTCCGTTCAAGGCGATTTGAGGTGATTTTGACCAGTATTTAGGAGAAATGCGTCAAATAGCAACAAATATAACTACTAAGGACATCCTTGTAACACAGCACATTTGGGAGCAATAGGAACCCAAAAGGGACAAATTGCCGCTAGGAAGGGACCTTTTTAACAAGATAATAATAAAGATGACGGCTAACGAAACAAGTCAAGGCATGAGAAACTTTCACAGTAATCCGTGCCAAATTACAGAAATTAAAGATTGAAAACGGGTTAAAACCTAACCTTGTACAGACAAACCTTGCATGTACAATCATTATTCAAAAATAAAAGAAACGGTCAGTGGCATTTCAAATATCATAACATAATTACATAACATATTCAAGTGTTTAACATGGAATAAGATTGCAAATGCTTTTGTAATTAGAGATGAGAGCCAGTGAGTAATCTGGTTTCGACACTACCAAAACAGTGAAGTTAAGCACTATAAAAACAGTCAGACCTAATTGTACGGGTGGTCATCTGAAATTATCAAAGCCATAGGCTACAAATTTGAACCAACTTAGCTCTCACTCCTTATCAGGTAGGCCCTACACATACGAACGCGTTTGCGCAATAATACACGTATTCTTTTGAAGGGTCGGCGAAAGGCGTTATATTGATAGTCATGTTACATGCGTACAAAATACATACATTCATCCTGTCATTCATGCATAAATACATAGATATACACAATATTACACATACATACCTGATCAACATAAATGAAGAATTTCGATTATTGTTTACTTACTTTTCTTCATGGGGTGGCCGACTGCAGCGTAACCGGGAATCGACCTCTCAGTTGTTTCTGCCTCCGAAATGTTCGACATATTTAACTAGAAATTATAAAACGCACACACAACGATTGGTAAGTCAACTTACTACTAAGTCTTAAGTGTTACAAAGTGGTAAACTGCTGAGCAGAAAACATGCCTTAAACAGTCTTGTGTTTTCCTCTGTGCTCCGTGCTTTTTCGTGCATTCACTCGCAGATTGCTTGATCAGATTGACATAATTCATGCAGCCATGCGCAGATTTACATTTGCTCTACACCATAAAGTAACGCAGTGTGAAAATTTCGTTTTCGACGGCTAATAGATTTGATGGGAATTTATCTACAGTTCAAGAGGCTGTCATGGCCTGCTTCTCTCCGACGATCTAGGCCTGTTGCATCAGCTTTCTTTCAATCCTCTAAATTTCCCACGACTGTTTTGATGATCAATCATGCATGTTGAGACAGGTTAAAATACATTCAGTTGGAGTATTGATCGTGTCACTCGCCTGTTTTATTCATTCTCATCACGATACCGCCGAACAAAAGACTGTTACATGCGATTTTTATTTGATGCGAACCTGGGTAGCAAACGTAAAATTAAAGAGGTAACAGATCTCGACCTGTTGTCTTCTGAAGATGCAATTCGTTATCTATAAACCATCAAGTCTGTTGTAACCAAAGAAACAGTGTCGCATTCTAAGTATTTTCGCGCTATAATGAAAAGAATCATTAGGTCACCGAAGTCTCCGTTCATAAAAGGTTTGGGAGCGATCGGTCTAATGTTATTAATGCAGTATGGTCGATAATCTCTGAAAAACTGACGCCTGCTCATTCGAACTACTGTCTAAGTGTAAGCCGTTTCATACGTCCATTTTAATTTTATTGTCTCTGAACATTACGTATTATTTTAAGAACCTGAGTGATCATGACAACCTCGTGGATTAAAATACGAATAGGCTTAATAATAATAATAATAATAATAATAATAATAATAATAATAATAATAATAATAATAATAATAATAATAATAATAATAATAATGATGAAGATTCAGAAGTACGAGGGGCTTCCTACATCTCATCTGTTTCAGCCCGTGGCCATCGAGACTTTGGGCCCGTTCAATCCTTCGGCTCTGGACTTCATTACGAGACATTTCTTTTCCAGCGTCTGTCTGTTTGCGTCCAACGCTATAACTTGGTCGCATTCAACGGCACTTTTCCTACAAACCCTGAAGACGAGGCCTGACCCTCCAGACAAATTTCCTGCTCATTATAGCAATTTTTCTAAATCCTGAGGGATCATTGATACCTCGGGTTAAAAAAAAAAATAATAATAATTAAAATAAAAAAATAATAATAGTAATAATAATAGAGTTATAAGAAGTAGCCATCACTACCACCCACGTGACCAAAACCCAACGCGCAGGAGAGGCCGTTTATTATTGCTAAACTTGACTTTACTACTCTTACGTCTGAATTCCCTCATTATGTCTTTTCAAACACGGTTCGTGACCTCGGCGTCCAGCTGGACCAAGAGCTCACTTTTACTCCACATCTTCATCGTCTTGCTCGGGACTGCTATTACCAGCTGCGCCAGCTTCGTACTGTTACCCGCTCGCTTACGTCTGCTGCCAAACTTACAGAGTGCATTCCTTGATCACAGCTCGTCTTGACTATTGCTCATCGCTCTACGTTGGCCTCCCATCTAGCCGCATAGCATGCTTGGACCGAGTCTTGCGCTCTGCAGCGCGACTCATTGGGCAAATTCCAAAGTATGGACACGTATCCAGCTACATGCTAGAGGTCCTCCACTGGCTCCCTATCTGCCAGCGCATCGAGTACAGGGTAGCTGCCTTGGTTTTGCGCTGGCTCCAGGGCCTCGCCCCAACTTACCTCCGTGAGCTCTGCTGTTTGATTTCGGTTGTCCCAGGGCGTCGCCTCCTACGCTCCGCAGAAAAAGGAGTTCTTATGGTTCCTTTTGCTCGTACTGCAACAATGCAGAACCGAGCTTTTTCTGTGGCAGGCCCAATGATCTGGAATGGCCTTCCTCTAGAGCTGCGTCTACACCCTGGGAGTCTGCCTGAAACTTTCCTTACTAAACTCAAAACTATTCTTTTTGGGCGCGTTGGAGTCGGGAGCGCTTCTGAGTAGTTTCCTTGAAAGGGCGCTATATAAATTCCCGAATGAATGAATGAATTATTATTATTATTATTATTATTATTATTATATTATTATTATTATTATTATTATTATTATTATTATTATTATTATTATTATTATTATTATTATTATTATTATTATTATTATTATTATTATTATTATTATTATTATTATTATTATTATTATTATTATTATTATTTTTTGGACCCGAGGTACCAATGATCCCTCGTGATTTGGGGAAAATTGCTATGAAGAGTAGGAGAATTTTTTGTGCAGTCAAGCCTCGTCTTCGGAGTTTGTAGAAAAGGTGCCTTTGAATGCAACCAAGTTTGAGCGTTGGACGCAAATAGACCGACCCTGGAAAAGAAAGGCGGCTCGCATCTGTCTGTACAATTGGTCCACTACCTCGACCTACACTCTCTAATCATTCTAATGCCTCCTCTTCAGTCTGGATTTAGGAAATTCCATTCGACGTAATCTCTTATGGTGAGTCTAAGACTTCTGGCTGGTGTATTTCATGACGTGGACCGTGGCCATGTCACTCTACTTTCCCTCTATGACATTAGCGCTGCTTTAGATACTGTCGATCACAACATTCTTCTTGACCGGTTGTCTAATTCATTTGGGATTACTGACTCTGCTCTTCTCTGGTTCCGCTCATTCCTTACCGATCGCTCTGTCTCTGTAGTTTTTGGTCCCACCCGCTGTGCCTGGGTCCGCCTCTCCTACGGCCTACCACTGGGCTCGGTTCTTGCTCCCCTTCTGTTTATCCTGTATACCTCGGATCTGGCAAGGGTCCTTGGCCCACTGGGTGTCCTATCCCACCAATATGCTGATGACACGCAGGCTTACCTTCATTGACCTGCAGACACAGCTGCTGTTATGGTGGGCGTATTGTAGAGGCTTCAGCTGCTCTTGACGGATGGTTGTCTTTAAATCGCCTCCGTCTTAACCCAGACAAGACTCAGTACATATGGCTCGGTAGTCGTGCTCAGCTTACCAAGCTTAATGCTGACTCCCTTCTTCTTCAGTTTCCAAATAGCACTTCTGTTCCTCTGTCCGTGATCTTGGATTCATTCTCGATCCTGTCCTCTCTCTGTCAGATCACGTCAATAGTGTCTGTTGCTCCTGTTTCTACTACTTACGTCAACTCCGGTCCATCCGTAAATCACTCCCACTGCACGCTATTACGACTTTGGTTCATGCAAGGATCTGTTCCAGGATTGATCATGGGAATGCGTTCTACAGTGGTCTCTCCTCTACAAATACATCTAAACGTCAGGCCATCCTAAACGCTGCTGCCCGCCTCATGGGGGAATGCAAAGTACGACCATATCTCCTCTTTTACCCGTGACTCCCTTCACTGGCTCCCCACGTCAGGCCATCCTAAACGCTGCTGCCTCAGCGAGCACTGCCCGCCTCATGGGGGGGCATTGCAAAGTACGACCATATCTCCTCTTTTACCCGTGACTCCCTTCACTGGCTCCCCACGTCAGGCCATCCTAAACGCTGCTGCCTCAGCGAGCACTGCCCGCCTCATGGGGGGGCATTGCAAAGTACGACCATATCTCTTCTTTTACCCGTGACTCCCTTCACTGGCTCCCCATTCGCCAGCGTATCCAATTCAAGGTCTGTTCTTCCCTCATGCGAAGCTGTCTTGCTGGGTCTGCTCCTCACTATCTTAGGGCACATTGTACCCCAGTATCTTCTCTACCCAGTCGTTCCTCCCTTCGATCCTCGGCCCGTGGTTACTTGGTGGTCCCGCAGGTGCGTACTTCTACGGCCCAATCTAAGAGTTTCGCTGTTGTGGGCCCTACTAGCCGGGACAGGTTACCTCAGTCCCTCAGTCCCGACCTCTTTTCTATTTCCGTTAACCAGTTCCGCCAGCGCCTGGAAATCTCTCTCTTTACCAGTGAAGACACTGGCCCGGGTCGGGAGCGCCTCTGATCTTGAGTGGCGCTATATAAATACTCGATTACGCTTACGATTACGGTCTGTCACCATCAATGAACGACATGCTGGACCCGCCAGGTCTGATGGGAGACGTCCAGATGGCGTGACTCTCATCCCATGGAAAAGTGGCAAATGCCTTTCTTGGGACGCCACTGTTATCAACACCCTGGAAGAATCATGTTGCACCACAATGTATTTTCCGTGTTCCGTGCTACTGCCGAGATAGCAGCAGATGGAAAAACATCCAAATATGCTGTCATTTTATCACTGTACTGCTTTGTGCCCTGGACCTATGAAACTCTGGGCCCAGTCTGTAAACCAAGATAGCCTTGATTTGATCGACCTCCGCGGTTACCGCATGGCCCAAATATCTTGAGATATAAGAGAGACTACTTTCCTTTTTCAGCGCTTCTCTGTGCAGGCCTGCTTTTCAATAGCGTCGATTTTTGTAGCACTTTTTCACCGAAAAAACCATTTGCAAAAACAAAGCGTCCTCTCAGATCCTCTAACTGGCTTGACCTTTTTGTTCCCCATGTTAGGACCACAATGGCTCAATCCAGGTCCTTTGTCTGCATAGGTCCCTCTCTATGGAATCGACTTCCTCCTTCTCTACGCTCTACAATCCTCTCTAGTAGCATCTCTACCTCTTTCTCTCACCTTAAAACCTTCCTTTTTCCTCTGAGTACCTCGCACTGGGAGCGCTTCTGAAAGGCTTATGCTATGAGAAGCGCTTTATAAATGATCAACTACAATACAATACAATACAATTCTACAGCAAACCAGCCATAATTTTGTCATTCCTAAGGGAAAAATACTAAATAATAATTATGTAATTGTAAACAGTGGAATTTTTGCATTAACTGAAAATATACACAAATCAAAGAGGTCACAACTTTTGCTAAATCTATATTATAAGGCTAAGTCTGTTTACGTTGTCCTTCCGTTTGTTTGTTTGTTTGTTTGTCTGTTGTCTTAAGACCCCGAAACAGAACGCTCTAGCGATTTACAAAATTTTACAAAACATTATTACGCCACATCTAGGTCAACGCGACTATTTTCAGCTCGCAATTTTATTTAAACGCCGATATATATATGGACATTTTAAATTTCCAACTGTTTCAACGAGGCTATCTCAATACCGGCCATAGTATGGCCATTTGTCCACGTCACGCGTGCTAAATATGCAATCTTACGTCACGCGGGCTTAATTTTCAAATCAGGCGCTTTCGTTAAAAGACGCGGGTCGCTCCTAAAAATTACAATCGCAATAACGGCCGAGCTTCGTCTACTATTATATTTAGTTCGGAAAAACAAATAATAGGGCTATATAAGGTAGAGATAACCCGTGCGGTACTATTTTCAACTCATTATTATTTTGCTAAACGAGGCAGCAGCTGAGTCACAGGTAATTAAATTCAAATACACGGGGAAAACCATTTTCACCTCTAAATATCGTTCAGATATGTGGACATTTAAAATATTTGAAGCCCTTCAGCATATAGAGTAAGTAAGTAAGTAGCCTTAATTTTTGCAGCAGTTAAAAATTACGCGTGGGGAAAACCCGGGAAAACCGGGTAGAACGTCTAGTGTCTTAATAAATAACAAATATATGAGTGTCTAGTTACATTAAGCTTACATGTATGTGATACGCTATTTGTGACTCACGCAAATGTTTTCACTCGTTTCTTATATGGAATGCTTTCATTCGGAGAAACAAACAGTTCAATGTATTTTCCGTGTTCACTCGCGTAGGAACTCTCCGCTGTCTTCTGATCATCTGGAAGAGTCGTTGAATCAGATTAATATTTTGACAAGCAAAATGGTGTAAGTAGATCGAAGAGGAATGGGGGAAAGATATTGTGTTGCATGATGTATTTCCAACAAGTTCGTCGTCACTGTGTCCAGAGGGGCACCATAGTATTAGACTATTTGTATTAGGCTATAGGCATTAGGTTATTCAACCATCAATTTTTATTTCATGACTACAGGTAGTTGCGTGTATGCTACGGCACTTGATCTCAGAAACGCAGTTTTCACGACCCTTGGCATCCAAACTCATGCTGAAGTTTCTTACAGTTCTTTATTGTATTGTATATTGTATTTATGCAAACATTTTTAAAGCGCCTCCAGCAGCCTACTAGAGGTAGGGTGTACCGTTCAGAGATTCTCCCAGGGCACAACGCCACGAGAGAAGAAATAGGTTTTGAGAAAGGCATAGGAGGAGGAGGGATTATCAGCTATACTTCGAAAGCGAGTAGAATGGTGCCTAACAGTCATCTGTTCTTGAGATAACTTTTGCACCAGACCATTATAGTCTTCAGGTCATACTGATTGCATAGAATTTGGTAACATGTGTTTCACCCAATGTATATCATCGTCTTACCGTGAGTTCCCCATGTTTGACAACCTGACTCAGAACTGCCACCTTACCAGAATGATATACAAATAAATAAGGTTTCCATAGATCTGGCTATTTAAGCTCTTCATTTTCTCTTACAAATAGCCTATGTCTCTTCCTCCCTATGTTTCCTTTGATATACAATTACTTCTTTCATTCAGTTCTTGTCTTACATAATTATCTGTTTTTGCGTGTTTGCTCGAATATATTAAGCTTGCCATGTACAGTGCTGTGCTTTTGCTAGTGCTTCTCATTATAGAATACACTTACTTACTTACTTATTTATATTCGGGCTCAAGAAATGGGAAAGTGTTAAATGTTTCACTGATGAACTGGGTGGACTGAATTTTGTTTTTCTGGCGAAAGTAGGCCTACGTCGTTGTAAATGGTTTTTCCGTTTGTACTTTTATGAAAATGGTGCCATTTACAATCTATTGTGGATTTGCTTATTAGATAATAACTAGCCTATAATTATTGTATTTACTGATTTTTAAAGCGCCTCTCACACTACAAGCTAATCAGAGGCGCTCCCATTGCGAAACGTCCAGCGAGAAAAGAAAAGTCTTCAGAGTGCGGGCAGAAAAAGAAGTACCCCCACTTAAGATCATAGAGCGAGTCGTAGAGGAAAGATCGTCCCAGAGCAAAGGGCCAACAGACGCAAAAGGCGGTACTGGGCAGTAGCAGTCCGAGTCCGAGGAACCAAGAGGTCATGTCGGTCTAACGAACGGAGAGGGCGACCAGAGGCAGCCGAAAGAGAACGACGGATGACATCACAAAGAATTCGTGGAACCTGACTCAAGAAAGCTACATGTATGGAAGTAAGAAGAACTTTAAACCGAATACGGGTAATGAGCGTGTTGCTCGATTTTGAAGGCCGAGATATGTGAGAAGCGAGGAAGGCGGGCAATCAGGAGAGCAGCTGCGTTTAGCACCGACTAAAGAGGTAACAGGTGATGGTAGACTCGCGCTGGAATTTAGGAATAAACCTGATGCAGCTACTCAACTGCTTAGTGAGATTAAGGTGCATGATCTAGGCATGTTGGCAATGAAAGGAGATGAATCGGTCGTCCACCAAAGCTGGAGAAGTTGCATTTTACTTTAAATTAGTGGTGTGGGAGGAACGTAGCCTCTAATTGATGCTCTGTGCTTTTAATTTTTATGAGATTGGTGATTGTTTTTAGGTGTAATATTGGTGTTCATTAGCCGTGCAGAAGTTTTGAAAAGAGGGCAAGAAAAAAACTTATTTAGTGTTCCCACAACATTTGCTATAAGTTTTAAACATCAGGACTTTGACAACCATTTCCAGGTCTGCAAATTTCTTATTACCTCTTGTTAGCTCGACGAACGTTTTCGTGGTTGTTTTATGCGTTTTCTCGCTCCTCCCACACCTCTAATTGCTAAGCTATTTGATTTTGCTTGAATCATTCCTCTTTACCATTATTATACACTACACAACCACATGATAATGAACCATACCATGTCTCGCGGCAACACCACACGATCGGTGACAGGACAATAACCCCCGGACAATAACCCCCGGACAATAACCCCAGGACAATAACCCCCAGGACAATAACCCCCTATGCTGATATACTAAGTTTATAAACATACAAATAATTTATATTAATTATACAGTTTATATATTAATTTATTAGACATATATTAGAGAACTATACAACGTCAGAGTATGAAATATTAAATGTGTTAAAGAAAATGTTGTTTATTATTAATTAGTTTATTGAACTTAAAGAGAAAGGTTGTGAGCTTTTCCATGTAGAGTCAAGACCATTGCGCTCATTGTAGTTGATAATGACGGCCAGAATACGTGCATTGAAGGTTGTGATGGGTGACCAGCCAGAAATTGGCTGCAGTGAACTTGTTGTAACGCTTGTTTTATTTTCTGCTTAACGTATATACTTAACCTTCAAAACTAATGAAAGAGGTCAACCACTATACAATACAAATGGAAATCTATTTCTATCTTTGATGGAATTTATAAAATCTGATCAAGGAAAAGATAAAGTAGTATGCTGACTCCAATGCACGGATTCTGATTGTCATTAGCAACTACATATACTTTACACGAGAGGGCGCCAGCGTAGCTGATCGAGCGTTGTGTCGTTGACCGTCTAATTTTTTCGTCTTTTCAACGGTCTCGCTTCTATCTCAACATTCTGCCCAGTCAATCTAAATCAGGATATCAGGTGAGATCGTTCCTATCTCATCTAAAATAACTTCAACACTCTGCAACTCACTCAGTTTAAATTTGAATTTCCCGCATGCCGCGCACATGGCCATTTCACCCTTCCGCCATCTTTGACCTATATTTCAACCGCCGTCTTTGACCTATTTGTCAACAATGCCATCGCTCGTCTCAATTCTTCTGCCTTTTCTTCTCATCCGCCTATCCTTATCTACAACTTACATCGGACCTTCATCTCTCTCTTGCTCCATATCCACACTACCGACGGCAACTGCACAATATTCGCACTTTAACTCCATCCCATCTGCCTCATTCCTGCTCACCCGTCGTCACATGTTTCACTCATCTGCCATAACATTCCGACAAATCTTGTTCACCCTGCTTCTATCTGGCGACATCGAGACTAATCCGGGTCCCATCACAGGCTCCTTACACCATGCTACCAGGTCCTCCACCAAGAAATTTCTGCTATTTTCCATCAACATCCGATCTCTGCTTAACCCCAGAAACTCCATTGCTCTAAATGACCTTGCCTCCTGCTCTCGTCCACCTGATCTTATTGCACTCCAAGAAACCTGGTTAACCACTTTATCTTCTAACCCCCATATCTCTGACTGCATACCTCGTGGCTACTCCTTGCAAAACTTTCCTCGTACCACCTCCTCCGCAAAGTCAGCAAAAATCTCTGGTGGTGGCTCTGCTTTTCTGGTCCGTGAACCGGCTGTCGTCCTCAATTCCTCTCATCACAGTTTCCGTTCTTTCGAATGCTCCTCCACAACACTCCGACTTGCCTCAGACCTACTAACAGTCTTCAATATCTACCGACCTCCTACCTCGTCTGCCTATTCCTCAAAGCCCTCTGTCTTTCTAGATGAATTTGGTTCTCTCCTCTCACTCGCTGCCACTACTCCCAATGAATTCCTGCTCACCGGCGACTTCAACATCCATGTTGACAATCCATCCGACTCTCTTGCATCCGACTTTCTGAACCTCCTCTCGTCAGCAAATCTCATCCAACATGTCAACTTCCCAACTCACATCAAAAACCACACGCTTGACCTTGTTATCACTTCTGCCTCCTCCCTCTTATCACCCAAACTATCACACTCTGTTCTCAACATTACTGACCATTACCTAATCATGGCCGACCTCGAAATCAAGCCTTTTCCTCGACCTCCTCCTTCCACTCACTCATTCCGTCTCATCGGGTCCATTGACTACCAGGCCTTCACCAAAGACATCCTTCACTCTCAACTGGTTCTTAACCCTCCGTCTTCTCTTGACGACCTCCTGTCTTGCAACAATTCCACACTTTCTGACCTCCTTGACATCCACGCACCACTCAAAACCAAGCACAGCTCACATACCAGTAACCCTTGGTTCACCTCCTACCTCCAAGCTTTTAAAACCTTCCGCAGGCACCTTGAGCACGCCTACCAGAGCGCTACCGACCCAACTTCCAGAACAAAAGCCCTCGCTACTAGGGGTCTGCGGGTATACCCGTACCCGCGGGTTTACCCGTACCCGACCGTACCCGCGGGTCGGGTACGGGGTCGGGTAGACATATTACGGGTCGGGTCGGGTACGGGTAGGAGCATTACGGGTACGGGTATACCCGGTTTTTACCCGTACCGAACTGAAGTTTTGGCGTTACATGTAATTGTGAGTCTTGTACCTTCAAAGACTTATTATAATGGCGGTATCCAGTCTAAGTACCATATTCTTGTTTTGACTTATGTCCGTGCGCCTTAGTGAGCTTGACATTCATTTACAGATGCTCAATTTACAGTTACAAAATAGCTTGTTTCCATTAGCAGTGCTTAGCACAATCCCGATCGTAGGGTTTTTCATATGTCTTATCTAAGTTTCAGTCCCGACAGCCTGTGTCGGAGGTCGCTGACGCTGAACCTGGATGTCCAGCAGCCATGTTTTCTTTAAAACAGGTTGATGCATTACAGAAATTGAGGCTAGGAATAGTTGAAACACCAAGTCTGTCACCCCTTTCCCTCTGAGAAATAAACTACTCAAATAGCGGTATTTTGTTTCAAACTTCCGTGTTATGGCTGGCTGAATAAAAGTTATTTTATTATTATTTTTAATCGCCATAGGTAAGTGTAATCCTTCAGGCTCTAAGAAACTATCGGAAATGTTTTCTCGTTCTGAGTTAACCCTTTAACGACGAGCGTGTACTAAAATGTATGGGAAACCATAAGCAGCTCGTCGTTAAAGGGTTAAAGGTCATCTTCACCGGTCAAATGTGTAAAAGGTGCTACGAAAAGCTGAATCGTTGTGTGCAAATTGAAAGACGCTGAAAGAGGCGTGCTGTCTCCTGCGGGTCCCCGGAAACAAGTTATCATTATAATTATTATTCTTTATTATTCTTATTATTTTTATTATTGTTACTATTACTATTACTATGATCATTACTATTACTGTGATCATCACCATGATCGTCAGACTATTATTACTACCACATGCTTTGTAAGACCATTGGTCTGGTAGGGACTGGAGTTATGGGAGGTCCTATTAATTACGTGGCGGGTACAGTACGGGTACGGGTATACCCGCGGGTACGGGTCGGGTTGGGTAGTAATTTCGAGTACAGGTCGGGTACGGGTACGGGTAGCAGTCCTGTGTTACGGGTACGGGTCGGGTAGCAAAAATGCTCTACCCGCAGACCTCTACTCGCTACCCTAAAATCTGTTACCAATAGATACCACAAACTGATCGCTGCTGCCAAAAAGAAGTACTACTCCTCGCTAATCCATTCCAGCTCCTCAAATCCAAGACATCTCTGGAGAGCTGTAAATTCTCTTCTCCATCGCAAATCTCCCTCTCCACTACCCAGCTCCATTCCCTCTCCCTCTATCGCTGATACCTTCTGCTCATTCTTCTCGGACAAAATCTCATCCCTTCGCTTTACACTACAATCTCTTCTAGCCTCCAACTCTTCCAGCACTGATTCACTCCCCTTTCCAAACCCTACTCCTCCTGCCTCTCTATCATCTCTCCCAATTTTCTCTCCTGCCACTGAAACAGAAGTGGCACTCCTCCTAAACTCTCTTCCCAACAAGCAATGTGAACTTGATCCTATCCCCACCTCTCTTCTAAAAGACTGTGCTTCTGTCCTCGTTCCTGTAATCACCAAGATCATCAATCTCTCGCTCTCTACTGGTAACTTCCCTATGGTTTTCAAGCACTCTCTCGTCTCTCCCCTGCTCAAAAAAGCAAATCTTGACAAGGAAAACCTATCTAACTACCGTCCCATCTCAAATCTTTCCTTTCTATCGAAATTAACTGAACGAATTGTCCTTACCCGGCTCAATGACTACCTCTCTTCAAACTCACTGCTCAATCCCCACCAATCTGGCTTCACTAAACACCACTCCACAGAAACTCTACTCGTCTCTCTCTACAATAAACTGGTCTCTGCAGTCAGCCATCAGCAAGTCTCCTGCCTCTGTCTCCTCGACATCTCCGCCACATTCGACACCATTGACCACAGCCTCCTTCTTCATCGACTGTCATCTTGGTTTGGCGTCTCTGGCACTGCCCTACAATGGGTCCAGTCCTACCTGTCTTCCCGATCCTTCTCTGTTAAAGCCTCCAGCCACTGTTCGCAACCACTCCCACTTTCTTGTTGTGTCCCTCAAGGCTCCGTCCTGGGTCCACTGCTCTTCATTCTGTATACTACACCATTAAGCCATCTCATACAATCCTCCTCTGTTGACCACCATCTCTACGCAGACGACACCCAACTCTACATATCCTTCTCCCCAAGCTCTTTTTCCACCTCCATTGCCAAACTACTCAATGTGGTTAACCTAGTCTCTCAATGGATGTCGTCCAACCTCCTCTGCCTGAACCCTTCCAAAACAGAATTTATCATCCTAGGCCTTCCTGACCAAATCAAGAAAATCCCTGACCCCTCAATACACCTATCCACTAACTCTTCATCTCATACCTTCACCTCCGATGCCCCTGTCCGCAATCTTGGTGTAACCTTTGATCCACATCTCTCCTTCTCTAACCACATATCCAACCTGTCGCGCTCCTGCTTCATGCACATTCGTGACCTCCGCCGCATCCGACCCATGCTCGACTTCAAAACTGCCTCCACCATCGCTACCTCCATTGTCCACTCAAAGCTCGACTATTGCAATTCCCTCTTTCTCAACCTTGAATCTACCCAACTAAAGCGTCTGCAGCTCATCCAAAACTCATTAGCCAGGGCCGTCACTAGAACGCCCAAGCATCATCATATCACTCCCATCCTCAAATCACTCCATTGGTTAAAAATCCCAGAGCGAATTCACTTCAAAGTCTTATCACTAACCTACAACTCTCTACAATACTCCCAGCCCAGATATCTTCGCGACCTCTTCACCATCCAGCCAACCCGCTCTACCAGATCTTCCTCCATTCTCACTCTCTCTCGACCTCCTGTCACTACTCATCTCAAGTTCTCCAACCGAGCAATATCCATCACTGCACCACGTCTCTGGAACGACCTACCTCCTGAAATCCGCACTTTTTCGGTTCCTCAACCATCATCTCCAATCACCCACCATCATCCGCATCAGGCTCCTCTATCCATCACTGCCAAGGCTTTCCACTCGAAACTAAAGTCTTTCCTTTTCAAGAACTCTTACCCCGACTGATCATCTACCTTCAAACTCTCGACCTAAACGACACCCACCTTAGCAGCTACTCTGACCCCTTTGATCCTCTGGAAACCGGACTCTGACCGCCCCCGGACTACTCTTTTGGACAACCCTTCTGACTAGACGCAGCGCTCGAGAATAAGCTGGTGCCCTGCGCTTGGCTTTCGAGTGGCGCTTTAGAAATTTGGAGATTACGATTACGATTACGAACTACAATGAGCGCAATGGTCTTGACTACATGGAAAAGCTCACAACCTTTCTTTTTAAGTTCAATAAACTAATTAATAATAAACAACATTTTCTTTTACACATTTAATTTCATACTCTGACGTTGCATTGTTCTCTAACATATGTCTAATAAATTAATATATAAACTGTATAATTATAATTCATTATATGTTTATTTATATACTTAATATATCAGCATAGGGGTTATTGTCCGGGGGGTTATTGTCCAGGGGTTATTGTCCGGGTATTGTCAGGGGTTATTGTCCGGGGCTTATTGTCCGGGGTTATTGTCCGGGGGCTTATTGTCCGGGGGTTATTGTCCTAGAACCCTGCATACTACTAGACACCATGCCACACCATATCATATCAAGCTATACCATCTCATACAAAACCACACATACCATACCTCAGTATACCATACCATTCCATACCATACCATACCACACCATACTATATCTACCATGCCAGCACCATACCACTCCCACAATATACTATGCCATACGACACCGTACCACACCACACCATACCATACCATACGATACTATACTCTACATTATCATATACTACCATGTCATTCGACGCCATAATAATAAATGAGCCCTACCTTAATTTATCGCATCTTTAACTTACTTTAAATCATCTCACTAAAACTCATTTAATTCACCTTACCTTAGCATTATCTGCTTTACATCACCTCAACTAATTGTCGTTTACCCTTTGTGCACTTACAAATGACACTCGGCGAACACAAACGCGCGATGTCTAACTAAATTACTAAGTAACCTTTGCATTTGTCACTCGTTGACATTTGCAGCTTCAAACAGTCAATTACTGCAAAGCCTAACTGCATGTTTAAGAATGTAATATTTTGCTCACTTTGATTTTCTTTCTCTTCTAATCGTTTGCGATTTGTGTGTGCATATTGTAACGAAAATCTGGGGCTTTCTGTGGACTGACTAGACCCCACTTATGGGACCACTGTGCGAAAGCTCTCTTTCGTTCTTCGGGGGAAGGCGGGTCGGAGTATCTTTCGGATTCTCTTTCTTCTTCTCCCGGGTTGTCTGGGCGGATCCCTCGCTCTTTTTCTTTCTAATACCAGGGATGGCGAGTTAGGAATCCTCCCTTTCTTCAATTGTCTTCCGGATCCGTCCTCTCCGGTCTGGCAGAGGACTTAGCGAAGCCAGCGACGACACCGAACACTAAGTTGACGTAGAAGACGACAGCAACTCGAGTTGACACAGCAATGCTTGCATTATTTCAAACGTCTATTTCTAGCGACACAAGAGACAAGAAGAACACCATCTCTAAGCAAGAAGAACGACACGAACCATTCACCCCAGACGACAAGCGACAGGCGACAGACTACAGCTGACAAATTACAGCTGACAGACTAAACTAACTCTCTACACGTTGTTGTATTACTGCTTAACGACACTTTTTCATATCGAAGATGATCAGTGTCGGAGGCAGAAAGCAACCTCGTACTCCACGTTTATATTGCGACCGAGCCACCCGCAGTAAAGATCTGAGAAATTAATCTCTGATAAACCGACCGACCGGGAAGCGAACCCGGGGCGCCGGCGCGGCGAGCGGGCACGAACCCACTCGGCCACTCAGGATCTCTACTCTCTACACGCAACGAGCATCTCTATTTATAGTCTCGTAGGAGGAGAGTGGGTGGGGAGAGGGGACGCAGTCAAGTCCCCGGGAACGCAGTCAGACGGCCGCGGCGTGGGGAGAGGAGACCCGTTAAGTCCCGGGGGGACGCAGTCAGGCGGCGTGGGGAGAGGGGACGCAGCCAAGGCACGGGGGACGCAGTCAGACGGCCTCGGCGTGGTGAGAGGGGACCCATTAAGTCCCGAGGGACGCAGTCAGGCGGCGTGGGGAGAGGGGCGCAGCCAAATCCCAGCCAAGCGCCGTGCAGCCGAGGGGAAGAAGAGGGGACCCGGTCAAGTCCGTACAGCCGAGGGGAAGGAAAGGGGACCCAGTCAAGTCCACTACCACGCCAAGGGAAAGGAAGAGGGGACGCAGTCCAGTCCCTGCAGCCAAGGAGAATGGAGAGGGGACCCAACCAAGTCCCAGCCAAGCGCCGCGCAGTCAAGTCCCTGCAGCCAAGGGGAAGGAAGACGAGACCCAACCAAGTCCCAGCCAAGCGCCGCGCAGTCAAACTCCGCCACTGTTCGCTTTCTGACACTGCCAGTCCCAAGCCTGGATAAAGGAGGAGGGCGACGCTAATGGTCTTTGTTACCACACAGCTAGTCGTTAAAAAGGAAACACACGCCGCGCAGTCAAGTCCCTGCAGCCAAGGGGAAGGGAGACGGTACCCAGCCCGGCCCACACAGCCAAGGGGAAGGGAGAGGAGACGCATCCAAGCGTCGAGGGGAAGGGAGAGGGGACCCAGTCCAGCCCGCTGCCCGTCATATCGCTACAATATGATTGTTGTTGATTCGACATTTGCGCCTAATTGTGCAGAAATACAACAGAAAATCTGTCAGAAAATAATAACACAAAGTAGAGAGAGTACAAAATGATGCGTATAAAGGGTCGTCATCTAAGTAAGTGAAGTAAGTATAATTATCTATCTCTATGTAGGCATACGGTCTGAACTGTAGGCCTACGTTAAGTTTACGACGCCGCCATAATTATCGACCATGATTGGCGTTAAACTGTAATTAGAAACAGGGACTCATTTAGTAGTCGTTAATTAATAGCTTCCTGATGGAACCTCCAGAAGAATTTTCTCACATTCTTAATTGTAGATAATAGGGCTAGGCAGGAATGGACAAATGATATTAAATTCAAAACGGTTAATAAATCCCGTTGGCAATTATGGTCTTTTGGTCCGGCTTTACGTATAACCATAACCATGACCAAAAATTGTTGCATGTAATACAGCAGCGCACTTTTAACACAGTCGTCATTTTCGCTAATTATTACTGACGCCGTGAAAATAAACCAGAGAACATTATGTCTAATCAAAAGCAATTATTTTACACTTAATGATGATCTGTGTCATCGACTTTCCTCATTAGCGTGCTCTGTACAAAGAGACAAGGACTCATTTTCTAACCGATACGAAGGTCAAAGAAGCACAACAGCGAGTGGAATGGCGACGTCGTATTATCGGAGTTCTATTAGTGAGGGCTGTTAGCAAGATGAAGGGGACCGACTGGACAAAAGCACCAAACTTTCTGTGTATTTAGGCTTGGTCATATGGTAATGGTTTTGGTAGGATCCACGCGATCCGACCACTGGATCACCCCTCAAAAATGCATTTTAACCAAGATGGCGGCCAATAATGGCGCCAACACAGAAAACAGTATAATATCAGGTCATAGGTAAGCTACAAAAACAAACGAAGTATCAAATTTAACTTTATCAAGGTCAAGGAATCGATTTATCGTAGTGGCAATAGTGTCCGAATGTTATTATCCAAGATGGCGTCCAATATGGCCGCCAACACGCAAAAATATGTATATATCAGGTCAGAGGTACGCTACAATAGCAAATGAAGTGTCGAATATAATATTTTCAAGGTCAATGAATCAATTTATCGTAGTGGCAATAGTGTCCAAATGTTACTATCCAAGATGGCGTCCAATATGGCCGCCACACACACAAAAATAGGTATATCTCAGCTCATAAAGCCTGGATGGGGTGGGGGTCTTTGGAACCGCTTTTCGGGACCATCATCTTCTCAACAATGACGAAAACTCTAAGCGGACTGTCTCTGAGCTGTTTGATTCTATTTGTAGCGCTCACAACAGCAGAAGCAGATCCTATCAGGTTTTGACTTTGAAGATCTCTTTATGATTTCTTAAATTGTATCATTCCCGCACTATTGCCACTTCATTTGTTACTGTGGTTTACCTATCCACTCATTTATTCAAGGAATTTGATATTACGGCCCTGCACTGCCTGCAGGAGACCTACTCAGAGGCGCTTCCAGCACAGCCTCGGCACTAATAATCAGACTTTAGTAACTTATTAAATGCAGGGGCACTAACCCTAGGCATTAGACGAATATCTAATGAGAGACCGTTCTAGATGGAAGGTCCAACCATTGAGAAGGCACGGTACTGCTTAATTGAGGAGCGAGCCCGAGGGACTAAGAGTTCTCCCCAGCAGAAGATCGGAAGACTCGACGGCTGCAGCTGTATCAGAAAGCGGACGACAAAGATCACTCCGATAGGCCGAGGCACAGCCAAGGATTCACCGCCAGACCAAACCAGCAACCCTATTAGAGATGCGTTGTGGGACAGAGAGCCAGTACAGTGCATCCCACATATAATACAGAAACAGGAGCATATTTGGGAAACTCCTCTAAGACGAGCAGCTGAACGAAAAGCCGGTCACGGCGCCCAATTAGTCCAAGTGGCTCTGTGGCAAACCCACCAGGATCAAACTGCAGTGATCCAATCTGCTAGAAACAAAAGCATGGATAAGGATTACAGCAGCGTAACGGGATAGGGAGCGAGAAATAACCATCAATTGACGTAGCTGATAGCAGCTAAGGGCAATCTCATTTATGTGCTGAGAAAAACAAAGTTCTTGATCCAAAGTTACCTCAAGTCCCGGACCGAATCCAATAAGGTGACATGCGGGAACTTTTCCGAAACCAGGCGTCGCTCAATGCTCGCCAGCCGTCTACCACAACCCAAACAAATGAATTGATTCTTAGAGGCGTTTAGAAGCAGGCGATTGGATGCTAACCAAGTGGAAGGGCATCCATAGCTTGGCACATCTGCTGAACGGCAATCCACCCCGCAATTGGGGTGGCAATGGGTGTAGGTCTGCACATCGTCAGCATATAGCGTAGCTGGTGCACAAGCCCACATGACGCCAGCAAGACCCCAATACCAGACGAGTAGATAATATAAAGCATTGGGCCCAGCATTAAAACCTATGGGACACCAGAAGGGGCTAGAACCCAGCGGGACCTACAGGAGCCAAAGACTACACGATTAGTGCGCTCTGACAGAAAGGATCGAAGCCACTCTAGCGGTTTGTCTGTCAGCCCAAAAGAAGCAGAAAGGCGTTGAAGGAGTAAAACTTATTATGGTCAAGAGAGTCAAAAGCTGAGCTGATATCGAAGATGGTCAAGAGAGAGAGATGTCCGACATCTATAACGCCATAGAGGTCAGACAGTCCTGAGACGTTTTGGAGAGTCTCCATATAGTGATTCTTCCTAAAGCCAGACTGCTGGGAGGAAAGAAAACCATTTATATCTAGATAAACAATAGCAACAATACATTCCAGAACCTTAGAAGGAAATGTCACATTTGCAATCAGGCGGTAATTTGCCTAATCACTTTAATCCAGCCCATCCCATCTTTTGTGAATTCTACTCATCCAGCTATTTAAGAATATGATTTCCTTTCTTTTTATGCAACATGACTTCGTAATTAGGTGTCCCTATTTAGCGGGATCTAATGATCTCTTCAGGGCCTCCTTTTTTTGAAACCATACAAGTCATTCATGTCATTGCATTACACTGTAAATTCTATTGCTGTTTCAAAATAAAAAGAATTGATTTATTGATTGATTGATTGATCCAGCTTCAAGACTGAGTATACAGGATCGAGCTTACACGTCTTTGGCGCGATTAAATTGAGCATTCGTAGCTTAGCAAGTTAGCACTAGTGACCTCTCTACTGGACGCCATCTTGGATAGTAACATTCGGACTCTATTGCCACAACGATAAATCGATTCCTTGACCTTGATAATGTTAAATTTGATACTTCGTTTGTTTTGTAGCTTACCTATGACCTGATATATACTGTTTTCTGTGTTGGCGCCATTATTGGCCGCCATCTTGGTTAAAATGCATTTTTGAGGGGTGATAGTAGCAAGAACAATCTTGACTCTATTCTAGATGCAGACATTTAATCCTAATCGCAACTGTGATCGTAACCTGGAACTTCCTAAAAGCTAATTTAGGCTTATTCACGAGCGCCAAGTCGTATGAATTGTTGGGTGGTGCTGTGCGTCAGTGTGAGTGAGTGAGTGATAAATTTCCAGAGACAATTATGACCACCGTTGTATGTACAAAATCCAGTAACTAGTCACTAGATCTTGTAGGGCCAGATAAACAAACTGGCGAGTTAGCTTATATCGGTCTTTAGCGCGTCATGCTAATCCACAATGCCAAGTCAGCGTGCCTGTAGGCTTCTGACTCAACCACGAATGTTTTGGTTGGCCGTCAGTGGGTGGAAGGGCCAGATTTGTTGTGTGGTTGGGTAGACGGGGATGGGTGGGTTGTTAGGTGATTTCATTGGGTTTGGGTGCGTGGGTGAGTGAGTGAATAAGTGAGCGAGTGAGCGAGCGAGCGAACGAGTCAGTGAGGCATGAATAATTTATACAATATTATTATTAAAACAAGTAATTCTAAAACGACGAAAATAATTAAACAGTTTCTTCATAGATTATAGGGCCTACAATACGTTGGAACAGTCAAAGTGCAGTGAAATCAGAAGAATACATCGGGTGAATGTATAGGCTAACAACGGTAAAATAATGTGCAGGTCCTCAATTAATTCCATGCACTTTAGAAGCATAACGTGAAAATATATAATCAGGTCACATCGGGCATAGACTACAAAAATGTCTATGAGAGTGTTTGCAGCTGATGGTGCGATTCAGCTAATTAAGAAATTTAATTGACGCCCCGTTGCAATAGAAATGGCTGCATAGGGCATCGAAATTTCTTGAAGTGGAACAGCAAGACTCGTTATTCTCACCGTGTGCTGTCCATCCTCTTCATCCATCTGCTCCAGTCGAACCAGAATTCCCACGGCACTGACTTTTCCATTGACTGGTGTTTCGGTTACAACCAGAATCCCACTGTCGCCCTCTTCATGTATGGGTCCTCCATCTTCACTGACCACGGATATCAGTCTAAACGCTATGTTATATTTATCGTCCCATATAGTGTAGGCCGCTGTCAACTCTTCCTCTTCTTCCATTCTTAGTGAAACATCTGACCAACATGTTATTCGTAGCATATATCGGTTGCTCCATTAACCCCAGCGGGCCTTGTTTATCATCGAGTAGCCTACTTGAGCGGCGTAGCGACCTTGTTCCTCAAGGCGAACCAAGGCCACGTCCTTGTAGTAACAACACCAACTGTCGCTGACGTTAGGTTGAAGTGCTGACTGTAAAGAGACGTTGACCACTCCAAGTCGATCGCCGTTCGGGTAGAAAAGCACATCACCCTCACTTTTTCCATGACCACTCACGAGTGCGTGATTTCCTTTGCCTATTTGTGAATAGAATTATCCACTTGAGTTAGAGATACTTGCGTTCATCAGCTTGTTAGTGCCTACACATCCCTACAGGCATGTCCTTAAGCATTTGATTGGACTGAGGGACCTAGTATTATGATTATTATCTACAGATGTTGACTGTGCAATGATTATACTTAAAGTTAGAATTACATGACATTAAATAACAGAACGTACAGAAAGTGAAGTGAACTCCAAGGAAAGCGGACAATTGATAAACCCTACAGCCTACATTGTCCATTAGCATGGAAGTCTTCCATCAACAAAAGTATTGGTTACAACCAGTTAACACAACCAGTTAACAACAACCGATGATTGAGTGCAATTTTTATTTTTTTGTAAACACATGTGGAATTTCGTAAAGATCTTACTCAGTTATTTTTTAATAATTCTGTCTTGTGCCATACACAATAGACATATAATGCTGCTGCTAGACTGATTGCTCGTCTTCCTCGATTCTCTCACATCTCTTCATTCATGGTTGAAGAACTTCACTGGCTCCCTCTATCTGTCCGAATACAATTCAAGGTTCTTATTTTAGTCCTTAAGTCTCATCTGGGTCTTGCTCCGAAGTACCTTTGCGATCTCATGCTTAGCCCACTCTCTGCCACTTCGCTGCGTCCTCTCCGATCCTCTGATCGGCTTGACCTTTTTGTTCCCCGTGTCAGGACTGCGATGGCTCAATCCAGATCCTTCGCCTGCATAGGTCCTTCTCTGTGGAATGGACTTCCTCCACCGGTTCGCTCTGCCATCCTTTCTGGTAGTCTCTCCTCATCTTTTTAGAAACTAAAATCCTGCCTTTTCCGTCGGGTTGCTCGCAGTCGGAGCGCTTCTGAAAGGCTTTTGATGTGAGAAGCGCTTTATAAATAGCCAAATACAATACAAATACAATACAATACAATACAATATAAATACTTTGTTGTTTGACCAAGTAAAGCACTATCCATTTGACGAGCGAAATGGGACAGGGCTTCATTAATTATGTAGGATTTCGTAAAAGTGTATTTTGAAAGCGGTAATTCTAAAAAATCAACAAATTCCAACTTTAGTTGATTTTGTCTCGTATAATTATTTGTGGTTTACCCGCAACTTCCACAAAAGCTCCGATCTTGCAGCTTGACTGGATGGTTGCAGTTTCTCCTGGTCTTAAAGTCGTTTCCTTGTAGATGGGTTTCGCCCGAAGTTTTGTCATCTTGATCAACTTCTCATCGATCTTCAAATGCTCGGCCAATAGTTGTTTCAGTTCGTCTCTATTGTGTACGACACAACTATCATCAAACAGGTAACAGATCTCGACCTGGTCTCTTCTGAAGATGCAGTTCGTTATCTTCAATCCTTCTGGTCTGCTGAAATAAAAGGATGGGAAGTTTAGGCTTACAGTTTTAATCGGGTCTTAGAGGATACACGAGGCGTCATCAAAGCCAAGCCGCAATCAGATCAATATAATATTTTTTTTTGTAGAAACTTAAATCCGCTAAGATAGAAACGCAGGCTAAGACGGAAATGGAAAAGTCGGAAATACCTCCGAAGAAATTCTTTTCAAGAAGCGCTATATAAATGTACACATACAATTACGATGTCATGGTGACTGCTCAGTTTATCGTATTCGTAATCGTAATCTCGAAATGTCTAGAGCACATAGGCGCAACCACCCTATGGGACCCGTGGGACGCGTCCCCCCCAACTTTCGAACAGCTTGGGACCGTCCCCCCCCAACTTTTGAAAATTGTGAGGCAAACAAGAGCCCAAAATGCACTCCATTTGGTATCAAATGCTCAAAATTGCGTCGGCTTCTGGGGCTCCGCCCCAGACCCAGATGCGGGAACTTACGACGCTCCCCCATACCCCTATAGTCGTTATAATAGGAGCTTCTTGCCTTTCGCGATCTCTTCCCTCTGTACCATTAATGCCAGTATAGTACAAGGCTCTGGCCTTGGACCTACTGATTTTGTCATAGCCATTTCTAGCGTTAAACCTAAATACAGTGAAAACCGTCTCACTAAATATGCCTACGAATAGCTACGATAGCTACTTGCTGGTCCCTGCTTCCTGCATTGACAGCACTCTCTGAACTTGACCATAGGCCTATCTCTAATTATAGTGGGCATCCATTAGGGATCTTAAATTAAACCATGCTAAGACCAGAGAAATGGTTGTCAAACGACCGAGGTCCAAACCTATTGCCCTCCCTCCTCTCATCCCTGGCATCGAGCGGGTCCAGGAGATGGTTATTTTGGGTGTCACCATCTCTGATGGGATTGGCTTTGGCAGAGCCGGCTTTAGCCTTTAGGTATACCGCATAGGCGATATAGGCGGCTGCCTAGAGCGGCATCGTTCAAGGGCGGCAAATTCCGGCAAAATAAAAATGGATAAAACGAGAAAGAAAATAAATGTTTTGTTCGTACTTCGTGTAGATTTTTGACGCCTCTATCGCCCCATGATTTTAATGATTTTATCAGTTTAGAAGAATAAATGTCCCCTTATGCATAACAATACTCAGAAATGGCGGCAACAAATTCAATTTTTCAAAGTAACGGTTCGCTGTACAAGTTGGACCTATGTCTTTGTGTAGGCGTATTTTTTAAATTTAACGTAGGTTCTCTCTTGGTAATATGGAATTCATATTGTCATCCCACAGACAGCGAAATGCATTCAGTCGTGTAGGTTAATTGGTATCGTATTCCCTTTCCCAGCAGAGTTAGTGTTGTCTTTTGCCGATCGCTGCAGAGATAACAGGTCCTCCTTGTCAGGACGATATATTATACAGGCACACAGCGAGACTTAAATTCAAGAGGAGGCAACTTCACAGACCATTGACAAAATCCTGGTCATTGAGGTCATTAGTCAATATAGCCAGTATATAAAAAAGCAAGAGGAGGCAACTGCCTCCTCCTCGTGCCTCAATGTATTATGTATATCTATACGCCTATGGATATATATAGGCCTATATCTTTATATATAATATATACACAAAATATATATATATATATATATATAAACATATAGACTACAAGCCTAATTCACTCTCGCTGGAGCGACAGTCTATGACTGAGTAGCCTAATCATGCAGCTTCTTCCCTTAGATGCCAGATAACACACGTTCTGCCAGACTTTTTAAACAGTCCCAAGCCTTTATCTGTGTTGCTTTCCCTGAGGCCTGAACGAAACCGATTCCGCCTTCAACTGGGAGGTAGGTTTGCTCGTATTAGGCCTACTTTGAGTGACGTAAAATAGAGTAAGGGAATATAATATTTGCACAAACTCTTTACTCCAAATCGGAAACTGGTTGTTATAGGCCCTAATCTTATAAAATAATGACAGTAGCTTCTTTTATGTAATAAGCTCAATGAATAATATAATAAAATTGATAGTGTGCCTGTGTTTACATTCCACATTCAGTTTCGTGGTAATTAGGCCTACTCTTTTGAAAAATCGAAAAATAATATAATTAGTTAATAAGAAATTAGATGGAAATACGAGTATTTCACGTATTAGCCCAACTGCCATATCTCAGGATCGTTTGGTTGGTTAAGCTACAATATCTATAGAAAAATCGATTGCGGAAGAGTTGGATTTGACCGAAATAATTAAGATATTTGCTTCTGCAAAAGCAAGAAAAACATATTTTTTCAAAATTAACTATTAAATATAAATACTCTTAATGCTTTTATAGACTTGCTGTCTTGCCAATTCAAGAAAATCAAGAACTTGTGTTTAAGTAGGCCTACTTATAATAAACTAATAAGAAATATTAATAACACATTTTCATCATTCTGATTTAGGCTAAACTTCAAAATGAATAGAACAATTGTTTCTCTTAGAACACTGAAAACCATTTAAAATAAATGATTGACTATCATAATTATATGAGCAAGGGGCGGCATTTTTGTCCTTGCCTATAGCACAAAACTGTCAAAGGCCGGCTCTGGGCTTTGTGGCACACATGGACAAAATATGCTGCAAAGCCCGAAAATCCATGTTCTGGGTTATTCTTCTTCCAGTGGTTGTTTCTCAACTACTGTGTAGTCTGTGCTATCGGGGGTTATGCTTTTTCCAGTGGTTGTTTCTCAACTACTGTGCTATGGTGGGGATTTGCCACTGTAGGGGAACATAAAGGCCTTAACGGTATTCTGAGAAAATTGACCCGTTCAGGTTTCCTCCCTGCCGATTTTCGTAGTTTTGACAAACACGGTTCTAGAGCTCGTTCAACTCTTTTCCGTTCAATTCTCTTAAACCCTTGTCACGTCCCGTTTATTCATAAGCTTATAATAAAGTCACATTTTTCACAGATCTAGATGATTTAGGTACTTTTACATCGAAATCATCGGTGAAAAATTTGAGGTAAATTAAAGCCCAAAATGTACTCCATTTGGCATCTTAATATGCTCAAAATTGCGTCGGATTCTGGGACTCCGCCCCAGATGGGGGAGCTTACGACGCCCCCATACCCCCCTAGTCGTTAGGGGCTTCTTGCCTTCGGCAATCGCAGCTTCGCGCCTTCGGCGCTCGCAATTTCCCCTCACTCAGACATTCTAGTAGGTCCCCCAACTTCTGGACCGTGGTTGCGCCCCTGCTAGAGAACCCAAGAAAGCAAAGTCACGGGAACCAGTTTAATCATACGTGCTTGGTCAAAACATAATCGATAGGTTGGGTTAGATTGGTTCCAGGCCAAGATCCAAAGGTGTCAGACAACCAGCGCCTATTAGACTCGCAACGGAAATATTCTGCATCAATCTGTTTCTCACTCATACAGTACACGTAGGCCTGCTGTTAGAGCCGCATATGGTACGCCTTGCTACTCACACAAAGGATCGCATATCGCCGAGAATGGTGTCTGTCTGATCTGGAGAAAAGACATCGTCAGTCTGTCCTGAATCTTCACTAGACTTCTTAGTGGTGTCGACACTCTTCTTTGTGTGGCTGAGGCCTTCAAAAAATTAAATTACGTACATTAATGACTTATAGTAGCGTCAACAGTTTCCAATTAGCCGATGTGAAACGGTGTATGTTATTAGTAGGAATAAGATATTAAATGACAATCGATGTTAGAGTTTTATTTCTATTATTCTATATTAATATATATATTTATAATAGTTTCTTTATATATTAATATAGAATAATGAATATAAATGTGAAAACCAAAATAAAATAATCATAAAATAGCAATAAAAATCATAATGATACTGCTAGTTCTACTATACCATACCACACCATACCATGCCATACAATACCATCCCATACCATACCATAAAATGCCACACCATACCATACCACAACAGCTGCCGCGTAGGGACCCATGGGCAAGTCCTTCACTCGCAATTGCTCATGCGCTTCGGCGTGAAACTCCGATTCAGTGTCTGGGCAGTAGTCGGGAGCACCTCTGAATAGAAATCTTGAAGGGGCGTTATATAAATATCTGAAATGAAATGAATGCATGAAAAACACCATACCACACCATAACACCATACTATACCATTCCATTGATACCATAGTTGTTAAAAACGGTAAAATAAAAATAAAAAACGGAAAAATCGTCGTTTTATTGGAAAAAATAAAAAACAAAAAAAAACGCTAAAAAAACGGTAAAGAACACAATTTGACTTTTCTACATCGCATTTTGAATCACTTAGAAATTAAAATAACTCTTATAAATTTTATTTTCTGTACAATGCTGTTTATTTCAACTGATGACACTAAATTGTTCCGTAAATTAGATGAATCCTTGAAAGGACGGATGGATATCAGACAAAAATTAAATTTAAAAAATATATTAACAGACAGTTAATAAATAAATAAAGTTAAATTTAAAAACGGGAAAAAACGAGACGAGAAATAAAAACAAAAACGACGTTTTTTGAAGAAGAAAATAAGAAACGAAAAAACGTTTTTTACAACTATGATTGATACCACACCACGACATACCATACCACATCATACAACACTATATCATAACATACCATGATACCACACCGTACCAGTAACCATACATATAATTTAATGCCATGGCATAATTTATCACACTCTCTCGTACCTTTAACTTACTTTAAAGTATCTCACTAAAACTCAGTAAATTCGTCCTTGTTGACATGATCTGCTGTACATCACTTCACCTTTTTATGGCTTGCCCTTTGCGCACTTGCAAATGGCTACACCGGCGAACTACACCGCAACTACACCGGCGAACTACACCGCAAACGAGCGGTGGTCCAACTGATGGAAACCTTTGCACTGCATTGAAATTTAGTCATTCGTTGACATTTGCAGCTCCAAGCAGTCAGTTATTGCCAATTCTATATGCATATTTGAATATTTGAAAATGTTATATTTTGCTCACTTACTTTCTTTCTCGTTATATCGTTCGCAAATTGGCGATCCACAGGATTCTCGTTGAATCGACATCTTCGCCTAATTACTTAGGCAGAAAACAACAGAAATAATTATAA